>JAJQXH010000058.1:2637500-3012500 GCA_022343465.1 Oscheius sp. G VE-2021
TTAGACTGACCAGCCGAACGATGACATCATGGCCGACAATGGGTCTTCCCAGGAAATCAACCAAATGATCGCAGGTAAGTATATCTCCCTATCTATTCATATTTTGCATCAATCAATTCTCTTTGTTCCCTCTTACTTTCTTCGTTTCAGGAGCCAATAAGAGAAAATCCAAGCCCCGCAATGAGTTCACTCTGGCCGCCCGTGCCTTTGAGGGCCTGAAGGACACCGCACAGGCCGCGAGGGACACGGCCTCTTGGGAGAACAACACCTGGGATTTCAACATTGACATGCTCCCAATGGACCCAGAGGTAGATGTCAACGGCATAAAACACTCACTGATGCTGTATTTTTGAGCACTAGTGGGTATTTTACTGATATTTGGCTGATTTGCATTTCTTTACTTCAGGTAACTTGCAAGTTGTTGGTGGACTACTGTAACGAAGGATACCCTGACAACGGAGGCGATCCGCTACAGCAGATACACGAGCAGATGGGCTTCCAGGACATGGAGATTGTAGGATTCTCTTCAATTTTAAAATGTTCGCTTGTAGGTCCAGGCATCTGTCACTCCGGCGGCGCATGATACTGTAACCGTCGATACGCCGCAGGTCGAAGCCCCTCAGCTCATGCAGGCCACTCCCGTCGTGGCCCAGATCGACTCTTCCTTTGTTTCCATCGCACACAACACCACTACTGTAGTCCAGGTGGCCAGCAGTGAGGTTCCCATGGCTCATTCGACTCCCGCCGTCGCTGATGATGTGGCCAGTCCCACTCCCGCTGTGCCCTTCTTCGCTCCGATGAAGATTGAGTCGAAGAAGAGTGGCGCTGTTGCCACCGACAGCTCCAGTTCCCTCTTGTCAACGGCTTCCGATCAGACTACAGACCCAGTGGGAGCTAAGAACGAGAAGGTCGTCGCTTCGTTAGTTTTTGCTTGTCTTTTGAAGATTTTCTACAATTCAGGGTCTCTATGGACGAATTGTTCGGTGACGGAGACCCGGCGGAGGTGAGTGGTTCTATTCCACAGAAGAAGAACCGCCTCGAGCAGAAGGACGAGGCCAAGGACTCTACCAAATCCAAGGAATCAGGGTGGGATTTGGTTCATTTTATCATAAATGGTCAACCATGACACCCTATTTCTCCTTTCAGGCAGAAACTGGACCGTCATTCCTCCCCTCTTCGTTCCCGCAACGCAGATCCCATTGTGTACACAAAAGTGACCTCTCAGTTCGTTTTCTTTTATTCTTTATTCAGTACGATGTTTCCAGAGAACGCCCTCCCAGCAACGGATCCTCTTCTTCCAGCCAGAGCTCTGCTGTCCCTCGTGCCAAGTCTCCGCAAAAGACGCAGTCATCGCGTGCCAGGTCCCCCAGCAGGGATGCCTCCAAGAGGCCTGGCTCTCCTTCGCCCAGGGGCAACACCAAGTTAGTTTTGTTGATCGGAGGGGGATACATCTAGTGAATTTTTTTTCAGTTTGTTTGCGTATTGTTTGAATTAGTATATTTCGCTTTTGCAGACAGGATCGCCATCGTCAGCCGGAACGTCATCACCATGAACAAGAGCGCCATCGCCGTGAGTCTGACGACCACAGGAACAGACACGGCGGAAGCCGGTTGGTTTCTTCAATTTTCAGTGAAACAGTGATCTTCAGTGACAAGAAGAACGATTCCTCGAAGGAGCGACAGGCGGCGCGGAGACGTTCGGAAGACGAGAGACCGCCGAGCAGGTCCGGCGACCAGCCGCCTCATGGCAGCCACAAGGCGCGCTCTCCGCCGAAGAAGGAGTCTGAGAAGGTACAGCTTATGCATTACGAGAGGGATTGAAAGGGATTCAGAATGGATCTAAGCAACCGCAGGAGAAGAAGGAAGAACCCCTTCCGCTCAGGAGTTGTCTCTCGAAAAAGGTAAATTTCAAGGGATTTATGTCACTCGGCAAGTAAACCCCCAGTTCACAAGTATTTCTCAGAGCGGCCAGCCGAAGCTGTCGAATGTGGAGGAGGACGTTTTGAGCAACATCGCCTCGAATATGGACAACCTGCGCAAGCCAGAGAAGCCGGTCGATCCGTTCCCCAACGCACCGATGTTCGGTTTCCCCATTCAGAAGAAGCTTCCCCAGATCAGGGCAAGTTTTCCTTTATAAGGGGTCACAATGGATTATAGATTCCGAAATTGAAGTCTCTCGACAACGATAAAAATAAAACCGAGGAGAAGGAGTCAAAACGTGAGTGACGAATGGCAGTTTGGTGGCACGAAGATAATTTCAGGAGACCTCGTCATTTCCAATGGGGGCCCTACGGACGCATCGAACGGCCTCATCAAGGGAACCCTTAGCGACTCCAGATGTGAGTTTCTCTTTGTTGTTTATAGCGACCAATCTGGTTGTCGTGTGTGGCCCATGATGATGTGTGCTAATTTCTGCTAGAACCCAGAAATGTACCTCTCCAGTCCAAATTCGTTCTTTCCAGTGGCGTGTGTTCTGTCGGCCATAACCGAGAAACGTCTGGAATCACAAACCAATCCCTCCACTGCCACCATCAGCCAGGCCTACGATACTGGAGAAGACCAACCCCAGGGCTACAACGCCTACCACGCGTCGATGGAGGTTCTTTTCTTGCAAATGTCTTTACTCCAATTTTTCAGAAATCCAGCGACACGCCCAAATCTGCGAAGCGACGCAAGCTGGACATGCGCAATGCGGATAAGGTCATCTCGAGGATTCACCATGGCTCCTCCTAAGTATCCCCTACCTCACGGGCCTGTTTCGGGTGCTTTCCCAATGGTTCAACCTCTGTGATCTCCTTTGTTATTTTGCCTATTCTCCCAGTTTTGTTCATTGTTTCTCCTAATGAAGTCAGTGCACAAGGAATTCCAATGGTCATAAAGGACCGCCGCTGATAAAATGGTCTGTCGCCCACCATTCCACTCCTCGGAGAATCCCTAAGCCATAATTCCTAGTTTTTAAAGATTTCGGTTCTGGGAGTGTTCTCGAGCTCATTTACGTAAGCGGCGATAACGACCGCCGCCCGACTCTTATCTAACGCGGCTACCAGAATTTTGTATTCCGTTCCGGAACTCTGCTTCTTTCACGCACTGGCCAGGGGGGCATATTTGGAGTACAACAACTACCACTGATGGAATGTTCCCGTTTCTATGTCCTCCGAAAGAAAATCAAATCACCCTATGATTAGCATTCAATCGATAGATCTCAAAGCCTAAACATTCGAAACAAAAAGTAACTTTACTTATAGTTATTTTCATCTCGTTCACGTATTCCTCATACAAAGCCACATTGCATGTTAGTGTAATATTCCCGTATAATCTGTAAAATGTTTACAGAATTTAGGAGGAATTCGTGTCCAATCTTCCCTGAAATGCCCGATGAGTCTATTTCTATCAGATGCATTCCCTGTTGATAAGGGCGCTTGATTCTTGGATGCGACTGCGTCAACCAAGGGGAAATATTTTTCCTTGCTGAAATGTATTTTAGTAGAAAATTTTCAGAAATGCTGCCCAGTTCCCTTTAAATGTGTGATTTGATTGCAGAAATCAGAGACTGACGACATCCGGTTGAGAACTGTGCGAATTTATTGTTTCGCGTTAAGATAAGAAGGATTCGGAATGAAAGTGCACTGTGTTTTCATAGTCCTTCTATTCCAAATGAAGCTTTTCCCGAATGATGAATATAGATAAAACGAAGTTTTTACAATAGCCATGGTTCGTTTCTCTCACCTTCTTCATATTATCTCTCCCATATCAATCGACATCCATCCATTAGACTATTCTCTGTTTCGTCTCTTATTTTCTATTTCCTGTATTCTCATGTTCTAATCCTTCAATCAGTCATCTTTAAATGTCCTTCTCTTTTCCCTCCTATCCTCAACTGTATCATCCATTGGGCTCTTCTCTGTACTATCTTCTAATCAGCTTCCTCACCCTTCCAGTACAATTCCTCTTGGATCTCAAACTCCAATAATTCCCTCCTCATTTTGATCTTTTAACTTCCTCATTTAAACTCCGTGATTCACTTCTTCTCAAGTTACACCTACAACTGTCCTGTGAGTCTTTATCAGCTATCAATCGATTGTACCACTTCCATTCCGCCATTTCTTCTCACTTTCAGCGGTTTCTAATGATTCCTCCATCTGGGCCACAGTAGTTCTGCAAATGCTCCTGATCACAGGCATTAACGGATTTGCCGCCGATTGCACTTGTGCCGTTGATAAGACTAATCCCTTGAAGACCCTGCTACTGTACACGCATTGCAACCCCAATTGGGCTTTTGCGATCTAAACTCAATGTGTTACTCTGCTGGAAAATAGCTTAAACTTTCTTTTCTTTACTTGTTTTGCCAACAATATTTCTGTGTCTACCTCCCTGTATACATATTTTGAAGAAAATCCGTGCTGAGGGATTGTAAACAAACAAGGAGAAAATAACACCAATTAAACCTTTTTTCAATTTTTTTTGGAAAGTTTTATGATAACCCACTAATTCTGACTCTTTAAATTGAAGAAATTTTCTTAAATTATCGCTCGAAAGTCTCCCGTACTTCCTCCTTAGCACATTCGGCCATCAAGTTCGTTTTATAGCCTTTTAACCGTGCAGGCGTAGTTTGTCTCTGGCCACGGTAGCGCTTATCTCATCGAGAATACAACCATCGCGGCTGATAGTCTTCAGCCCTAGCTTCTGGTCCCGGACACGACTTTCAGCTCTCCGAAAACACTCTATGATTTATGTCTAAACACTTGTTACGGATTGAGCGAGGACGAACCCTTAATCAATATTGTGTTTCAGATTATTTAATGATTTCCATCTCTGCATTCAAAATCTTAGGCAACTTGAATCGGATGTGAGAATGTTTGCAACAAAAGATACCTTATGTATTTGACAAGTTTAAGATTTCATATGCACGCGCGCTTGCTTAAAAACTTATAGCTACACATACATCACGTATGCAAATGGAGTCCAAAGAGAATATTGGTTGTGGAGTCCATAAAGAACGTTCTTTCCGCTCGGTAGACGTTTTCACCTTTTCTTCAGATTTGGCCAATTTTATTAGTCAGAATGTGCAGATTGAAAAGATTCAAGTAGTTTGAAAAGATTGAAGTAGATTTCAGAAAATTCATAATAACACAAAAACTGAAAAGAAATCACAGCATACGCATACGCGGGAATACGAGTACTGTTTCTATTTCGGGTAGGATGTGATGAAGCTAAAATATGTTCCAATAATGAGACCGATTGTGGCGTTTCCCCATTATTCATTCTTCAATTGAATTGTATCAACATTTAGTTTTTTTTAAACATTTTCCTTCATTTCAGAATTAAACCAGAATGGGGTGTGGGCCGTGGTTGCGGCTGCTGCTGTTCAGCCTTTGTTTAACGGCAGCACTAGCCTCCGAAGGGTGTAAGGCAGCGGTGAGTCCATGAATAAAGTCTTTTACATTAATTTTTAAACAATAAGTCTTTGTTTAGGAAGAAGAAGACCCTCCGGAGCGTTATCCAATAGCAGAATTCAATTGGAAAGAAGTCAAAGTCCCACTGAGTATCTCTCTTTGGCTGGTTGTAGCCAGTGTAGCTAAACTAAGTAAGTTCCATGTGTCTTTAATTCGAAAGTAAACGTTTCAGTCTTCCATGCCGTTCCCCATCTCACTGAAATGTTCCCTGACTCCGCTCTTCTCATTATGATTGGTCTCGTCATTGGAATCATCTTCAACCTAATTGGAGTGGACAGGGTTCGTCGGAAGCCAGTATTCACAGTTAATTTGAAATACAGCATGAATTCTTCTTGGAAAACAGCACTTTCATGTTGTACCTTTTGCCTCCTCTTGTCTTCGACGCCGGATATTTCATGCCTGCTCGTCAATTCTTTGACAATTTGGGATCAATTCTCTGCTTTGCTATGATTGGAACCACATGGAACATTGTCTCAATTGGTAGGTTGGCCTCTTTCCCCCACTCGTTTGTATATCCAGATGTCTCTTTTGTCTTGTGCCACCCTAGAATCACTGACAACACTTTCAGCCCTGTCCCTATGGGCCATCTCCCTGACCGGTCTCTTCTCCGTCGAAATGTCCCTCATCCACTGCCTTCTCTTCGGGTCCGTCGCCGCCGATGTGGATCCAGTGGCCGTGATTGTTATCTTTGAGGAACTAGGAGTGAGTTTATCTCGGTCCCTTGCCAGTCGGCTGTTTTCTCCAACCAGTCTGCACCAGTCAACAAACAGATAACAGTTGCAAGGGCCGGTTGCAGTAAATAAAAAGAGCAGATCAGTCAACCGGAAACTTTGAAAGATCGATTGGTTATCAGCAGCCAAGGCATTGTAAAAACGTAAATCAAAAGGCTCTCTTTTACGGGGCTTGATTTATCAATACACGTGGCAAAAAGACGAATTCCACAGGGATATTCCAGTCTGTAGAATAGAAACTACCTGATTAGATTCAAACTATTTTATTGTAAATATGTGGCAACACATGATAAATTATTTTAAAGTAATATATTACCGGAAAAATTACAAAATATGCATAAAATAAAGCTTACCAATGTGATTCAGGTAAATGACGTGTTGTTCATAAGTGTCTTCGGAGAGTCTCTCCTCAACGACGGAGTGGCTGTCGTAAGTCTCCATTTGATGTCCTTTCTTACTCTTCTCAACCAGGTGTTCTACCGTATGTTCTCCGTCTTCACCGAACTCCCTTCGCTCATCACCATGGATTACGTGAACGGAGGCCTTTCCTATATCATCGTCTGCGTCGGCGGTATTGGTATTGGAATCATCTTCGGCCTCCTATCTGCATTTATTACCAAGTAAGACCATTATTGATATTTTATAAAGGTTGATACTTAGGTATTCTCGAGGGGAGGAAGTGCGAGTGCTGAATGCTGTCTTCGTGGTTGTTCTGCCGTACACGTGCTATCTGGTCGCTGAAATGTTTGGACTTTCCAGTATTATGGCGTACGTTTAAAAGACACGATGGAAAAAGAGAGATCCATCTTCATATTTTCAGAATTGTCTTCTGCGGAGCTGTGATGAAACAATATGTCAAGGAAAATGTTCCTGATCGTGCCTTGTCTGCCATCAACTATATGATCAAGGTAACGTCCCTCTCTCCCTCCCTCTCTCTCTCTCTCTCTCTCTCTCTCTCTCTCTCTCTCTCTCTCTCCTTTATATATCTTTCTTTTTACAGCAGTCCAACATATCCTCTTTTTCAGGTTCTCTCCCTCTCCTGTGAAACCGTCATTTTCGTTTTCCTTGGTCTCTCCACCGTCTCCTCCAACCACCACTGGGACAGTGCCTTCATCGTGTTGACTTGCGTCTTCTGCTTCGTCTACCGTACTCTAGGAGTAGTATTCATGTGCAATATCCTCAACCGCTACCGTCTGAACAAGTTCTCAAAAGTCGACCAATTCATCATGGCCTATGGAGGTCTCCGTGGAGCCATTGCCTACGGTCTGGTAGTTGCCTTGCCAGAGATTCCTGCGAAAAACATGTTTGTCACTGCCATCATTGTGGTAATCTACTTTACCGTATTCCTGCAAGGAATCACCCTCAAACCCATAGCCGAATTCTTGATGGTAGAAAAGAAGAACGTCCATAAGAAGAACATGACGGAGTACATCTACCAGGAGTTGATTGACTACACCATGTCTGGAATGGAGGACATTGCTGGATTCAAGGGACACCACTGGATCAGGGACACTTTCCAGATGGTCAACAACAACTATTTGAAGCCAATCTTTGTGAACAAGAAGAGCATGGAGAACATGGACAATACGAAGATTGTGAGAATGTTCAAGAAATTACAGCTGGAAGATGCAAAGGATCTGATCAAGGTAAGAGGGGGAGTAGGGAGAACCATCGAGTGTTTAGGGAGGAGGAGATATTGCTAGGAACCAGGTCTTTGTGCAGGCGTTGATGGAACACACGAGGAGTAGGACGAACACCACGTGGGTTTTGAGTAAAACTAACTACATCAAACTTTATGTATGTGTTTATCACAAACATCTAGGTGAATGGTTGATTAGAAGGAGTGTCCTGTGATAAGAAAAATGCATACACGTAAGGTTATGTAATTACCGTATCCGTAGAAAGGAAGGGATTTGTATTTTCCTCCGTTGTATTCACCGTACACCCTGGGAGCACCTCCATAGGGAGAGCCGTAGTGACTACCGTACCCACCGTAGTTGCGGCCTGCAGGGTGACCTAATCTCTCGCTTTCACTATGACAGTTGCTGGAACTTACCGTATTCACCATATCCGTAGCCCATGTTACCGTAACCCCCATAATCATTTACGGGGTTAGCGTATCCCACGAAAGAATGGCCAGTATTACTGTATCCATGGTTGTTGTAGTTATAGGAAGGTCCGTAGTGGAATGCACTGGGAAGGGATGTCCTATCATTTGTATTACTTTTAGTAAGTAGTCAAGCTTACCGTAACCAGCTCCGTTGGGGGTGTATTGAGAGCTTGCGTGGAATGGCTCGTCGTAGCGAGAATAAACCTTCGGAGAATAATCTAAGTTTTATATTTAAATTCAATTTGCTGTTTCTACCAAAAGCGCCTGTTGTGCCGATAAGTGCTAGAAGAAGGAGAGGAGAAGCCATGGCTGTACGTCATCAGGGGTTGGGAAGGGCTTTTATTCTGGAAACTAGGACAGGCAATGAAGAAGACAATCGGGCGCGTGGAATGTACACGGACAACTTTTTACAATTAGCGTATTGTCAGAAAGAAAAGCACAATGCGAGGGGAGTGCAATAAAGGAACCCCATTTTTTGTAAGAATAAATACAGTAATTTTAGACAGCGGCCGCGTTCTGCGACAGGATCCATGGGAGCTTACACAGCCGTAGACCTCTCAGTGATTAGAGACCACCATGGAATCACCCTCTACGACCACCACGAACCCTCAGAAGGCCCCCTGCTACCTGGATCTCTCGACGAGGCTGAGCACCAAGTGGGTCGTAAAGACTTCTGAAGACTAACTACCTATTTTCAGCTATGTTGACAGGGCTCGACACATAGAAGAAGACTTTTTTAATTGTTTATGTTATGTACATTGTGCACAGAGTATATATTTGTCAGCTTCTATCTAGGTACCGTAATCAGGGTAACCGCAGTCACTGCCTCTATTGTCTCTAAGTGAAAATACATGCTTCATGCAAAAGGCTATCAATGTTTGTTCAATTTGGCGAGGAGGTCGTCGACTGAGGTGAGAGGAAGGGAGCAGACGGAGCCCTCGCAGACGAAGACGGTGGGGGAGGAGACGTCGAGCATCGAAGAGTACTCGGAGGACAGCGACGGAAGGAACGCGTCTCCTCGAGAAAGACAAATAGGCAACGATTCCAAGGAACCCACTCTTCTCGGGATTCAGATGAATCACGCAGCGATTCCATGCAAAAGTGGACTTGACAGCCTCGTGGAAGGCTTTGGTCTTCTCATCTTCAGGATTTCCAACAATCACAATCTGAAATCATCGGTTATGAATCATTTCCACCCTCACCCTCTGATATCCGTCCTCTAGACACTTGAATCCGGTGATCATCTTCGTGAGGATGTAGGGATACCTCGCCAATCGCTGAGAGGCCCCTTTCACCACCTTCTCCGCCCGCTGGGAAAGTTCTTTGTCGCCGAAGATATCAGACAATTGGGAGAGATTAGCGACAGCCACTGAATTGGCGCATGGCTCAGCCCCGTCTTGATCTAAAAGGCACATTTGGAAAGAAGAGGAGGGAGGTACCTTCTTGGATACGCACGTTGGATCCGGGTCTTCCAGCTTCGCTGATGAAGTAGCCGGTGCTGGATTCAGAGTCAAAGAACTTTTGATCCTGCAGCGCTCCGGTAGGTGGGAGATATCTTTTCTTACCATCACTTTCTGTAGTTCAAAGGCTCTTTTGAGGTAGTGGTCATCGCCGGAACAGCTGTACAAGTCTAAGAACCCTTCAATCATGAAGGCGTAGTCATCGGAAAAAGCAGCTACTGGCGGTTCCCTACAACAGACATAGAGCAAGACTACAGTAACCCCACGAATGGACTATTTCTCCCTGATTCCCTCTGTAAACCGCGCGTAGCAGGTGGCCATCGCCAGCTGTGAGGTACTTTTCCACGAATTTGGCACAGGCGACCGCCTTTTCCAGGAAATCTGGGTCCGAGAGGGCTGCGTAGGCCTAAATCAAGATTAGGAGAGACTTGAAGTTGGAAACCTTGGAGAAGCCAGAGATGGCTAAACCTTGCCAGGCAGTGACAATCTTGGTGTCGAGATGGGGAGAAGGGCGCTGGAGACGAATGGGAAGGAGCAGCTCCTGAAAATAACAGTTGAAAATGAGAGATAGAGACCACACCTTGCAGTTATCGATCAGTTTCTTTAGTTCTTCCGCAGTTGCGCCCAATCCCTTTGCAAATTCACTCTCCTCCACTTTACAGCGCAAAACATTGACCCCAGTGAGTTCATTGTGAGGATCCTGAAATTATAAAGAAATCCAATCTGATTTTTAAAACCAACATAAATGTGGGGAACATTCCCCTCCTCCTGGATATCGTAGAAATTGCAGAAGACCTCAGAAGCCGGGTGTTTATTCAAAGGAAGCAATCCAGCCAACAGCTCACAGACCTAAACCACCCTCATTGTTTGATTCTTCACAAAACCCCATCTGCTCTTTGGTCCAAACACAGAAGGCCCCCTCCTTCTTGTGTTCAGCATCTGGGGACGGCAGCGAATCGGCGTCTTCGGCGGCATAGAAGCCTCCCTCCTGAAGAATTGACTTCACAACTTTAGAAGAAACCGAACCGGATGCATTAGGAACGTAGTCATGTAGTCTGCAATGTCTCTCACGACTTCACTAAGTGAGCCTTTGGTGAGGTTACTGTAATCGGCATAGACGGCCAACAGCTGCGCCTGGTCGTAGAGCATCTTCTCAAAGTGGGGAATGTGCCATTCTTCATCAACAGAGTAACGGTGGAATCCCTGAAGAGGAAAGTAAAATAAATCATACTGTAATCACCCAACCCATCGTTGAGTTGCCTAGTTATTTGAACCACAAGATAACGTTATTGGACCTGTACATAGTTTAAAAACGTATTTTAGTTGCTATGGTATGAGATTCTTAGATCCTAGTTTACCCACACCATGCCATTACTCAGAACTTAGCATACCAAAAATGCAAATGGTCCACGTCGTTCGAGAACCATCTCCGCTCATCGACATTACCTCAACCTTACGTTGCGCTGCCTGTGCCCTCTCCTTTCTCACGCTCTCTCCTCCCCGGGGTTCTCAAATGACGGACCCGAATTTTATTTTTATTAAACAATTTTTTTAAAATTTTTCAACTGTTTATAATGCCTAAAGTATGTTTATAGTTATTATATTAGTCAAATAGATTTAGACAAAAAGATGTGCACCGTCCGGGATCGAACTTTGGTCGTGTGGTTGGTAATTTATGGGGCCAAAATGATTGGACGGGCCGACCCGGCTCGTGAGAACCCCGCCCCTCTACATCTGATTAGCCTACCCCCTTAAAACCCTGCCCCCCTCCCTCATCCATCGCAATGGCCCAGTCCGTCCCTCCCGGAGATATCACCACCCAGCCCGGGTCGAAGATCGTCTTCAACGCCCCGTACGACGACAAGCACACCTACCACATCAAGATCATCAACGCCTCGGCCCGTCGCATCGGTTGGGCCATCAAGACGACCAACATGAAGCGTCTGGGCGTGGACCCCGGCTGCGGAGTGCTCGACCCCAAGGAGGCCATCCTCATGGCGGTCAGCTGTGACGCCTTCGCCTTCGGCCAGGAGGACACGAACAACGACCGCATCACGGTCGAGTGGACCAACACCCCCGACGGCGCCGCCAAGCAGTTCAGGAGGGAGTGGTTCCAGGGCGACGGAATGGTCCGCAGGAAGAACCTCCCCATCGAGTACAACCCCTAGGGGACGCCAATAAAGGAGTTAGCTAAATTGTCTTCTGTTCCGTGTATTGATGTAAACTTGCTTAGTTAGTTAACTCGTTTTTCTTGTTTGGTGGAAAGTTATTGTTCACAGTGAGCCTACAGTACCCCTACCTTTCCCACGTGGTCGTGGATTCCTCCTTGCGCCATGGCCTTCAAAGTGTGCTCCAACATGGTTTTTGCCATCTTCTTTTCCGTTTCCGATGTCGCCCAATCCATGAATCCCAAGAGGAAGTTCAAATCCACTGAATAATTCAAGTGCTTAATCTAATATAAGCTTTACCAGCTTTTGGAAACTTGGGAGCGATGCCGAAGCCTCCGTATGTCCTATCATACCCCTTGGATAGATGTTGAAACGCTCCGCTCACCGCCGTCTCCACAGGAGGCTGTTCTCCAGGAGCATTGGCTAAATTAGACCTTTCCTTTTGTTAGCCATTCGGTAACTACCACGAGAAAGGGCTCTCATGACTGTTCTCCCTTGGCTCCTCAAGACTTCCGTGTCCTCCTTCCACTGGAAAAGACTAAATTGTCAAAAATAATTGAGATACTACTTTTTCATCAACGACGTTGAGAATGGTGGCGAAGCCGGGACGGCCATGTTTGTCAAAGGGAGGAAAGTAGGTTCCCCCGAGGAAGGGCTCCAGTTCTGGAGTCAAAAATACACTCATCGGCCAGCCACCGCCGCCCGTGGTGGCCTGAAACTGCGATTAACTGAGACTATAGGGAATGGACAACCTGGACAAAGGTCATGTAGAGCCTGTCCACATCAGGACGCTCCTCTCGGTCTACCTAGAGTCAGATGATATAAGAAAGGAGGCTCACAGACCTTAATGGCGACGAATTTATCGTTCAGGATCTTGGCGATTTCGGCGTTTTCGAAGGATTCCCTCTCCATCACATGGCACCAGTGACATGTGGAGTAACCAACTGAAATGGGAATTTGAAACGAGGAATGCAGCATAACTCTTTTGTTTTCTCCCCACCTGAGAGAAAAATGGGGCGGTTCTTGTCTTTAGCCGCTTGGAAGGCCTCCTCTCCCCAGGGGAACCACTCAATCGGGTTGTGTTTGTGTTGCAACAGGTATGGCGACTTCTCCTGCGCCAGTTTGTTCGTGAACATAGCCGACGACGCCCTTCAGAAGGTTATTTGAATCTACCTTTGATATTACTCACATTCTTTTGCTGATTCTGCCGGCAAGTGCAGAGAGCATTCACTGCGGTATCTCCAACTGAACAGAATGCGAGATATTCCCAATTCTTCAGAGGGAAAATTGGAATAAATCCCGAAAAAAAAGCACACAGAATGAAATGAAAAGACTTTATTCAGTCGTCGAGGGGAGACTTCTCTGGCGGCGGTCCGCAGGGATTGATCATTCGGTTGAGCAGGTTGAAACGGGCGCGGGCGCGCGACTCGTTCTCAATGACGGCGATGTAGGAGGTGAGACCGGGGTGGGAGGCCAGGGAGGCACGGGTGTCGCGGTGCTGGTTGCACATCCAGTCGTGGCGGTTCCAGTCGGCGTTTCCGCAGCCAGTGAACTTGGAGTGGAGGTGCTCCAACTGCGACAGCACGTACATACGCTCGCCAGGACCCGACATTGTGAGATCTGAAAGAGAAGATATTAGAAAAGGGAGCTATCAGTATTATTGGAAGAAACAGCGGCAAAATTCCAGCACAATTTCTAAATAGATAGATGAATAGAAAGGAGAATAGATTAAACCATGCCAAATTCAATTTTTTTTTTATTAAGCCAGGTGTCTGGTAAAAAATCGTTTAATTTAATTTTTATTTTACGTCCTGAGTATGTCTTATAGTCTTAGCCAAAGCTAGTTCCCTCGAAAAATGGGCTTAGCGCTATTTCGTGAAAATATTATGCTGTTTTAAGGGGAATTTTCAATCACAACATCAGAATAATTTCACCCATTTCCAAACTCGCCGAATAAGACATACCCTGGAAGTAAAAATTAAATAAATCTTCAAAAAGTTAAAAAAAAGGAGTTAAAAAAACTAAATTTTATGCACCTCTAATCCATGAACACGTTTGTTCAACAAATTTGGGAATAATCAATCGATTGTAACCCATGTAATCCCAGAAATACAGATTTACAATAAAGTAGAAATTACAAATACAGGAATAAAAATAATACTAGTGAACAATAAACTAAACAAATAAGTAAATAATCGTTTTGCAAAATAAATGTATTTTAAAAGAAAAGCAAAAATAAAGCGATACAGTAAACCGACGCTTTAGGGCTTACTTTAAAATGTTAGTCGCAGCTATTCCTCACGCAATTTTGCACTCTTGGCTGCTTTAAATTCGAATATTGTTTTTCGAAAGCAATATTGCTTGTCGCACCACCCTCGTTTTACAGAATAGTTATATTATTCAGATGAGCGACAGAAATCGTGAATCAACCGACGGAGAGCTGAGCGACGGCAGTCACAACGACAGCCCGAAGGCCCATAGGAGACGCCAGAAGGAGAGCGAATGTGAGTTAATCGGTCGAATGGCTTAATTTCATTGGATTCAGCAGGACGAAGGCGTGTCGCGGAGCGAATCACCTTCAGCAATCACTCGGACGACGAGTCGGGGGAAATGTTCACGATGCAGCCGGGTGATTCGGTGGTGTAAATAACACGTTTTTATTTATTCATTGTTTAGAAGACTAGGAGCTATGAGAAGGAGCGCAAGGATAGGGAGAACTACTCTTCTAAGCATAAACATGGTGGGTTGTCTGGGAAACGGAATTTTTACGATTGTTCAGAGCGTAAGGATGAAAGGAGAGAGCGGGAGGGAGCTGATGAGAGACATAAATCGAAGCACGACGACAGACATCGCAGACATGATGCCAAACACGAGGTGGATTTTGAAATATTCCGATTAATGATTTAGGTTTAGGATAAGAGAAGCTCGGGAGAGAGGGAGAAGGACAAAGGGCGTGGAAAAGATCGTGGGAAGGAGAAAAAAGACAGGGAGAGGGAAAAGGACAGGGACAGGAAGGAGAGGAAATCTCGACTGGAGGGGCGAGTGGACATCAGGAAGCACAAGAGGAGTCCCAGCATTCCGGAGGACAGTCCGGCTTCGAAGAGGGAAAAGAAGTCTTCTGAGAGCAAGGAGAAGAAACCAGGTAGGTCACCTTCTCTTTCTGTCTTAATCTCCAAGTTCAGACTCCGATAGGCTATTTTCTACGAAGGACCGTCCTCCCAAATCCATCGAAGTTCACGAAATTGAACACTCTCCTCCTTCGGAGAATCCTCTGATTGTGGATGAGGCTCTTGTCATTCGATCCGGTAGCCAAGTGTCGTTCCGTTGCAAACAGTTGACTTTAGAAGCGA
Organism: Oscheius sp. G VE-2021; assembly: GCA_022343465.1. Lineage (NCBI taxonomy): Eukaryota > Metazoa > Nematoda > Chromadorea > Rhabditida > Rhabditidae > Oscheius > Oscheius sp. G VE-2021. The sequence goes on from JAJQXH010000058.1 coordinate 2,652,772, forward strand.
TTACGTCATTCACCTTGGAATCTGACGCAGGACCCAAGAAATACTCAAAGTTTGACAGCAGCCCGGAGCACGAGCCGGAGGACAACACTCCGATTCACAGTGACGGTAATCTTTTTATACGATTTTGTGTAGTTTTTATTTTCAGCCGAACTCCCACCAAGTGACGTGGAAGATGACGATGTGGAGGAGGTTACGGATGGACCGGGATTCGATATGGAGAACGCAATCTGGGAGGATCTCACCGACGAACAGAAGGCATCTGTTGGTCATTATAGTTGTTCTTCAAAAGATTTGTTTAGCTCACTCCTGATTCGAAGAAACGACTCGAAGTAGAGTGGCAGAAGAGGCTGGTCGCGCAACTCCCCGTCTTCTATCCAGGAATAATGGGCTGTCGAAATGTGCAGGAATTCCACTGTGAGAACCGAATTGAGGAGGGAACCTACGGTGTCGTTTTCCGAGCGAAGGACAAACGCACAGGTAATTTTAAAGCCTTACACGTATATAATCTTCTTCAGACGAAGTGGTTGCCTTGAAGAGGCTCAAGATGGAGAAGGAGCGGGAGGGCTTCCCCATCACGTCCCTCCGAGAGATCAACATGCTTCTGAAGGCTGGAAATCACCCGAATATTGTCAATGTGGGATTTAGGATCAAGTCATACTTTACTCTTCTTTTTAGGTCAAGGAGGTGGTGATTGGCAGCAACATGGACAAAATCTATGTCGCTATGGAATTCGTGGAACACGACCTGAAATCTCTGATGGAAACCATGAAGAGCCGTGGAAAGTCCTTCACTGTCGGTTAGTTGTTTTTTCTTTTCTTTTAAAAGTGGAATTGAACAATTCAGGTGTGCAAAAGGGGTTGATGCAACAGCTGCTCTCTGGTCTTCAGCACATGCACGATTTGTGGATCCTCCACAGGGACCTCAAATCTTCGAATCTTTTGCTCTCCCATAAGGGAATTCTCAAGGTCGGTTATTTTCCATCCATCCATCTAACCCGTGCTATTCCAGATCGCCGATTTCGGGCTGGCCCGTGAGTTTGGCACCCCTCTGAAGCAGTACACCCAGATAGTCGTCACCCTCTGGTACCGTGCTCCTGAACTTCTCCTAGGAACCAAGGCACTTTCCCCAATTGTCCCCTTTACCTACTCTTTTCAGCTCTATTCCACTCCGATCGACTGTTGGTCCGTGGGCTGTCTGATGGCTGAATTCGTACTGCAGAAACCCCTTTTCCCTGGAAAGAGTGAGATCGACGAAATCCAAAAGATCTTCCTGGAACTGGGAACGCCGAACGAGAATGTCTGGCCGGGATACGAGGAGCTGCCGCTGGTGCGGGAGCTTAAGAATTCCTCTCTCCCGCAGTACCCCCACAACCAGCTGAGGAAGAAATTCCCGGCTCATCTGATGAAGGACGCTGGATTCCAACTCCTGAATGCCTTCCTTCGCTACGACCCCAGCAGGAGGATCAGCTGCGCAGAAGCACTCCAACACAAGTGGTTCCAGTCAGTTTTCATCACATTTCTTTAACAATGGCGGGGTAGCAACAGAAAACAATTGCTCTTTTCAGGGAGGATCCGAAGCCAACGCCGCCGGAGATGTTCCCTACGTTCCCCGCGAAAAGTGAGCTGCACAAGGCTCCGCCCCCTTCGAATCGACCTCAGCCCCAGAAACCGGATGTAGTTGTGGTGGGTTCATTAACTAATTTATTCAGCCATTCTCCCTGGTCTTCCAAATTGGAAAAAAACCGACCCTTCTAAACTCAGTTTCACGACCAAGGTTTTACGCGCACCGTACGCTAAATTGGGGAGTCCGGGTGTGGTCTGTGGACCCCCACAAGTCCGAAAATATCCCGTAGATCACTGTTTGACATGATGCAGTCTTAGTTGAAAATAGCACCCCTAATTAGCAAATAGCACCCCAATGTGCTTTTTAGTGCCATTTTGAGACCAATAGCACCTCCAACGGCGGTTTAAAACCGTACCTGTCAAACGTTGCCGTGGATCCTCCCCAAAATTGACCTTTTATCTACGGACCTCTGTGGACCCTCCCCAAATGCCATAGGTACCTGTCTTACCCCAAAAGTGAGCCCAATTGAGTGTATGACGCGCACTCTTTTCTGTCCTGCCGATTCTCAGTTGAAATATTTACCGTAAACATACCAGAAAGCTTTTGCGTTTTATGTTAATTCGAAGAGAATGACACCTACTATTAATTTTTTCAGAGCGCTTCGACGGCCAAACTCATGCAGGAATACAACGTGCGCCCTGAGAAGATGCGGAACACCGGCTTCTCCCTCAAGTTTGGAAAATTCTGATGTGTACATTGTGAACCCATTTGTTTGTTATTAAGTGGTTTTCTTCTATTTCTTGAAATAAGTCCTTCCTGGGCAATGGTGAAATGGAATTATGGGAAGGTATCCCTCGCAAATATAGTCAGGGGTTCTCACCGGCCGGACCGAGGGGGGATTTGGGTCGGCCCGTTTCGGCCCATCCCATGAATTACCAACCACACGACCAAAGTTCGATCCCGGTCGGTGCACTTTTGTTTGCATGATTCTATTTGACTAATGTGATAACTAGAAACATACTTAAGGCATTTTGAACAGTTTAAAAATTAATTTCATCGATATTTAAGAAGTATAAAAATTGGGTTTTCATAGACGGGCCGGCGGAGCCGGCCCGTTATTTGAGAACCCCGGACATGGGACAATCTTTAACTGGAGCCAGATTCCATCACCGGGGACAGAGTATCTGAAAATAGAGATGAAGTTGGATCGAATAATCTGTAACAAATTGAAGAAACATTATTTTACTCGGAAACATTCATCGAAACAAACAAGAAGATATGAAAGATTTCAGTCGAGTTCTATCACTGGCCGGGCGCTGCTGACGAGGGCGTTCCATTCGGCGTCCGTGAGAGTCATCTTGACGAGATGCTTCACGGCAGCCACGTAGTCAGTGGTGAAGAGACCCAGCATTGTGTAGTAGGCACTCTCTGGAGTTGAACTATTCGCACGGACCTGCAATCTTTTATTTTACCCTTTCTCAATCTCTCTTCTTTTCTCCTTTCGGATTCATCGATTATACCTTTTCCACTCCTGGGGTGATGGCATAGGCAACCACATGACGAGCCCTTTTGAGGACAGTGGCCGCTGCGCCGTCTCCTCCCAATTGCACCGTCAGGCCATCAACCACTGCGGCCACCTTCAGGGCCTGCTCCTGGTTCAGTTTTCCCTTGAGGTAGATATCCCAGTCTGAACTGTTTTGTTTCTCAGCTTGTCTATGGCCCAACCGTCGATAACGTCTTCTGTCGTCTTTCCTTGGTGAATGGCGAGGGCAGCGATGTCGATTGACTAAATAAACTTTGTTTAAATACTCCTCTATTAAATGACCCAACAGAACTTGACAGTAATCTCCGTAATTACTTGTTTGCTGGTTTAGCTCACCCATTATTTTCTCTTGTCGCCATTCTCTCTCTCTCTCTCTCTCTCTCTCTCTCTCTCTCTCTCTCTATCTCTCTCTCTCCGACTAACCCTGGAAACTTGTTCCGGTGTGAAGAATGCAGTGACATAGTCGTGGAATCGTCGTAAAAGATCCAATTTGGGTCCAGTGGGTAAAGTAACACCAATGGCTAGTGGAAGCAGCAGAAGGAAGAGAGAGGAACGAAGCATCGTGAGATCTGTCTACCTTTTCCCTCCCACTCTTCTTTTGTAGTCGTGGCCAAGGGCGCGGAAAAGCGCCTTTGAATTGGCATTCAATCTCGCAGCGCTCTCGGCAGGGACCCGTCCGATTATGTCTAATACGAACAGCTGACTGTCACCATAGCTGGCACCGGGGTCAAGGAAAAGCCTTTGTGCCTACTTTCAAAGTGACTCACGGTGCAAACACCTATTTATGTGTTTCTCCAAAATCGTCATCCATGCCACCGTGAAATCCATTTATGTATGACTTAGAGGAACCGCGTATAAGGTCATTGTTTATATTCCTCCATAGTTCTGGTTTCTATTGTATCAACCGTGAATTGCAAAAGGGAGGAGTCGACAGAGTAAGCCCTATGCCGTTCGGGGTAGCGTCACTTTGCTTGGACTATTCCCGGAGGTTCCCCTTCGAGGGAGGGCCCTTTCGGCCTCTGGTCCAGGGACTTTCGCTCACAGAAACGGCCACGGGGGCCGGTGGGTCACTGCGAGTGCCAACCTTGCCGTCTCCATGTTCAGGCACCCTGCAGCCGATTAAATAACCCCGTGCGGCGGTGCCCCCGATCCCGTACGGGTGCAAGTCGCAAGCGGAATGATGGCGTCGCGGGCCATCGGAAAAGACAAGACTGAAAACACCGATCATTGGAAAAGGTTCCTACACGGTCGGATTTCTCATAGTTTCAGCGGAAGTTCACCTGGACATGGCTTTGTGCCAAAATTTAAACGTTAGATACGCAGTTGCTTCTGATTACGGTGGAAATTGGTAGAAATCTTTGGGGTCGATTTTATGCGAAAATTTTAGTTCTCTGCAATTAAACCCAAACAACCCAAAAACCAAAATTTTCGCATAAAATCGACCCAAAAGACGATAAGTTGCTTATATAATGCAAACTGAAAATAAAAGAATATTTTCCGTGTCAACTGTAAATTTCGATGGTCGTTTCTATTGAAAATTTCGGTTACAAACGCGAGTTTTTCACTTTTCAAACGCATTTTTCATCATGATGGTATCGCTCGATTTTCAATCTCGTTTTTTAGATCGACACAGAAATATGTGGAGAATCTTTCTAGCACACGGTGTGTCCCACCCATTGGTTTTGCGCAGTAGGAAAGCACTCCCCAGCGTTCTGGGCAAAGTGCCAAGATTTAATTGGTCTCGATGCGAAACGTTCCAATATTCAGCTTTAGGGCCGGGCCCATAGTTAACAGCTGAATATTGGAACGTTTCGCGTCGAGACCAATTAAATCTTGGCACTTTGCCCAGAATTTTTGCTACTGCTCGTTTGAACACACCATGTAGCATAGTGACATCGGTTTAGGTATCGAAAAAATTGAAAAACTGAAAGTTTTTCACTTTTTTTGCGGTTTTTTTAGCTCTAGTGGAAAAATTTCAGGAAAAACTTAATTTGGTGTCAATTACATTTTTTGTCAGCATAACAACAGGTATCGATTTGTGCCTTCAAATTGAAATTTTGTGGCGTTTGAAGAAAGTTACCGTAACCCGGGACTAAATATCGATATCGACCCAAAAGTTTCAGAATGTCATTTAGCCTATATAATGACTTTTGACATTTGGGCAAAATCGAAGACCAAAAAAATCCTATGTCACTGGCCTGCTCGACTTTTATTGACATCCTCTCTTAATCAAACGGAATCGCGGCTGTATCTACAAAATTGACGGTCTCATATCCGCGTCGGTCTTTCCTACTTTGCCTGCGCAGAAACCCAAAATCATAGTTTCATATTTAAATAAAAGAAAGTAGGCTAAAACTTTATCGTTTATCACAAACAACGAAATAAGATCATTGGGTGCAATCAGGGGGAGGAATGAGACGACAACTGTGGGGACCAGAAGAAATTGACGTTGATGAAGGTTCCTTTACTTGTCAACAGCCACGGGGGGAATCGGGCTCCTCAGTCTCGCCAGAGGTGTCGTCGCCGTCGGACGGGCCAGGCACCCAGAGACCGGATTTGATGCAACGATCGAAATGGTACGCAAATACCTGAAACACAATCTATATTAAGGATACATGACCAACTGTACCTCTTTGTCCATGTTCTCGGCAACCGACTGCAGCTTGCCGATATCCTGGGATTCGAAGCACTGACGCATCTCCTCCGGAAGGGCCTCGAACACCTCCTGAGGGTCAAGCTTGCCAGGGGCCATGGCGATCCTCTTCTCCTTAAACATTATAAAGTAATCAGCATAATTCAACTACGCAAACTCTCTCCTCCGCCTCGTACTCAGCCATGGCGGCCTCCCTCTTCTGCTTGGCGCGGATGCGAAGACGGTCCTGGAAGGCGGTCACTTCATCCCGGTACAGTTTCAGGTACTGGTCATCGGCCTTGGCGAACCTGAAAGCAACAATTTGATGCAATGGCAAAAAAACAGTTGATTACTGAATAATACACAGTACAAAAACAAACTTGTTGAAGAAGGCCTTGATGACGTTGGTGTTGGTGGCGACGGCATTGAGAGACTTGGCCAGTTCCAACAGGTACTGGATGATGATGCACTGCTGCGCCATGACCGCCATCTCCTCGTCCTTGTTTCCCTCGATGGCGAGATTCAGGGCCTCGATGGTGAGGTAGTTGGCCGAGTACTCGCTGGCCAGATGGGGGTGCTGCAGCACAAACTCCTCGGTGACCTTGAGACTACCGGTCAAGTGACCGTACGTCTGCAGCAGGGTCTCGTTCTTTTCGAAGAAGTCCGACATGCGCTTAGAGTCCTCCTCCTCGTCCAGCTTGGGAGGCGCAGCCTTCTTCTCGGTGACCTTGTTGATGCGAGAGGAGCTGAAGGCCTCGTGGCCGATGGTGTCGATGTTCCACGGGGCGAGGCGTTCCTGCTCCTAAAAAGATATACAATTTTCAAATTATGTGATTGGACCCACCTCGAGCTCCTTTTCCTTCTGCATGAATTTCTCCTCCTGGTCCTTCAGGTCGGCGATCTCCTTCTCGACCTTCTTCTTATCTTCCAGGGAGGCACTGTTCAGCTTGTCCTCGAGCTCCTTCATCTTAGAGGAGGTCACAGTTTTCTTCTTCTCAAGTTCCTCTTTCTGCTGTTTCTGCTCCGCCATTCGCTCCAGACGGGCCTGGTGCCGCCACCTAAAAGAATAGCCATTCCTTACATTATTTCTTAAGACTTTTTTAAAATCAAACATAATGAAATCCCAAATATATAATAGTATTGATTAGCAAAAAAGCTAACCTGAAGAGGGAGGGGGTGTCGATGTTGGGGTGGGTGTCATCCTCGTCATCAGACACCTCGATTTTCTTCCACTTTGAGTAATCGATGGGCATTTTCGCTGAAATAAGAGGAATGTAATATTCAACAAAAAAGGGTAAATGAAGATTGACAGACGACACAAATTAGTCTAAAGCGGACTCCGCTACGATAAAGAAGACATTAAAGAAGTCTGGTTACATGAAGAAATAGACATCAGAGAAACTGGAGAACGTCGCGAGAAAAAAAATTCAGCATGCCCTGCGAAAGACCGCGAAACGACTGTTGAGAAATTGAGAAATCGGTGAGTAACCGCCGTCGGGAAAGAAAGTAAGAAATGAAGCAAATCACGGCTTAGCCGGACATTTTAACGCGGTGGAAGGCATTCTAATCCATTCTAATCATCTGTGAGTGTAATCTGATGCCAACAACATCCGCTAATCTGCCTTATTAGCATGTTATTGATTTCTGGAAGGTTCGTTTTGGGTGCACACGCGCTTTTGTGGGCGGAGTCGAACACCCGGGTTGAAATCGCTGCAGGACTTTTTCTATTAACGGCGCATTGTCGTAAACACCCATCGTTTTGTGGGCGGAGTATTTGGCAGCTGCCTTATCGTTGCGGGATTTTTTGCACAATTGGCGGGAGCTGGGCTCCGTAAATCATTCCGTTACCTTGCCCCACTTTTCTCCGCATGGTTGCCATTCTCTCTGTCGTATTTCTATCCTATCGCCCTATTTTTTTGCTGACTAAATACTATAAAATGGGAAACGCAAGTTTCTTGTTATTTTAATGAAATAATTGACAGGGGTTGAAAAAGTATTCCTCTTACCATGAACGTAATATTTTGCATCGTCATATCATCGTCATAGCCTTTCTTCGTGTAACTTTTGTGCTTGCCAAACTATTGTAGTGTGTTTTGGTTGTCTTAGACGTCCTATTTTTATTATTTTTTTCTATAAGGTATTTTATAGGCAAAGATGGCATTCCTCCTGTCCAAACTGATGAGGAACATCGTCATCCTCTACATCATGTTCAGTGGTGTGCAGTGGGGTTTGAAGGCCAAGTCGTACACAATCTCCCCCAAGGAATTTAAGAACATTGCCTCTAAAGCTCAGGGTAAACAACATATGACCTTAGGCCTTAGAAGTTCCTTTAGGTGGTACAATCCAGGCAGCCGTCACCCGCATCGGGACCGACTTGAAGCGTATTTATGGCCCTGCGGTGACCACCGAGACTCCTTGGACTTCTCTCTCGCTTGGTGGCCACAGTCTCCGTGCTCTGTTCCTCCACGCCTCGTTGACCGAGTACGTCGCCGTCTTCGGAGCCCCCTTCTCTAGTTCTGGAAGGATCGGTTTGCTTTTAACCTGAGATTCTTATTATAATGGATTTAGGTCTCCACTGGTCCAACTCCACCTGCACTGTTCTTTCTGGCGTCGTCACCCGTTCCGTTGATTCTCCTGCAGCTGTCAGTACCAAGGAATCCTTCAGCGTCGGTTGGTAACAAATTTGGTTTTTGCCCAGTTGAATCGAGGAAATGATAGAATTTTAAATATCTGGTTCGTTCATATTCATAACTGTCCTGGATATTCCCAGATTTTTAATAATAACTTTGCTTCAGATACAAATTTTTCGTATAGCATACCTGTATTCAGGAGGAAACTTCCGCCACGGCCAGTTCGAATCCGCTATCTACTCCCTCGGAGATGAGACCTACGTCGCTTGCTACGGTGCTACTATCCTACTTTTCAACCTTATTAGTTTCTTACAGGTCGTGGAGTTATCCCCGTCTCTGGCGTCTGGGCCTTCACTGGTGCCCTTGCCCATGGCGAGCCTCTGAACTTGCTGCACGTCTTCTACGCCTACGGACAGTCGGCTTTCAACAACCTCTCGCTGGCCGCCATGAAGACCTTCAAATACTACAAGAACAAGGCGACCGGAGGCAAAACCGAGCTCTGATTCCAACCTCTTGAATTTACGGTTTAGTTTTATCTTGAGCTGAGAATTATTTAAGCTTATTCATTACCTTAGCCATACCCTCGTGTGTTGTGCATGCATCTCGTCGAATCCACGTGTTTATTTTTATTCCTCATCGATTGTACCAGTGTTATTTGACATAATACAACTTTTTATTATCCACTGGTATCAGTAGCAACAACAACAAAAGAAGGGAACCCGGAGGATTGAGGGATATCTGGGATTATTTACATACACGAACAGGCTACTTGTATTTGTACATCTTCACACTGTTCGTGGTGTGGTCTACTACGAAACACTGGCCGAATCGACTGCCGGTGCCCATGAATATACCACAGGGGCTTCGGAGAGGTGTTCCCTTGGAATCAATCCAAAATCCGAAGGAGCCCTTGTAACGGGAGACCTGAAGCGACCTTGGATCATTATTGCGACCTTGGAGACGCCTACCGCCAGCATGGTCCGATTGTTCTTCAAACTGACGATTCCGGAGATTATGAGACCCGTCTCTGGGCAAACTGCACACGTCCTAGCCATTATGCGGCCTCTGAAATAGTTTTATTCCAGGATTTACCTTGGTTTCATGTTAATTACGAATGATAACACACGCTTTCTTAGAAATTCGAGGTTACTACAGTAATTCAAGTAGTTTCCCCTTCACCGCATTAAACAACTTTCATCCATTCTAACAAGAGAAATGTCATTCTAAAGATATTTAGCAACCTGGCAGTTCAACCGCGTATTTGCTATGCGCTTCCAGTCCCCTTCATTCCTTTGTCACTGGCTGCTGCTGTGTTCCCATGCTATTGACTATGTTTCCATGCTCTTGTCTCACTTGTGATCAGTCGGTGCCAGTTCAATGTCCCTCTGGAAGCGGCCTGCTCCATCGAAGAGCATCAGGCCGTGCGAAGTGGCCACCAGGATGTCGTCGTCGAGGCCTGCGTTGACGGCTGTGATTGTGAGGTCCTTCGCCCGGAAGGAGAACAACGGCAGCAGATTCGCATCGAACACAAACACCTACAACAGAAGGAGATGTCTCTTAGAAACATTGATTTCCGAGAGATGGATTGTCGTTTGGAGACTCCCGCGAGAGGATAAACATACTACTGGGAAGCATCCGTAGGATTGGGAGGGAGGCATTTTGTACTCTACATTATACTCCAATACAAGTGACCTCCGTTATTCAAGATACACCCAGAAAGCGGTGTTTCGAAAAACAACGAGAAAGCCTTATAGTTTGTAAATGTTAAATGATTTGACATGTTATGTCCATGGAGGTTGTTTGCCCAGTTGCTGTGGTTCAAAATCCTCACCTTGTCTGTATCCGCAATGAGGAAACGCCCTCTTCGATCCAGAGCCAGGTCTATGGGTTGCGTGAGTTCTGAGAAAGTGACCGCCTGGATGTCCTTCCCCTGGTGGTCTATCTTCGTGATGGTCTTTGTTCTCCAATTGAGCACTGCTATTTCTGCCTTCGGGAGGAGCACCATGCCTACAGCGGAGCCTCCTTCGAGACAAGGCGACCTGATGTCGGAGATCACGTCTCCAGAAGCTTTTACCACGCGGACTGAAACCATGACTGAATGTATTTTCCCTCTTTTAAAGGGACCATCAGCCTCCTTTTTAAAATGAGATTGACCCATATGCTAATTTGCCCATTTCAATTAGATAAATTTTTTCCAACACCGCTCCAAGCAACGGTTTTTCCCAAATGGAAAAAAGATTAGCATATGATTAGCCGTGATCTTGAAAAGGAGGCTGATGGTCACTTTAACTCACTTCTGTCATTTCCGGTGTCCAATACATAGAAGGTGTTGTCTCCCTCAATGGCGAACTTTGTGGGTTGGGACATTTCCACTCCGAGTTTCCATCTGGCCGTGTGATGGGAGGACACGCTCACTTTGTAGGGACTGTTTTTAATCGGACGACCGAATATATCCACAGAGATTGTGTATTCTCCAGGTTCTGGCGCTCTGCAAAGTACAATCAGCTTACTTGGGAATCTCTCATTGGCTGTATGGAACTTCGAAGAAGGCCAAATTGTGGGCGTTGAAAACCGTCTAACCTGAATGTCAGTTCGTAGGTTCCGTCGTTGAGATCATTCACTGAGATTCCGCAATCAACCCCAGCCTCTGAAGTCAACTTCACATCCAAAGGATCTCCTCCAACATTTCTCTGTCTTCCGTTTAGATCGAAGGTCCTGCAACGAATGCAAGACTGGCCATCGATTGTTGTTGTTCAAATGACGGGCGCCGAGTGATTCAATTGACAACTGCCCCGATTCAGCCAACCAGAACAATTTGCAACTACTGCTACGTTTAGGAAAGGGAAAGAACACCCTTTGCTTAGAATCAGCCAAGAGCTGCCAGAAGTCCCACCAACCTGACTATGAGTTTAGTCTCAGTGTGAGTTGAGGGTTTTTCCGTGTCTTCAATGACCGTAGCGCCAGGGAAAGTAGTAGAAGCATAAACAGTGCCGAAATCGTTTAGATTCCTTTGAACTCCTGAATATCGTGTCACTTCGATGCGAGATCAGTTACAGTACCCAGAATCAGTTGACTGGCGTTTGTATTGAGGCGGAGGAAGGCGTTTTCACGAGGTTGCATTATCTGAGAATCGGGGGATCCTTCGAGTGATTTGAGATTTCTGGGCATTGCACGCACATCCATTTGACACGTTGCAAGCTCCTGAATATGCCGATTCGAGAGAGAAATGCTGAAACCCAACCTTTTCTAATTTCTTCTTTTCGTCCGAGATGATCTCAATCTGGTCCTTTAAAACCTTCCTTTTCTCGTCTCGTCGTTGTCGAACGCTCTCGATTAATTCTCTGCGGCGGATTTCCACAAGATTGGAAACCTCCTGCAATAAAACGTTCATGAAAAGGTATTAAATTTTTGTGGAATGTGCCTTTGAGACATGTAATGTTCTACTCGAGTGAACTCTCGAGTGGCGGAGAATGAGAAATTGGGGATCAGTGAGAGTAATTGGTAAGGACGGGGAAAATAGGAAGAAGAGCCTTTTCATCATTTCGTTTTGAAAGAGACGCAAAGTGAGAGAGAGAAAACCATTAAGACAGCGATCAACATAGTTAGGCAACGTTGCAGATTTTGGAATAACATGATGATTTTTCAAAAAAGTCTGCCGTGTTGTTTAGAGTCAGTTGGGCCAACTGACTCTGAGCAAATGAGAAATGTTGCGAAATGCAAATGACTTCACTTTGCAACTCTAAATTACATGTTTCATGGGTTTCAAGAGAATTAGCTAAAGAAAGATCGATTGAGCCTCAGGTGGTTGTGGGGAAGGGCTGAATCAGCCGATAAACGAACGCAGTGTCCTTTGGAGTCAACACGCCGACTAGCTCGCAATTGGCTCTTTCCACTTGCCTTCCGGTTCCTGCGCTCATTTTTCTCAGGCGAGTTTTTGAGGTAACTCCCAGCAGAAGGCATTTGATTAGAGGAGGATTGGAGTTGGAATGGGGAGGAGAGTTTTGGTGCGAGATCGAAAACAAGGTCGGCGATCGATGGCAACCGACCTGCATGGCGGCGTTGATCTGGTCGACGATTCTATCCACGTTCCTGTCCAACTGGGCGATTTCGTCCGAAACGGCGACCTGGGCCTGGTCCAGGGCTCTCAGACGACCCTGAAACAAATTCCAGATTCAGAAGAAAACTGAAAGTTATATTAAAATACAGTATTTCAGTTTAAAAAGAATGAAAACGGTGTGATTACACGTGGCATCGAGTGTTTCTAACAAAGGGTATCAAATCAAGTTTTATCTTTTACTTTTGAGCATTAATCATTCCGATAAACACCATTTAGTGCATTTATTTTTATTTACAACCGGTGTAACTCTATTTCAAAGAAAAAAATGTTTGACCTACCTTTGCCCTGTGAACTACGATCTCCGACATCCTCTTGAGGGCGATTGCGAATGGAATCACAGTATGCTGATTACATTTCTTGCTGAAATTAATTGTTATAAACTTGTTTTAAATTAGAATAATAAATGTTTGTCTTTGTGTAAAATAAACAGAGAGTTTCACAAACGTATGTAGACGAAATGGGAAGTGTCCAATAGAGAAAGAGAAAAAAATGAAAATAGAGAGAATTAATTTATTTTAGTACTTACTTTGCCTGAGAAGATATGCAATGTTGGCAAAATACAAGATCACAACATTCACAGTACAAGAGCTGATCCTGAGGGTGTTGGGAGCAAGAGGGGACGACGTCTTTCCGTTGTTTCTGAAACAATCTCTCTTGCTCTCTCTCTCCTCTCTCTCTCTCTCTCTCTCTCTCTCTCTCTCTCTCTATCTCTATCTCTGTATTTTTCTCTTTCTCTGCCTTCGTCTTTCTCAGCCATCTGCCTCTTCGCCCACCTGCATGACGTCTAACAACTGGTTAATGAGAAAGGCGGCTGGCAGTGAAATCACTCCTCCCGGGGGCAGAATGGTATCCTCTCTACACATCGGACAACGCAAAGTGACACCATCGTTCTGCAAACATCAAAATATTTGCCATGAATCAGCTGACAGGGAATAACCGTTTAATGTATTTTGGACTGCAGATAACCTGGCAGTGGCCGCTTCGAGCCGTCCGCCTGTCGGTCAACAAAAGGGCCTGTCCAACCCAAACAGGCACACCCAGATGGAGTCAGCCGATATTCATTTGTTGGCACAATTCTTAATTGTTCACTACGTAATTGGAAGTTTGTTTAAACAACACGTGGTTCTGCTTAAACGAAAAATGATCAAGAAGAAATGTCAGCGAAGGCTGCGCTTGACACACCTTTTAATCCGGCTGCATTTTGTCAAGCATGTGCAAGTTTTTGTGATTAATAAGATGATTTTTTTCAATCGAACCCAAAAATGTTGTGAACTTCGTAATGTGAAAATTATAACTGTGATTTTTTATAACGTCATTGCAAAGAACAAACTAGTCTTCAAATATTTTTAAGGGATGAATTGTGAATATGAAAATGTACCTGTGGAAGGGCTGCTATTTGTTGAAGACAGGAGAGACAAACAGAGTGCGAGCAGGGAAGCAGCTTAGCCTTGCGCTGTCCCTGAAACGATGAACACTTGAACATCCACGAAACGCCGTTTCTGGAAGAGGAACTCTACTGTTGACAATCGGCAGGCGCACCAAATGGCGCCTGCTATCCCAATATTACGTCAGAAGCCTATGACACACAAAAGACCATCAACTGAGGTTAATACGGTGGTTGAACTTTTTATAGCTTCACATTGGACGTTGTTATAAAGCAAAGTGCAAGTTTCTGGTGATAAGACGTGGTCAAGGCAAATAAGGCAATCTGGATGTTGTCCAGACGCTGCTGTAACTTTCATTCTAACCCCTCCCTCCCCCTCTCTCACTCTCCCTCTCTCTCCCTCTCTCTCTCTCTCTCTCTCTCTCTCTCTCTCTCTCTTCTCCCTCTTTCCACTCCATCCTCTTATAAAAATCAGTCTCCAGAGTAAAATTGCCCCAATCGTTGTGTTTTCTGCTTCCGCGTCTGGGTCCCAGACGGCGGTCGTAAAGGACCAGGTGGGGCATTAATCAGACGTCAAAGGTGAGGTGGTGGCTGACGAATAATCGGAAATCGATGCAACAAGTGTCTACTAGTTACTCCGCACCCAATCTGCTTATAACGCACTTTGGAACTACTACGACGGCTGAGAATTCTTCTGGGAAGGGGGGTCAATGGTTCAATACCCCACCAACTTTCCTGGCCTTTTTCAACCGATTGAAATGTTTCTCTCATTCATGCGCGAGGTACTCGTAGAACTAGTTCTGCTTGTGATCTTTGAAAAAAGACATAGGAATATAGCTCTTCTTTAAAAGGACCATCATAGGTAGATGAAACTGCAGTGGCGCAAGAATGTAAGGAATGCTGACGAAATACACTTCTGGCCTTTGAAGGAAAGAAAGGTTTACCTGGTCGTAGAGAAGAAAGCACGTTGAGCATGTAAGGAAAGACTCGCTGAACTCATCGAGGTTGATGTTGACCGTCTCGACCAAGGTCGATGTGGTTCCCTGCCGCAACGAGGTGGCCATGGCGCCCCAACCACACCCCTGCAAGAGGAATTTGGCGGGGATTTCAGACAAAGAGACAATCGAAGAAAGAGGGAAAAGATACGAAGGATAAATGCATCAAGAACATTGAACATTAAGTGAAAGTTATTCATAATTAAAAATCGGGTTCCCGTCGTTCTTGACCTTTGAAGACAAAAGGTGAATTGAGGATGTCCATTGTGATCTCGTCTGTTCTTTTTGCCGAAATTTTACGGGTGCGAGGAAACGATGTCGTTGATTGGAACCTTTGACTGTTTTGATTAAACTGACACAGTCACAGAAAGCAAGGAATCTAGAGTTTTTGGAAGAAACATCAAATGTATTTAAAGATGAAAGTGCCGCTGAAGTTTAGAGTGGATAATGAGGGACAACGCGCGGTGTCGGATGACGGCTTTTGACTGGCACACAACAAATGATCGATTCCTCGAGCTGTGTGCTCTCCGCCAGGTAGTCTGTACTCCCACAAACAACGGATTCAGCCTCATTATTCCACGGACAGGGCTTTAAGTGTGGAATTACCGTAACATCAATACAAAGTACAGCTGACCGACTGAAGTTGTATGGGTTTTATATCATAAAAGCTGTTTCGCTAAGGAATTAACTCTGAATTAACTCGGTTTTTCAAAAACTAAACTTTGAAATTTAATAAATCAATTTAAAAAACATTCTAAAATTGTGCTGGTATCCTTTTTGCAAATGAAAATTTCAAAGTCTTGGCCCTGGCTGATAAAAAGATAATTTAAATGAATTGTGGTTCCGGTTTCTCCTTAAAAATTGGATAAAGTCCAATCGGCAGGACAGTTTAATAAATTAGCCCTCGGCTAATCGGGGCGTGGCTGGTTCGTAACGGGAAAATCACATCTTTCCGCTTGACGTCGTCTTCGGAATCAGCAAGAGATCTACGACCTCCCCGTTCAAGGGACCAGCCGCTAATGAATTCGAGAATTGCACTTGACATGGAAATATGCGCTACGTAGAAGCCTTTTACGGCCGAGATTGCGTTCTGAAGCTGCCGAGGAGATCACTGGGCTGTGATAGGGGATAGAGCGAGTTAGAAGGGTGATTTGCTGGTATTTTACGGCATAATGGACGACACGCCGACGCGGTTATTCAATTAT
The DNA here is from genome assembly GCA_022343465.1 of Oscheius sp. G VE-2021. Lineage (NCBI taxonomy): Eukaryota > Metazoa > Nematoda > Chromadorea > Rhabditida > Rhabditidae > Oscheius > Oscheius sp. G VE-2021. The sequence goes on from JAJQXH010000058.1 coordinate 2,668,841, forward strand.
TCCGCGTGCAAAACGATCGACGAGGACCGGAATCGAACGAGCGATGAATGGGGAGCGGGTGCCCGAGTCAGCTGAGAGAAGAAGGAGAGGAGGGAATTGGGAGGAGTTAGACGGGACAGGTAGTGGTAATTATAACGGAAGAACTCCTGGTGAAACGCCTAAGAGCATTGGAATTCTGGAAAGAAAGATACAAAGAGGCGAGAGAGATAAGTTATACTCCTCGCCCATCGAGCTTGGAATGAGATTAAACTAACCTGCACATCTAACTAGCAAGAGAGCGCGCACAATGAGGAGACGCAGAGAACATTAGCATAACCATGGCCATTTTCAATTGACACGCTCGATGGGCGAGGGGTAAAAACAACGAGAGAAGGAGAATAGACGAAAGATGGCGGAGGGATAACGAGAGTGCATACATACAGAACGAACGAATGCTTGAGAGAAAGAGAGACGATTCGAATGTCCACGGGGTCAATGGCCATTTATTACGAAGAGATCACGCGGGATGTCGTTTCCCAGGGATTGCATGTGAGAATCGCCGATCAAACAAAGGCGACCTCCCAGGTGGCACGCGCCGGGGGAAAATGAAACCATAGGGGGCCGCGCGCAAAAAGATTATGGCGCGCGGGTCCTGATAGAGGCACTCCGGAAGAGGAAGAACATATGGATGTACAGCTGAGGAAAGAAAAAGAGAAACAAAGGAGAACGAAGAAGAAGAAGAGCGGAGAAGAAAGGTTGGGGATTACACAAGGGACTACTCATCTTGAGATCAAGGTCGTTTGGGAAATGGCGGGAAACGGGCACTTGAATGGAGGAAGGCGGTGTCTTCCCACGCCCGATCTCAGGCCCCCACTGCATTCGGAATTAGAAGTCACGGCTGCACTTTCGAAGGAGTCTGCAAGGAAATTGCTGCGACGGAGGACGGATGATGGATGAGGGAGGGGCACGTGACGAGCGAAGCACCTAGATGGCCAGATAAAGGCACGCAAAGTGTGGAACCGGAGGCTGAGGAAGAGGCTACAACTGGCTGTGTGAGTAGAGGCAGAGGCTTTGTGTTTCAATGGTACTCCATGAAAAATCAGCGAATACGGAATAAGGCGATCATAAAAACGGGACAAAATGTTAGAATGTTAGAATGGTGAGAAATAAAACGGTGGTGCGGACTAATCCTTTTCGAGCATTTGTCCAACAAGACTATCTGGAAAGGAATCTCAATTCTCAGTCACTTGTGGGCTATCTCACAAAATGATATCATTGATTCTTTAGCCGCTAAAATAAAAAAGAAGGGCGGTCGGCGGATGAAATGAGCGGCAGATGGTGTTTTCCTTCGGTTGGAAGAACTGGTATCTCTCGACCACCGCACAGATCGACCGCCAATTAGGAAGAGAGCAAGGAATTAAGGGAGGGGAATTAAAGGAAACACAAGGTCACGGTTTAGGTAAAAAACCAGTTTTGGTTTATTTCGAATGCAGGAAACTTCGCAAACTGAATTCGAGTGTTAGTTAATTATTTTTATCGCTTTGAAAGTTTTAAAACTTTAAATTCATCCAAAATAATATTTCAGAATTGGAAACTATGATTATTGTTGTTTAAAAATATGGCTATTTACAAAAGTACACGGAAAAGGTTTTGAGAATAAATCCAAAGATTTTTCAACTGCAAAGTAAATAAAAAAAACTTTAAAAAAAACTTATGAAGAAACAATTCGACGTCATGAATTCTCATCGGAGATGATTCATGAAAATGGCAAGGAAGGAGCTACATTCCGCTATTTCCATTCCATAGACTACTTTGATTTCCTTTTGAAATTACTTTCACAAATGGTTAGAATTGCTGCCAGCCGAGAGAAAGACTTTAGTGCCAGCTGGAACCGGCCGATGTGTTTCCTGAATTACCCCAGGCGTTCCTCCGTCTGAGCCAATGTCCGGAAATAGTACAATCCAAAGGGAACATAGGAGGGCTGGAGACAAAAGATGGGAAATCAATATCGATTTGGACAGAATGAAGGTTGAGTTTTCGATTTTTAGGGTCAAAATGTCTTTCCTGGAGAAGGGTTTAAAATAACTGTGTGTGAGTAATTCAAGGCTAACAAGGATCAAAGGAAACAGTGACTGGCGTTAGAAACTATGCGGACAGCAGCCGCCACTGGACATGCTGTATCGATTCCCGCCGGGTCAAGCGGCCCAGGTGGTCCCCCCGTTTTTCACCCGCAGCTGCCCTCCGCCTTTCTTTCGCAAACATTACTTTTTCTTACTTAAAACAAAAGAAATATAGCTGATTTAAGGAATACAAATTGATAAAAAATATATACGATTATGTTGCAAATAATAGCAGTATGCACTTGGTGACGATATTTAACCCCAGGGCATAATTGTGAGAATTTCCAGCCTCGGCCTTATTTTACATCGGAAGAAAAAAACAAATAGCCCTTCGTAATTAATCAATTGTCACTTTGCACAATTCCTTCTCTTTCCAACTATGCGGATGTTTCCGTACCAAAGCGTCCCTTTCGGATGAATCCATTGTCCAGACGACGGGTAGCGTCCGAACGGCCGAATTAAAAGTGATTCATGAATGACAGAAATCGAGTTTTTCACAGGAAAGACGGCGATCTAGGCAGACAACAATACCGTACACGGACTACTTCCATGTTTCAACCAGACTCTCGAATGTCCTTTTCAGTAAAAGTTTAGATTAAAATGAAAAAAAAATCAAAGAAATTGGAGATGAGATTTTCCAAAATTTGCCTTGAGCAGAACATGAAAAATCAATACCCTGAAAGACAACTTTTCTCTTTTAGTATACTTTTACTTTGAATATTAATATTGAAATCAGTTTTCGTGGTAAAGTATTGTAAATTGAACAAATTATTTGGGCAGTTTAATGCGAAGGTAAAAGTAACTTGTTGTCATAAAGATAAAGTGTTCTGTGCACAAAAGAAAGGATGCCAATCGTTCCCCAGGTGGTGGTGGTTTTGTGCGTGAGTCTCTCTTTGGTCAAGGGGACTCGATCGATCCCTGCGCATTTCTTTGCGGTCATCGCCTGTCTCCGCACAGTCTCCCTTGGCCGCCTCCTCCCATTGATTACTCCCTCTCTCTTCGCCAAAATATTATCCCCCTATGGAATTTCAGTCGCGTCGTCCTTTGCCAAACGACGGCCTCTCCAATTTCGCTATTCTTTCATTCAATACTCCAGATTTTTATTTTTATTTGAATGCATAAATACAGTTTGAATATGTTCATAAAGGTTGTTCCACAAATACCACAAAATGAAAAGGCTAAAAAATGTTTGTGTTTTGTTTGTTTCTGTGTTGAAATTAAATAAAATCATTTCAAATTTTACGATCAAAATAGAATTTATGTTGAAAAAGCAAAGAGGGTTAATTTTCCCAATCGCTCTACAGTTTACATTGCCCCCATTTCTGTGTCTCAAGCATTTTGTACGGCTTGTTTTGGTTGAGTGTTCGCATTGGAAATTCAAATTTTTATAAATTCAAGTAAATTCCCATAATCTTCTGTAAATATTCTAGACAGTGAGATTAATAGTTTAGTTTAAATGTTATCCGCTTTGCTACAAATAATTATGAAAACAAGAAAAAAAAGAATTTTATAGTTGTGAATGTTATGTTAAAGTATTATTGCAAAGTCTTAATTGAATGTATAGTTGTATTCATAATTAATTTTCACTAAACGTGTGTTTTTTCATGGATCAAGTTTTGCGGTCTACGATACCGAAGGCCAGTGCGTGGTCGCGTACCTCACCCTCTCTCTTTTCGCGCAAACGCCCTGTTTCCTACCGCAGACCCCCTCTTTTCTCACAAAAACTGTTCATTTCCAGGTCGTTATGCTAGAATCCGACACTCGGATTCGCTCGGGCAGCACAGCCACCTCATATGGGGGAATTGTGAACGAAATGTTCGATCCAAACGGAGTGGTGACCACCCAGCCGACCACCAGCAACGGCAACGGAGCCAGCCAACTGCCCAAGAAGTTCGATGACGCTCCGCTAATTATGGGTTCGTTCGGCTCAATTAATCGCTAGAGAGCAAAAAACCAGCCGTGATTTCAAGTGTCGCGAAATGACGTGGGGAGCCCCGCTTCCATGACAACGCTGAAAACACGGACTTCTTTTCTACAGATTCCATTGCTTTTTTTGGTCGAAAGTACAGAAACGTTGGGGAAGTTTGGGGAGCAGTGTTATATAAACAAGGCGCGATATTCAATGCGGTTCCAGCTGGAACGAAGCTCTGTTTGCTCAGTTACACACCCGGAGCACTGCACTGATAAAACGCCAAATGCACCAAAATCGACCGTTCTTTCCCAATCAATTCCTTGAAATCCCATCTTTCTTTCCATTATTCAGAAATTTTGAATGCAAATTTAGGACATGGATGTCATTGACATAGGTCCACCGCCTGATTTAGTGGCTAGTGCCAATGGAACTGCTGCCAATGGCACCAACACGAGTAAATATTTAGTTTACTTACTATAAAAATGGCAATTACAAAAGAATATAACTGTTTCAGACGAAGATACGATGAATCGAACCCGCGACTCGATCTCAGCAACACTTCCACAATCGCCAAGTTTGTGTTTTGATCTCTTTTTCCCATTTATTCTTTAGGTATCGAATTCACAAATACATCAAATTCTAAAGGACTGTCCACTATTTCTGGAGTATTTGCACCTGTTGCATTGTCAATGTTCAGTATTCTTCTCTTCATGAGAATGGGTGAGTCAGACAGAACATCGCTTAATATTTTCGTTTATTTGAGTATTATTTGAAAAGAGATTTGTTTCTGAGAGTTGTATTCAGAAATTACAGCAAACCGTAGTTTGACTAACTTTTTACTGAGAAAAGTGCGGAAAGTTTTGACAAATGCAAAATAAAGAATTGGCGACTTGGTTACCTTATCACTAAACCTTTGTTCAAAGCTTAGAAAATTGCTAGAAGGCAAATCGAGAGTTACAAAATTCAACCAAAAGCCAGTTTTCTTAAAAGATACATCTAGAGTTAGATACAAACTGTAATTTTAGGCTTCGTCGTTGGTCAACTTGGCTTCCTGGCCACCGTCTTACAACTGCTAATGGCGTATTCAATTGTAATGTTGACAGTTCTATCTCTCTGTGCCATTTCCTCGAATGGAGCTATCGAGGGAGGTGGTGTCTACTGTAAGTCTCATCAGAATCTGCGCATGCCCTCTCTTCCAGATATGATCAGCCGTTCCTTGGGGCCTGAATTCGGCGGAGCAATTGGCGTCCTGTTTTTCATAGCCAATGTGTTTTCGTGCGCTCTCTACATTTCCGGATTCACCGAAGCGCTCCTCAACAACATTGGAAATGGCCGTAAGCAAAAGCAGCCTTTTTAATATAATTTTTTTTTAAATTCAGAATTCCCGGATTCTCCCGAATGGCGCTTCTTCTATTGCGTGTTGGTCTCCCTTCTCCTCCTCATCCTCTCCCTTCTAGGATCAGCCTTGTTTGCAAAAACTGCTTTGGTCACGTTTTTGTTGATTTCGGTAAGTAAGTTATTTTAAAGAGTATACTTTATTTGAGGTGTGTTATTCCACGTGGATCTTTTCCGTAATCTTCAAAGGACCCACTGACATCCTCATTCCAAAGGTCAATACCCCGGCCTACCGTGTTCACTCAAATCTTTCTGATCCTACAAGTGAAATGATTGTAGAGCTCAATCAGACAATTACAGCAAAATACACAGGATTCAGGTAGCTCTTCACATTTATATAATTTTATTTTCTTCAGTTTCCACACCTTGGGCGAAAACCTATTCACGAACTACACTTTTGACTACACCACTGAGAAACCCACAGATTTTGCACTGATGTTTGCCATCATCTTCTCCGGAGTCACAGGTGATTCATTCTTTATTTTGCTTACAATTCAAATCAGGTCTGATGGCTGGAGCTAACATGTCGGGTGATTTGGCCCGTCCATCCGTTTCCATTCCCCGAGGAACAGTGCAGGCCGTATTCACCACCTTCATGGTTTACATTCTTAGCGCTTTTTTAATGGCATCCACTGCGAGCAGAAATCTTCTGCAGAATGATTACACGGTATGCATATTATTGAAAAGTTTTATTGTCACCTTAGGTCATGATGGACACTGACTTCCAAAAGTGGTTCATCCTCGTTGGTATTTTTGCCACAACTCTCTTCTCTTCTATGAGTAATCTCATTGGTAAGGTGCTTTAGTCTTTAGACCTTATTTGTTCTAGGATCCTCTCGAGTGCTCAACAGACTGTCTCATGACAAGTTGTTCGGATGTCTTCTACGCCCCGCTTCTTACGAAATTGGAGACAAGAACCCAGTGGTCTCCGTACTTGTCACTTGGATCTGCGTTGTTGTAAGTTTGAAAAGTTATCTTCCAAAGGAAATATTTAGCTTGTGCTTCTGATCGGAGCGATGAACAAAATTGCCAAACTCACATCCATCTTCTTCCTTTTGTCGTACATGGGAGTCAACATTTCCTGTATGGCTCTGGAGTTGACCAGTGCTCCTAACTTCCGTCCCACCTTCAAGTTCTTCTCCTGGTACACCTGTGCCCTGGGAGTATTGGCTACTGGAACCATGATGTTGGTCATAGACGCAGCTATGAGTGCCATTGGAGTCGTAGTTTTGATGATTCTCATCATTGTCCTTCATTATCAAGTAAGCTATTATACCGCAATAGTACATTATATAAACGTGAAACCGTCCTTTTGAGCATTATGATCTATGTAAGTTTTATCTTTCTGTTTCAGGCTCCTGCAGTTTCTTCCGGATCCATTTCACAGGCTTTGATCTACCATCAAGTCCGCAAATATCTCCTTCTTCTGGATGTCCGCAAAGAACACGTCAAGTAAGAAAGAATGAGGTCTTTTAACTAAATAAACTTAAAGATACTGGAGACCTCAGATCCTCCTTCTGGTGTCTCGCCCTGCCTCTGCCTGTCATTTGATGGATTTTGTGAACGACATGAAAAAATCTGGTCTTTACATCGTTGGCCACGTAAAGAAAGGAGACTTGGACGCCAAAGAAGCAAATGATCCTCTTCAACAGGTGATTACATATCAAAACTGCCATACGAACTGGTTTAGGTGTTCCCCTATTGGTGGTCCTTAGTTGACTACATGAAGCTCAAGGCCTTCGTTGAAATTACCATCGCCGATAGCGTCAGACACGGAATCCAACAGGTTCATTGCACAATTCTTATTCAAACAAATCCCATTAGTTAATGCGTCTCTCTGGACTTGGTGCCATGAAGCCTAACACAATCGTTCTTGGTTTCCACGAGGCTACCCCTTCTGAGACCGTTCTTCAGGTAAGGTTTCCTATTTAGTTCTTACTGAAGTTTGTCTTCAGGAGACTCATCTCCTCAAAGATCTCCGTTTCTCCAAGATTGACAGAGGAGCCGTTGTGGAGTACTTCACAGCCAGCGATTACATTCCTAAGGTATCACACCTGAAGATCTTTAAGATAGACAAATATTCAGGAGTTGAGTGGAAACCTGGAGCGTCTGTCTCCTGTAGACTACGTTCAGATCCTACAAGATGTAATTCACATGAACAAGAACATTTGTGTGGCCAGGAACTTTGAGAAGATGGATAAGGTAACACTTTTCAAATTTAATTTTTACCTTTTGAATTAGGACGCCATGGCTAGGGGCTGGAACGGTCAAAAGAGATACATCGACGTTTGGCCTGTAGATTTGCAGAAGCCCGTAGAAACTGGACTTGGATGGGATAACAGGTAATCATTCCATCTCATTCAACTATCTCTTCTTTAGCTCGTTGTTCCTCCTTCAACTGGCTTGCATTTTGAACATGTCCTCTCGCTGGAGATACTATGCCCGTCTGAGGGTATTTATTTGTGTAAACAGTCTGCAGGTTGGTTGGAAAGTAGTGTATTTATGCCCTTTTCTAGGATATGCACCGACGCGAACGCCAACTGAAGCAAGTGTTGGACACCCTTCGCATCAAGGCGGAATCTATCGTTGTTCCTTGGGATCACGTCGTTTGCCACTTCGGCCAACAGAGCACAACTGCCAGGTACACCCAGACTTCACTGATATAACATCTGGTGTTGCAGGCCATCGGTAGATCTTCCAGTGGCCTATGTCACTGCGTTCAACGACATGATTAAGCGGTACAGCGAAGAGGCTGCCGTCACTCTTCTCAGTCTGCCCCTTCCTCCAGAAGACGCCCACACGTATGCTCAAAAGTAAGTTGTTTCCATAAAAGAACAAGAAATACACAAGGACATGTATCCATTCTTGCAAAGTCCCAGCCTTCAAAGATTAATCGTCTGATTTCAGGTACTTGGATGTTGTGCGTAGGCTAACCGACAATCTTCCGCCTACAATGATGGTACACGGTATTTCCTCCGTAATCTCAACAGCGCTGTAAATTTTTCTTTTGTTTTATTTTTAGCTCTTTAAATGAGTAGTTCACATTTTCAAAGATCAAATCAACAGAGTCTCCAAAATCCATTTTCTCCCCCATTTTCCCAACCATTTTCGCTGGTGCTTGTCTGTATCATTTGTGCAAATGCGTGTAATGTATTAATCCTAGTGCCCATAGATTACCTTCACGAGTTGACCTTTGAAATGTAGAAGAGAACTATCTTTTGTCTGTGATTGTATTTCTTGTTTTGTGATATTGCCCGATTAAATGACGTCATAAGAGGTGTAATGGGTGTCAATCGATGAGAAACCCAATGTCGCGCACCGTCTTTCTCCTTGCACTTGCAGGTTTGTGTCTTTTCCAGTCAGGTACCGGTGCCTTTCATGAATACACTTTGAAAAAGAGTTTTAAAGAGTTTTTGATGTTTCCCTATTTTGGGATTTGAAAATAGCACATTGCGGCCACTATTAAAGGAACTGTCAAGGATCTTTTATACTTTCCGCACTTAAATGTTCCTGCGTCTCTCACTTCAACTCTGTATTTCGGTTTCCGTAAACAGCGGACACCAAAGCGTTCGACCCTTCTGCAGACGGTCGGCTAATTTTGTCACTTTGAAAATCTGAAAAACTAGGAATTTCCGGCTTAGGGTGTTTTTGACTTTTTTGTACAGCTGATTTTTTTCTTTTGTATAAGCTAAACGTGTGAAAGGTCTTTATTTCCTTATTGCAGCAGTCCCAATTGTCTCACGTACTTTGAATGAAGTAATTTGTGGTCGACTAGAATGCGAGAAACATTCCAAATCAAAAACCAGGTAAACCACTTGTCGAACGAAAGCTATTTGTGTAGTCCACAGCAGTCGACACAACTGTCAACAAACCGGCTGACGTCACCCAGTTTCTCTGAACTCTACCGTTGGGAAAACTACGAACAATTGGAACCAGGAACTGGCCTCCATCCGGATTCTGAGACTCACCCAGTGACTTATGGCGATGGTACAATACACTCACATGCCAGTGTAATCTGTTTCAGGTTTGGGCGATGTGGAGATTAGGACAGGGGTCGGTGTTCAGCATCCATTTGGAGGATTAGGCATTAGACGGGATTTCGGACTTTTTATGGGAGGATCAGGGAGGATTGGGGGACAACCCGTCGGATGGGGCAACGGATACCAACGACTCAATGGGGCTGCTCCTTGGTTTTGGCCATGACTGCTTTTGTTTGTTTGGCAGGCGAATCCAATGTATTCAGAAAGCTAGTAACGGTTATGTAAATGATTGTTTCCATATTTGTGCATTAACATTTCAATTATAAAATTAAATATTTAATTAATGAGCACTGTAATTGGCGTCTCTGAAAAATACAAAAAAAATCACACTCGGTTCAACATGGCCTAAATATGCACAAATATCGATGAAAGCGTGTTGGCTGAGATTCATCGGGCGAGACCAGCGGGCAAGAGAAGGCGGGGCTGCGGGGGACTACCGTCGTTTCCTCCGCCATTCCCAGTCATCGGGCAAATCTCCTCTGCTGGCTACGCTATTCGCATCTAAAAGGCAGTTTCAACATCAAAGAGCGAAATTCAAACCATCAACTTCTTGTTGACACGTGGGTCCCAGATATCCGGGAGCACAGTGACATCTTCCTGTCTTCTTATCACAGGAAGCGCCGTTGTAGCACTGACATCTGTGGTCGCAGTTCTCTCCATAGCGGCCAGATCGACACTCTGAATAAAACTCTGATTGATTGAAAGAGACTACAATGTTGATGCTGTCAGCTTTGTTTATAGAAACACGAGAGCGCAATAAACCTAACTCGCACAGTTTGTGATTGGAATGAAAGTATTCGAAAGGGCCCGAACTTTAGAGTTGTGTCGTTTCTTTTCCTGATTATCGCACTCACCCTGTTCGCATTGAGGTCCTTGAGTTCCCACTGGACAGATGCAGGTACCATCTATTGGATTGCAAAAATGATCCCCACAGTCACATTTCAGTTGACAATGAGGCCCGAAGGTTCCGTTCTTACACGATTGCTCACACTGAAAATAATCGATTTCATGTAATTATATTTTTTTCATTACGTGATCTCCCAGGAAGCCTGGAGGACATAGACACCTTCCATCTGCAGCATCACAAATCGCTCCATTCTGGCAGTCACATGATTGACTACAGTACCACCCGTAGAATCCAGTCGGACAAACTAAAAAACAGTTTAAAACCAAAAGAGAAAAAACTAACGGAATTGGCATCTTGTTCCATAGCGTCCTGCAGGGCAATCGCAACAACCCTGGATTGGGTCGCAGCGGGCCTCTCCGTGACATTCACAGTCCATGGTGCAGTTCATTCCGTATTTTCCAGAAGGGCAGCTTTGTTCACAGGTTGGACCCATGTAGCCGAGATTGCATCTAAAACAGATTCAGCAATTGAGAAATAAAGGAGTTTAGAGTACTTGCAACTTCCAGTGGCAGCATCGCAATGAGCTCCGTTTGCACAACGACACTTTTCCTTGCAGCCAGGACCGTAGCGACCTTCCGGACAGACTAAAACTTGGTATGTATACATAATTCTTTGATTGAAAGCATGTCCTACCAGACATTCTGGCCTCTGGTAGTTAAAACATACCTTGGTTACATGTAAGTCCAGTAAATCCAGGAGAGCATTTGCACTGTCCAGTGAGTCTATCACAGGATCCTCCATTCTCACATTGACAGATTTGTTCACATTTCTCTCCATATCGATTGTGAGGACAGGCCGTTTCACAACGGGTTCCTATAAATCCAGGAGGACAGAGACATCCTCCAGTCGCCTTATCACAAATACCTCCGTGTTCACATTCACACTCTCTCGAACATTCTGAACCGTATCGTCCCTCAATGCAGCCTGAATGTTTTATTTGTTAGATAGCTTTCATTGAAAGCAACCTGCTTTACAGTCATCTCCGCTATAGCCAGGTTTACAATAGCATTTGCCAGAGACAGGATCACAGTCACTGTTGGGGCCACATTGACACTCGTGTGCGCAACCTTCTCCGAATTTACCGTAGGGGCAGAGCTAAAATAAAGATGATACTTAACTTTTCCTTGTTTATTCAACCTCGGTACAAGCATGTCCTGTGAATCCTCTCGGACACTGACATTTTCCCGTTATATGATCGCATGGTTTCAGATTGGAGCATCGACAAGGTTTGGAACAATGCTGGCCAAAGTATCCTTTCAGACAGGCTTAACAAATCATTGAAAAAAATTAAAAGTTCACTCACGTCTATTGCACTTCCTTCCTCTCCATCCAGGCTGGCAGGAGCAGTGGCCACTGATTGGATCACATTCCGATCCGTTCTCACACTCGCACACTTCTTCACATCCCTGGCCGAAATGACCTGCGGCACATTGACGTTCACATCTGTAAATATGGGTAAATCTGAAGAAGGGTATCAAGTTTACTTGTCTCCAGTCCACCCGGGAAGGCATTCACAAGCTCCTGTCATTCGGTTGCACCCTGCTCCGTTTGTACATTCACAACTCTGACTGCAATTGACACCAAACTGGCCGAATGGACATACTAAACTCAATTATAGTCTTTGTTTTAACAGCAACTCACAGAATTCGCAGGCAGGCCCAACCCATCCGGAAGTACATTCGCAGCGACCGGTTACTGTGTTACACCCACCGTCGTGCATACACAGACAATGGGTTATGCATCCAGGACCCCAGAGACCAGTAGGACACTCTGCAAAGAAAACATCTTTATTAGAAAAGAATGGCTTACTTGTTTCACAGTTCCTCCCCATGAATCCTGAAGGACAATCACAGAAACCAGTCAATCGATCGCAGGATGCACTATTTGTGCAGGCACATTCACTTCTACAGCCAGACCCCCATCTTCCCGGTGGACAGGGAGTGGCGCAGTCTGGTCCTGTCCACCCAGCTGGACAACGACATTCCCCAGTGATATGGTCGCAACGAGCAACAAAGGGATTGTAGACACTCGTATCGTCTGAAGAGACAGTAGGACTTTGAATTTAATTTGGAATTACTGCTGGGGTTGCAATCGCAGATGGCATTACATCCTTCACCGTAGCGACCGTCGGGGCACGGACGGTCACATTTCTTTCCTCTCCAACCGGCGGCACAGGTACATTTGCCAGAGACTGTGTCGCAGGCTGCTCCGTTGGCACAGCTGCAGATCCCTTGGCAACCTGCTCCGAAACGACCGGAGTCACAATCTAAATGATTAAGTAGTATGGGAAAGAAAAAAAACAAGAATAATACAGATAACCTATCCGAAAAGCGAAACAGAAACCTACCCTGATCACATTTGGTTCCTCTCTTCCCTGGCGGACAAATGCATTCCCCACTCGTTGGATCACAACTCATTCCATTGTCACAGTCGCATTTTGTAGAGCAGTCCTAGCGTATTTCCATTAACAGTGCTAACGCCGTCTTACCCTTCCATAAGTGCCCAAAGGACAAGTCTTCTCACAAGAGGATCCTGTCCATCCAGGGCGACATTCACAGGTTCCATTGACTGGATTGCAGATGGCTCCATTTTGGCAATCACACAGCTTCATACAGTCTACTCCATAGCGCCCAGATGGACAAACTAAAGACATAGGTAGACGTAATCTAGGATTTAGTCTTACTTTCAGTGCAGGCAGCTCCGTAAAATCCAGAAGGACAGAGGCAAGACCCATCCTTGGGATTACATTCCCCTCCATTGTGACAGCTGCACTCTTGGGCACAATTCGGACCATAAAGTCCTTGAGGACAAGCTAAAAAGGATTTATAACACAGAACAAAGAAAAGGTGAAGTGCAGAAGTCTACGCACGAGTGTCACAAAGGGTGCCTGTGAGTCCTGGAAGGCAGGAGCAGGTGCCTGTGACGTGGTGGCACACTTGGGGGCCAAGAGGGCCGCAGGAGCACTTTCCCTCGCAGTCGAAGCCGAAGGATCCAGGGGAACAAACTGAAAAGATGGGACATGGCGGTATCTTTTGGGGAAAGACCCGCCAATCACTTCACGTCATTCGGTGCAGGCACTCAATAAATAAAAAATATATTTAAAACTTTTACAATTTCAATTGTGCGACAAGTTTGGCGTTATATAGTGCGGCCATTTTCTCGGCGTCATTTCTCAACCATTGGAAAATTAATAGCTCAGTAGTTAGATTTGTTTTTTTACAATACCAGACGGGTTCTCTCTTTCGCCAACAAGATTACCTTTGTCGCAGTGGGTTCCTGTGTATCCAGCTGGACACCCCTTGGTGCAGTCTCCAGTTGCTGCATCACAACGTACTCCATCATCACACTGACACTTTTTGGAACAGTTTGGCCCGTAGAATCCAAATGGACACTTTCGCTTGCACAAAGGACCGTAGAATCCAGGCCGACATATACATTTTCCATTCTGAACTTGGATGGTTACATTGAGAAGATAAAGTGCCAACCTTTGGGTCGCAACCGTTTGCGTTTTCTCGGTGACACTTGCACGTGTGGCGGCAGTTGTGGCCAAAAGCAAAGGGAGGACAGGGCTTGTCGCACTCATCTCCATATGTTCCTTCTTCACAAGTACAGTACCCAAAGGTTGAATCGCAGAGACCATCGGAGCAGGTTTTCCGACAGGGAAGTTCACATTTCTGGCCATAGAAACCCCGGGGACATGGGCCTTTGGGACACTGGTCGGGAGAACAACGACAGGCGCCAGACACTGGGTCACAGGCATGGTCTCCGCAGGAACACATCTGAAGATGAAGGTTGATTTGGGATCCTCTCTATCTTTCTTTCTCTGCATGTCTCTCTTTCATTTTCTCTCTGTATCTCCGCATCTCTCCAATAATCAAACATGCCTGATTGCATCCTATTCCCCAGAAGCCTTCCTGACACATGTCTTCACAAATGGGTCCTGTGAATCCTGCAGGACAATCACATTCTCCATCACCGCTGCAAGATCCTGAACCTCTTTTTGACCACTACGTTGTATAATAGCTACCTCCATTTGTGCAATCATTGCAAGTGTACTGACACGTATTTCCGAATTTTCCCTTTCCGCAAACTGAAATACTAAGATTAGTTTTAGAAAAGAAAATATGTTATGTGCACACTGCAAGCTGAAGCGTTATTGCCTTTGCGTCTGCGGTTGAAGACGAAGGCGAGGGGTCGCGTGGAGGCAGCGTCGGCGGCCGGCAGTTGCTCCAGAGAGTCAACCAAGTACTCCAGACCTGCGTCCACGTCGATAGAGTCCAACTGCTTCCGATGGGAGACCATGTCTAAATACACAACACTTCTACGTCATGCACAGCTTGTTATTTCAGCCAATTAGAAGAAAGGCTGTTAAACAGAAGTTTATAAATTAGTAAACCATAGAAGCTAGCGTGCCACAATCACCAAAGCTACTCTTTTTGGTGATTACTCACCACGAACTGTTTTGCTGGATAATGCCAATGCTGCTGAAAAGATGAGAGAGAATGCATGCTTTTGTTTATTTTGATATTTTATGTTTTCGAAAGTCACAAAAACAAATCGAAAAAAATCCTACCTTTCCTGAGAATTCTATCAAAATTAGAAAATGGAGCAAAACCGCAAAAAAGGAAAAAAGGCATGGTTTGATTTATAAGCTGCTACATAATTTAAACGCGTTTTAGCTAACTCTAATGGGCGGTTTTCATATTTCTTTTCGTTTCTATACTTACCGACGCAAGTCCTTCCGTCAGTTCCCAAGATGTATCCTGCGAAGCATTCGCACCTCCTCCCTCCCTCCTCGTTCCTGCAGAGTTGGGAACAGTCCCCATTGTTCAGAAGACACTCGTTTACATCTAAATCTCCCCCTCATTCCACGTGTCATCTGTCGTCTACCGTGACAGGTCTTTCCGTCCTCGGCCAGTCGGAATCCGGAATGGCAGCTGCATTCGTGGCCTCCGGCGAGGTTGGAACAAGTGTGCTGGCAGCCTCCGTTCTCAACGGCGCATTCATCAACATCTTCAAGATTTTAGTTATAGCATACGGGGAATGGAACCAACCATCGCAGGAACGCTGATCATAACTACGGGTGAAACCGTTTTTGCATTGACACTGGAAGGACCCTGGGAGGTTGACGCATAGCTGGGAACAGCCTCCGTTGTCCGCTTCGCATTCGTTTATATCTTAAAAAGGATATTTAGACTGTTTTAGATTAGAATTAAAGTAAAACTTATTTACTAAATGTACAAAACTAAAGTATTCGCCTTTAAAACAGTGTGGGAAATCAGTTGTGGCGAGTTAGCATAGACTGCATTAGGTAACTCGAGTTTCTTTGAATAAATGTCAAATTTCTCTATTTTTGCATTTGTGGCAGTGCGTTTCTTCTCGTTCCCTAATGTCTAAGTGCCTCTATTGCAAACGTGTTTCACTCCAAATACCCTGGCAAGAATGTCGATCGATTTCATTTAGAAGAAAGCCTGGTCGACAGTAGCACTGGATCTCCCCAGTACGGTAGTCCATGCACAATCGATGGCACAGCCCCTGGCCTTCTATGCACGACCGATCCTCGTAAGAATCGGAGAGAGGACGATCTCCCAGAGAAATAACTGCTGTATCGAACAATGTGATATCCTTTTCGAATGACGAAAGGTAAAATAGTAACCTGTGCAACTCTTTCCATCCGTTTCCAGACGATATCCTTCCCTGCACTTGCACAGGAATCCTCCGTCCGGCTGGTCGTAGCAGTCGTGCTGACAGCCGCCGTTTCCAATCTGGCAGCCATCTAATTTCTCTTCACAGGTTCTACCATCATGAGATAATTTGAAACCAGCTCTACAGGCACATCTAGAACAGACGTATTTTAGATGTCTCTGGAGGGTGTTCACCTGTAGCCTCCGTAGGTATTGATGCATTCGTGTTGACATCCGCCACCACCAATGGTTGCACATTCATCAATATCTGGTTCGGAAAATTAAGAATCCACAGTTTAGACTGACCGACGCAGGTTTTCCTGTCGTAGGCTAGACGATAACCGTTGAAACACTGGCATCTCGCTCGACCGTTGTCGTTTACGCAGTGGTGCTGACAGCCGCCTTTCTTCTGGAGACACGGGTCCAGGGCTGAAATTCTTCATTAATCCTTTTTGTGGTTGTATGTTTCTCTCTCAATCTATCTTTTGGCTGTCCCCATCCCTGCGTAAGCACCTGTTCCCTGCTCATCTGCCTAATTCATGGCCTGTCGCCCCTGCTGCTGTCCTCGTACAAAAGGCTCCCCATTGTCGCTGCGCGTGCCGATTTACATTCATAAGCGCGTTCTAATTAGGCCGCGACCGAAGCAACGCGACATATGTCCTCAAGTCAAGTGGTCAAGTGTTTCAATTAATTAGAAGACAAAAACCAACGATGGCAGCTTGTTTTGTCGTCGCCCAGGAGGAAGCCGTGCTTGCACTTGCAGCGGTAGAATCGTCCGTGGCGCTCCTCGCAGATCTGTTCGCAGCCTCCGTTGTCAGCCTCACAAGAAGACGATGCTAAATAGAACTGAACTTTATATTAAAACCAAGTGTATTGTTAATCTCATAATATCTTTTAAACAATGAAACTGTGGTATCCAATTAGCGGCTCCTCGTGTTTGTTTTGTGTACAGTCGCCGTATCGGATTACGAGACTCTAGAAGTGCGAACACGGGTCAAGTACACCTAATCTATGCACACAACACTTACCGACGCATTTCCTGCCGTTAGATGCCAGCTGAAGTCCAGGAGGACAGTCGCATCTGAAAGTACTAAAGTTTGTAAAGATTGAGGTTTACCTATGGCCTCCAGGAGAGTTAATACAGCGATGGGTACAGCCTCCGTTTGAGACGGTACATTCGTCAATATCTTTGCAAGTTTGTCCGTTTTCGGAGAGTTCGAATCCTGGCCAACAGCGACAGTAGAAGGTCCCTATGGTATTGACGCAGTCGTGATGACAGCCTCCGTTGTCGATCAGGCACTCGTTCACATCTGGAAGCAGCTTATTTTCATTAGAAATGACCCTACAATTGTTTTAAAAATGCAATCATTTGAAGGTTTCGTATTGAAAACCTACCGTATTGGCACCTCGCTCCTGTGAAACCAGTGACGCAAGAGCAAAGCTGATCTGTTCCGTTTCGAATTGGCAAGCAGGTTCCACCGTTGTGGCAAGTGTCCGAAGTGCAGTTCGCTAAAATTTAGACAATAAATAAAAAGTCAACAAGATTTCTCAAAACCAAAGTTTATCTGCTTCATCCATGTATGTGCAAGTCTTTGTCCCTGTTTCTCCCCCATTAGTATAAACAATACAGTACTTGTATTTGTTATCTCTTCGGTATCATCCCCGATGACTCTATGTTTAACCCCTCGGCTGGCTACAGTCCCAGGGCCATTTGGACCTGCAGGCGCGGGTGTCACTTGATTCTGCAAACAAGGCATGCCGTATTCGGCAGATAACAATGACCGTTTCCTGGTTGCATACGAGAGTAGGACACGCGTTGAGGCTATAAAGGGGATTCTCCATCCCCATCTTCTGGATGATGCCGTGCCGCTCTCCCTCCGAACGGTAACTTATTCATCCGTCCTTGTCCTTTGGCCTCGTCGGGAGCGGCGCGGGAAGAGGCTCGTAATAGGCAGATATTACGAGCTGCTCAATGGCTAGTAGTCCCTTGACCGACCGCTTTCTGCCGCTATTTGGCGCCATTCGGTGTTCCAGATACAAAAAAATGTGGTCTGATAGCACAATTTGGTAGCACAACGCTAGATTTTCAACGCCGTATTTTTCCTTAAAACATTCTTGAATTGAGGCATATCGTACTGCCGCTTTGTCTTTTCGTAGAATTTTCCCTCGCCGGAAACCCCTCCTTCCCAGGGAGAGTTGTAAAGGCTGTTCCGGTCGCTCTCCCGGCCTTCTGTTGTTTCCCTGTAGTCAAAGAAGACGCCGCCACTGAGTCAGACTCTACTGCCCCGGCGGGGATTGTATCTCAGATAGAAAAAGTACAGGTTCCCACCTCTTTGGCAGCCGGCTGACCCGGGAATATGCACCCATCCAGGGCAACATTCAGCCGTCGTCTGGCGTCGGGTGCGATTCACCTTCTTGTACGTATGAAAGTAGACGGTCCTGAAAACACGTAAAATTTGCAACAAATAAGTCATTTGAAGTAATTCCGGGCAGCTGACCCCCAGGCTCAGAACACTTGTATGAAATCTGACCCATAGCCAGGTGTTTCTACAGACTAATGATTAGCTACCGTAATTCGGAGTGCGTTGGAGCGCGAAAAGCGCGCAGCGGGAGCCAATCGGGATCTGGGACCTAATGACAGACCTCTCGGTGACAAACGACCGCCAAAGGACGCACAGCGCCCGATTTACGTGCCACCGAGGAAAGATTTATGGGTGTTAATTCATTTACCGCTGAATGGAGGAAAAACGACTCACTTTGGCTGACGGACGGAGCACGCTTTGAACTTTCCCTGACAGCCGGGCTTACGGCTCCTGATGTACTTGGTGTAGGCTTGAACACATGGCTGCTTCACAGTCACAATCTCCAGCTCCTCATGGGGACACACGTTTTTCCTGAAAGTTGAAAGTGTAACTGAGAAACTATGGTGTTGCTAACTATTCCCCCAATTTATCCAAATACCCTCTGACTACTTGTCGATTTCCTCTCAAATGCGACCCTCTCCTCTCGCCTGGTTGCCACTGCGACTGTGCCAGGTAGGTGGAATTGCGTAATGCGCAGTGCCTCCCGATAAGATAAATCCAGGCCAAGCGGGGTCGAATCCAGGGGAGAACTGTTTGCACAGAAGCTGGGAACCACATCATTAACGCCACCGATTACCGCATTTGGCTGTAAATTCGAACATCGTAAACTGCCCATAAACAGAGTCTCAATCGATCACAGCTACCGTTTGAATGAAAACCATGATGCGTGCCCCTTTTTTAAATAGATTAGTTTTTACGAACAAGTCTTCTAGGAAACCAATTGACACGTTCCCCTTGAAATCGTCCGCTCGTGGTTGCACAAACAAAGCGTCCATCTGGACACAGTCCACAAAGCAATCAACAGGGATTAGCTCCCACTGGTGATGGATAACCGTTGCGCAAGGAGAGCTCCTCGCATAAACACCTCCACGGCCACTTGCGGATTGGACAGACAGTTCGGCACATCAATTACCTCTAGATGGAGCAGATTGCATGATTTCGGTATTTTTCCCATGGAAGACTTTACGGCTGGTTAGGTAAAGACTGAAACGCCGCTAACGCCTCTCTGGGAACCGCCGGGTCGATTTACTCCGAGCGAGTAACCCCCGAGGTCATGGGAACTTGTCACAGAAGAAGAAACAACGACATCTTTCTTCACACCACCCGTGTCCCCCGCACAGGAAGTGGCCCTCCCGAATGTGTCAGACTGTGTGCTCTCTCGGCCGTAAATTGGCTAAACACGCGAGTTTTATGCTCTTTCGCAGCGCTACGATCGCGTCTAATCAGGCCGTAAACAGAGCGAAGCGTCGAATTGCTGGCTCCGGATGCGGATTTCCGATTTATTACACCTTGGGATGGCAAATCAATCGGTAGGTGTTATAGTAAGGGTCAAAAATAACGACGTTGATAAACTGTCGGTGAAGAAAAACACCTGTAACCTCTAGCCATTGCCCATCTACTTCATGACCCCCAACAGTTTCTTTGGCGGAGCACCCAGGTGGCTGTCGAATGAGCCAATCCGTAATTGGCTGTTTGGCGACCCCTGATGGCGCGAAACAAAGATGCCTGGATCAAGATAAGACGGGGATTCGGGGTGTCAGAGAGCAAGCGACCGTTTGATGGACTGCCGAACATGAATACGACTCTGGAGAACGCGATTTATAACCGGAAAGGAGCACTGGAAAGGAGCACTTTCACAGTCCATGTGATAGCCTCTCTCTCTCTCTCTCTCTCTCTCTCTCTCTCTCTCTCTCTCTCTCTCTCTCTCTCTCTCTCTCTCTCTCTCTCTCTCTCTCTCTCTCTCTCTCTCTCTCTCTCTCTCTCTCTCTCTCTCTCTCTCTCTCTCTCTCTCTCTCTCTCTCTCTCTCTCTCTCTCTCTCTCTCTCTCTCTCTCTCTCTCTCTCTCTCTCTCTCTCTCTCTCTCTCTCTCTCTCTCTCTCTCTCTCTCTCTCTCTCTCTCTCTCTCTCTCTCTCTCTCTCTCTCTCTCTCTCTCTCTCTCTCTCTCTCTCTCTCTCTCTCTCTCTCTCTCTCTCTCTCTCTCTCTCTCTCTCTCTCTCTCTCTCTCTCTCTCTCTCTCTCTATCTATCTATCTATCTATCTATCTATCTATCTATCTATCTATCTATCTATCTATCTATCTATCACTCTCTCTCTATCTATCTATATCTCTCTCTATCACTCTCTCTATCTCTTACTCTCTCTCATACACGCACATACACACACACTCTCTCTCTATCTCTTACTCTCTCTCATACACGCACATACACACACACACTCTCTCTCTCTCTCTCTCTCGCAGTCATCAGTGACTCTTTGGACAAAGTCGTGTGAGACATGGTCTCAGAACAAAAACTCGACGTGGGGTGTGAAAAATCAACGGCAAATCACAGTGACACACTTTCTGACCTAAGATAGAGCTAAAGATGAGGCGTTGCAAGCCATGGGAACGAGAGGTTAAAACTACACTCAAAACGAGAGATAGCCTCACTACATAGGTAAATTCATGGCCCCTAGACTCCCATTGTTGTTGTGGGTGTCTGTTAATTCCTTGTCCAACCAACCAATTGGCCACCTTCCTGTGTGCAGATCAGCTTACCCATTATGACCGCCTTTGAATTTGCATACCGCGCACCCACCGGCCGAGAAACACCGCACAGAGTGGAGAAAATTAGACAGATGGGGATTAGGAAGTGATAGGAGACAGGTGGTTCTCGGTTGAGGCAAGGTTGATCAAACCTAGTGCCGGTGATTTTCTCAGTTATTCGCTCAAAATGCAAACAATCAACAGAAGGTTCTTACAGAAAGGGGTAGTTCCGCAATTCTAGCCGTTCTTTCCCTCCAATGGTAGCCATTTGTTTGCCAAGCCGCATGCCTTTCTTTCGGAAGCAACCTCATCCCATGCGAATTTATCATTCGACCCCATTTCCACGCGAACAAAGCCCCTCCCGCATTACAATTGAGAGGTGAGAAATGAGGACGACCGTGTTTTATAAAACGCGTCCTTCGTCTTCTTCTGCCGTGAACAATGCCTCCATCGCGACGGCCATTCGTCGTCGCCGATAAGCCCGTCCGTTGCGAAGGGAAGAAAAAGAGGACGCAAAAGACATGTGGCCGGATCAGCACAAACTTATGTCTTGCGACAGGGATTACCAGTCGAAACTTTCGCTTTCTGTGCTGGGCACTTTGTCTGGCTCTGCAAAGCCAGCAAGGGCTTTCTGCAGATAGACTTCTCGGGAAAACAAAGGTTCGCAATGGGCAGACTCTTAATGTTTCCGTGTTTTTCAGTGCTAAAATGTCTTGAGTTTCTGATGTACATTTGAAGTAGAGCTTTTATCAAAATAATCAAAATTTCGATTTTTCAACAAAACTTAAAATTTTTCAGTTGCCGCCAGTTTGACGGTTCTGGAAAAGTAAACAATTCCGACCAATTTCAAGGTTAACAATGGGCACGAAGATCAAAAATCTACAGTTCTCTGCATAAACATTAGAGGATTCATTTCTCTTATGCAAGCTAAAACGACTGTTCTCCCCAAACAGTTGCAGACGTCGCTGCAACTTTTTTCGCGACCACTCATGCCAGCATGCCAGCTGGCAAGAAAAACAGAAGCCGCCTTGAAAAAAGAAAGCCAACTGTTATTCCGGACTTGATTTAGTGAGCGTGTGATTTAGTGGCTTTCTACAGTCGATTGACGACGGCCGCCGGGAGGAATGGGCCGTGAAGGGAAGAAGAAAAGGCAGAGACACGCTGCACAGACCGAATGTTTCAAAGGACGGCCGCAGACAAGAAGGTTCAGTCAAAATGGAAACGTATTATTCTAAAGCACCCATTGGTTCATGCTCTTCTATGCTCTTCTAGTGGAAGGGAAAAATTCATATTGGAAGCGGCTGCAGAGTAACTGTATGCGTTCCTTTTTCGATTTCCCTTCGGATTTCTTTCCTGTCTGCTTTTCCCTTCAATCCATGTCCCATCTGATTAGCATATTCCACGGGATTAGCCAGAACATGTGGGCGAATTTCCGCGCTGTCTGATATCCGTTGTGCATATGTGTGCAACCGGCAGCGCTGCGTCCTTTCATGCCCGGCGGGGGTCCATTCAACGACCGTGGCCGACAAGAAGGCGGCCGGAGGGCTTCTGTTTACGAGAGGCCTGATAGGGGCACTGCTGTTTTCTGTTGGAAAGTATATCCAAACTGGCACAGTTTCAGCAAAAAAATCATCTGTCAGGCTATGATAAAAAAAATCCACCACGGTTGTGTGAAGCTTGCGATTTGGTAAATTGTGCAAACACTGTAACTAAGCCCCCATTAAGATACGTCCAAATACAATGAAACCGTTAGAAAAAAATACGTTACCAAGCATACTCTGGCTATTTCAATAAAACCTGAACTTTCACTACTATTAATACGAACGACTCAGTAGCCGTCGTCTTTTTCCGGCCTCCGCGAGGCGCCAAAGCGAAATGGTGCTCAACGGACATAATTGACCAAGTTTCGAGGACATTACGAGGACAAAAAAGAGGCTCAAAGGGCAGCCCATGGGGTTTATACTTGAGAGATATAAGGGAAACTCACTGTCCCAGACGAAGTTCTTGTAATTCTACGTCGACCAATCCCTCGAGTGAAACGATAGGAATAAAGAGAATAAGGAAAAGAATACGGTAGTCCATCGTAATTTCTGCTAGAATATCATGGACGTCGAGACGAAGTAACAGATTCTGAAATATGGGGGAATTGTTGAGGAAGGACGGAGGGCGGAAATTTGGGTTCAAGGGGCAGTAATGAAAACAGGGAGACGGGAATACACGAAATCAAGAATGCAGTTAAGAGAGAATAAATTGAATTCACAACCAATGAAACACAGTAATGTTTCAGTGGTCAGATTATATAAAATTAGTGTTTTTCAGGCATCTCTTAGATTGCATTCAACTGTTTCAGTGGAAGAACGGTCCAGAGTTTTATCTAATCAAAGCGAATTATTCCAATTTCAGAGTTCATCCAAATGTATAAGCAATCTAGGGTAGTTAATAGTTATAAATCTCAAGGAATGCTGTTGGAATAATCTCAGGGCAAAACGACGGTCGACCTCCTATGCTAACGAGGCGATGAATACAGATGAGGCAGCTGCGGATCATCCTGAATTACGAGCGCTAAAAAGCCGAGAGGCGCCTGATCAAACGGATTAATTGGTTGTAAAGATATGAAGGATGAAGCCTAATCAGTATGGAAATATGGACGAAATCAAAGCCAAAGACAAACAGAGGAATTCTTCTGTGGGTCACTGCGGGTGGCACCTGGGACACGCCCCCTCTTCAGGCCCCGCCCCTCGCGTCAGCGGCAATGTTTGAGATGAGGCTGATAACAATGGATTGTGATTGGGAGAATGTATGAATAGCCTATTAAAACTGGAGCAAAGAGATGTTGATAAAGAAGAATATGACTTTGATTGAAATATACCTAATGGTGTAATTGGATGAGGTTCTGGAGGATATAACAGGGGAAGTAATAGGAGAGAGACAGAGAAAGAAAGAGGGATATGTAAAATATACGTTACCTCTTTAGATTATACTGTGTGCAGAAGGCGATGTCCTCGACGCGCTCTCTGTCAAAGCCGCTGACAGTTGGCAAACCACAGCGCAATAAATAACAAGCTTCATTCGGGTTATAAGAATTGCCTTTATGTACATCACAATAAGCAATATTTACAGATTATTACATATAGTGTCATAAAATAGACACTGATTCACATTTCTTGTAATTATATATCGACATCCGGGGTTCAGTGAAGGTTTGACCAGATCTGGGCAGATTCTGGGATTGCAGAGATCATCTATACACACCATTCCAGGATCACAAGTAGTTCCCAAACACCCTAAACATTCCAAATTAGACGTTTCAGCTAAGTTCTTACGGTTTCTGTTGTAGTCTGGACATTGGTGGGAAGGAACGCAGGTGAGATCAGTGCGAGAAGCCTGCATGAAGCCAGGATTGCACACGCAGGTAGCAATGCATTGGAGACTGAAACAAACAAATGTTGGGTTATAATTATCATTGTTCATAAATAGTAAAATAAAATAAAGTTTTATACTTACGTGCAACGCTCTCCCGTGTCAGTGCAAGTGTAGGGGCAAGGGGAGGAACATTCTTCAAAGTGGGCGTTCGCAGGACATTGAGGAACATTTGGATCTCGATTGAGGTAAACACAGGAGACTGAAATCACCGATAATCGGATGTATTCTTGTTTTTACCTGTGGATTGATCACAATAACTTCCAGGGGGACAGTACATGTTGAGGCAGAGGTTGGGAACATCAGCCACCATGTCGGTCGGAGGGCGGAACTGACGACACATTCCTTCAAAGAAAATCATTGAGATTCATTATTTGTGCTCCCTAACCTGTATTAGAATCACAGGACGTTCCCTGCGGACAAGTCACCCGACTGCAAGAATCATCATTCTGCCTCAGAGGTTGACAATAGCCTGGAAAGAAGTATATTTCCTTTCTGTTTTTATTCTTGCCTGTATTAGCTTCGCAAGCATATCCAGGAGGGCAAGAGACTCTGGAACAAAGGTCGTCTTTCATGGCGGGGTAATCAGCAATCGGACGGAACTGACGACACATTCCTGTATTTCAATTGGTAAAAATGCTTCATGAAACAGTACCAGTGTTAGAATCGCAAGAAGTTCCCTGAGGACAAGTGACCTTTGAGCAAGGATCATCCATTTGAATGAAATTACGGAATGGAGACTGATGGCACTTTCCTTAAAACATTGCTATTTAATTGTGAGAACTTTGAATTAAAACTCAAATTAAGCGTCAACTGAAAACTTGCCTGTCCGTGGGTCACAGGACCAGCCACTTGAGCACTTCACTCCTTGGCATAGATTGGGGGAAATTGGCTTTGGTGTAGAAGCAGAGATTTCCAAACAGATGCCTAATAATCTATATAAAATTAAATTTATTCTTGAGACTACCTGTGCTGGGCTGGCATCTGTACCCAGTCGGACATTCTACTCGTGCACATTGATCGCTAACAGTGGAGTCATTCTGCTCAAATGTTGTCGGAGGTCGAAACTCTCGGCACAAACCTAATTAGGGTTAAAAGTTAATTTTAAAGTTATCACTTTAATTTTAAGTCTTAAAAGAATAGCAACCGAAACCGAAGAAATTCTTCATCTTAAGAAACCAAAAAGACTCACCACTGTTGGAATCACACTTGGTTCCCTGAGGACACTGAACGTTGGAACAGTTGGGAACAGCGACGGTTACATTGGACATGGACACACAGTTCCCTATTTCATTTGCGAGCGGTCTCATTGGATGCTACCTGTATTGGAGTCACAAGCAAAACCCTCGGAACAGAAAACTGTTGAACAACGGTCGTCTTTGTGGATCTGCAGGACTCTTCCTGTTGTCCGAAATTGCTGACATTTTCCTGAAACAATAATATTAGTTACCCTTTCCATGACAACTGCACATCCCCAATCTTTTATATATATTTTTTTTATATATTTCCTAATATCTCGCTCCTATCGTTATATTATTTCAACGAACCTGTATTTCCATCGCACATGGCTCCCGATGGACACACCACACCTGCGCATTTGTCAGCTTGTCGTTTCCTTCTTCCAGCAGTTCGGAATCCTCTGAACTTTTCTTTACAACACAAAAATAAATTTGGCAACCTGCAGATTCCGGTGTTTTCATCACAAGTCTGGCCAGTTGGACAAACCACAGAGGAGCATTTAGAGCTGAAAGGATCGTACTGTCGATCAAGAGGGGAATAGGTCACCGGTCGGTAAGGATCGTAAGCTCTGGAAATTCTGATTAAACTGAAAATAGACAAAAAATTTGAATTCGTAACTAAGTTGTTGTATAGCCTAACAAAAATCTAAAGCTTTACAAAACATTTGAAGACTAACCTATTCACACAAGTTCCGGTAGCAGAGTCGCAATAGGTGCCACTTGGGCAATAAACACCGGCACAATTAAAAGAAACACCCTAAACACATTTTTCTACAACTTTAAGAAAACTTACATCGCCAATTGGGTGACGGAATGGACGACATTTTCCAGAATTCGTGTCGCAACTGGTGCCTACAGGACAAACCCCGCAACCCAAGTTACCAGTCCCTGGATCGGCTGCCCTGAATCTTCTACAGTAACCCGTATTTGTATCACAGGAATAGCCGGCGTAGCAACCGTAGAATTGGCAATACTGGGAGAAAACACAGGTTGAACCCTGAAATATGTAATGCCTAATCTTTTTATGAAATAAAGAGGATCTTTAGGAATTGTACTGAAAGCTAATGGGATGATTGGGTAACCCACCACGAGGAGGAGGAACACGGCGCGCGGTGTCATGTCGTTGCATGAACTGATTGCGAGAGTGCCGAGTTCCTGTGTTTGCCTTTGAACTTATTCCGGTCCCCGTGAGTTAGCGGAGAGCTAACCAGCTGATATCCGTTCATAAACAGTCAGTCATCATGCGAAAACCGAGGAAAGATCAAGAAACCCCCACTTTCCATTCCCACTGCTTATTTGATCGGCAGTATGTGTGTTCTTCTAATCGAAATATCACAACCATTTTTCGTTTAACCTGAGACCACCAGGCACCGTCGACATCAGTAAATATACCTACCGTGGATCGGCGCGTTTCTAACAAAATCAATGTACCGTCAAGATTTAACAGCTTGTTCCGGCAGATTATCTAATCGCTTACATACCCATCCCGAAGTACTTCACTCTTCTTCCCACCGGAGTGATGCAAAAGTGCTTTTTTTTCTTTTTATGAATAGGATATCGCTTTATAAAGGTTGCATGAAACATAAAGAGAGTTGAAAGAGCACTGTTCCCTTCGCTGCTCTACTTTTTCCACTATTTGTCTACGGTCGCATTTCCAGTCTGTGGTTATACAAGCGGAGCAAGAGTTTATTCCACGCGAACAAAAATACTACGACCGGGAGGATCCAGAGGAGAAGGAGATGAAGAGTCTGAAAACAATCAAACGTTTTGAACGTGCAAGTGTCTGGAGATGATTACACTTGATCACTTCGTTTCCTCAAATTTAGCCGCTTTCCAAACCCATTATGAAAGTTGTAAAAACCCTCACCGTTGGTTTATTTTCTCTTCCTCCAGTAGGCAGGTCTATAGAGGGCGTATGGACTGTAGGTGTACATGAAAGTGGGTCTGTAGACCATGGCAGTGGGAAGTACGGGTGGCGGAGCGTAGATGGCAGAGGCGTAGGAAGGGACGTAGAATTGGCAGAAACACAGGGAACACAGCTGGAGCAGAAGGAGGAATAGGTTCATTTTGATAGGAAAAGACGATTAGAGTTCGGAATGACAGCCTAAAGTATTTACGGTTGGGGGTTATATTTGCCAAAAACGAGTTTTCAGGGGAAAACAAAAGGAAGACGTTATTTTGATGAACTTTTCGCAATCACATGTGTTCAAAAGATCTCGAGCGGAGTTTATTTAGGAAGATTTTCGGAGGCAAATGAAGGTTTTTTTGTGATGAAATAGGGATTGAAATAGAAGCATAGAAGTTATCGAAGAGGGATTTCGGCTGAGGAATGCGGAGATTGTTTTGTGGAACCCTTTCCTCTTCGGGACACAACAAGTTCAGTTAGGTGAATTACTTGTTGTCCTCCCTTCCTTTTTCTCTCTCTTCCAGTTCCAAGTCTTCGGTATTTCCAATCTTTATCCGTAGTCAAACGTATATTTCTGCCCCATAAGTAAGTCATACCAATCTTTGTTTGTTCCTTGTAGTAATCATTAGCCTTCAGTAGACTACCCTCTCATTTTCGATCTTCCATCGACTCTTCAACTGTGACCCGTCTCGCTTACTCTGTTTTCCCTAAAGAAAAGCGTTGTAAGAATCAATATTTACTATAATCGAGACTATGTACAAAGTATACACGTGGTTGTGGGCACCCGACCCGAGATCACCGGCAAAATCAAGCTCTTAATCGATTCCTAAAATTATCACAATATGCCAAACTCTTAAAGGGTCTTGGCGGCTAAAATGGAGGACAGATTGCCCATGGGAGATTCTATTAATACGTAGAAAATGGCGGCAGCTGCGAAACTCGCGGCTGCCACGAAGGGAATCACAGCCAGGAGTTCGAGGGCTCCAGTGGCAGCCTGGAGGAAGGGAAGGAAGTTGAAGATGTAGATGATGGGCATGTGGAGGAGGTAGGCATTGAAGGTAAGACGGGCCAGAGTAGACCACCAAAGGGACACGGAAGTTCTGAAAACAGATAATTAATTATCAGTTTTTGATTATTTAAGCGGTATATAAGAGGATAAACGTACCCATTCTGGCGGTAGACGAGGGCGGAGATCATTCCAATGATGCCAACGGCGAAAACAGTTCGGAAGAGGGCCGTGTACAAAGTGTTATAGAGGGTGTTTCCCTGCTCCGGGTACCAGTACTCGGGCAGAATGGCATAGATAGTGGCTACGCAGAGAGCCAGGGAGGAGGTGAAGAGAGTGCGGGAGACGACGGGGGAGAGCACCGTCTTATCGGCCTTCACAGTGAAGTAACCGAAGAGAAGACCGAGGACGAAGGGGCCGCACTTGGTGTAGGGACGGCCGTACATTTCCCAGAGGCCTCCGTAGATCTTGGCGAGGGTGGCGGCATCCTGTCCAGGATAGGAGATGAACTGCAAAGGAGAAGTAAGTGCGGTTGTGAGAAATGGCGCGATTGGAACTAGTTGCAATCGATCGATGCGCCCTTCGTCCAATTCTAAGCGAAAGATGCACTTACCGGAATGTCGACGTCGCTGTTGTTGCAGACGCCGTAGGCAGTGCAGTAACCAGCCCTGATAGCGGATGAAACGGTGACGACGACAGCAGCCAGAGCGACGGCCAAACGAGGACGGCGGTGGAGGAGATGGAGGAGGAAGGGGGCGGCCATGTAGAGCTGCATGTCCAGGCCCATGTACCAGAGGTATCCGAGGCAGGTGGGAGTGGACTGCCAGTTGCCCAGGAAGCTCAGATGGGAGAGGATGCCGGATACGCCGCAGGCCGAGATCATAGTTGAGTGATACCTATAAATACACCATTAGCTTTGTTCTGTGTAGTTTGAGTCCACAAAGTTTGCAGCAGAACTTCCAATGTGGGACTTGTCCTAATCGTCCCCTTAGCGCAAAAGTTTCGGTTTTCCGGGCGCATCATCGCCGAACTGTGATCTCCTTTGTCGGCGATGGTTCACGTGCTCTGCTGCGAATCTCGCATTTGGCACGTAAACTGATAGAGAAGCCCTTTTTGTCCCCCAAATTTGAAGTGAAATTACCTGGGCAGAAGCGCCTTCATAACGGGGCCGGCGGCAAGGTAAACAAAGAAGGTGATGGAGGGAGCGAGGCGGAAGATACGACGGCCGATGAAGCGGCGGTAGTGGGGGTAAAACGACTCATCAGCCTAAATACAGTCGGTTAGGTAGTTTGGAAGAATGATTTACCTGTCGGAGCCAGGACCTAGCAGCCAGGAGACCGGAGAGAACAAGGAAAATTTCTACTCCAAGGGCAGAGTTGCCCAGAAGAGCGCCGAAGACCGGATGTTCATGGACGTTTTTCTAAAGACGCTTGGGTTAGAAGGCTGGAAAAGCAGCTGTCACCTTGAAAAGCTCGGCGGAAGGCTTTCTCTCGAGGATGTCTATTCTTCCCTCACTTCCGGTGTGGTTGATCATCACCCAGAGGATAGCCACCACTCGGAATACATCGAGGACGTCGAGGCGAGAATGACGGCTGGAGAGGAGTTCGGCTGAGGAGCGCTGGACGCCAATGCGACCCAGGCGGGAGGAGGGCAGAAGAGAACCAAGGAGGACCTACAAATAAATATAAATTTAAAAAAAACAAAGAAAAAGACATTTAAAATGGAAATAAAATAAAGCTCATTTCAAAATTTTAATGTTGTCTGATTGGAGCGCATTTACTGACACCTTAGTCTGTGTTTTACTGTTGTTTTCAACCTGTCGTCAAATGCAAATACGCAAATACACTTGCATTTCCATAATTAAGCGTTTTCTACTTTTTGTGTCCTATTCTTGAGGCACCAATGGCTATAAAATAACTCACCAAAAATCCCCATAAGAGGATGGGAGCGGCGTAAAGTGTACTGGAGGAGGGAAGGAGGGCTTCCAAGGAGCAAGTAGTGTTTGTGGCGGGCAGGTCGATGATACGCGCTTCGAAGTTGACGGGGTCCATCATGTACGTGTCTCCACGCATAACGAAGAAGATGCTTGTGATTTGTTTCTGAAACGGTGGACTGAGAATGATGGTTGGAGGAATCAAAGTTCAAAAGAAAGGTCAAAAGAGCCAATAATATCAGCCAGATGGAGAAATAACTGGTAGAAAACAAGTGACGTGATAAGAGACGGAAGTATTCTGCAGAAGCCAGTTAGTTTCCAATTGCCAGTGTTTCCAAAGTGTGGGAATGTCCTGGCACTGTGGGAACTCCAGTAGTCGGTGCTTTTGTACGGGTCGCCGCTAATCGAGGGGGCGGGGCTGCGGCAAAAGTCGTCAAAGTCACGTAGGCGACCCTGGCGATCTACGTGACTTTCTGCACCTTTTATCGATAATTGGGGGTACTGTGGTCCCATCGGCTCTACACACGAGGGACTCTGCTTCGAGACAGGCGGTGACCTTTGGTCGCGTAGGCAAATCACTGACGGAAATGTGATCTCTGAACAACGCAAAGCGTCTTTTCTCGTTTCCCAACCCTCTTTATTGGAACTCATTGATTTACTGTGATACTGTAATCCATACGGTAATCCAGATGACTTTTCGGAAACTTTTCGTTGTTAACGGGAAATGCTCCCTAGTCCAGTACAAAGTTATCTAGTCTCAATCTCACTTCTAGACATAGTTTGATTTTTGAATGCCAAGTACGAACTCAAAAGTTCATATCATGGAGCAGCGGAATATTTTCGTCACAGAAAACTACTCGTCACAGTGAAACAGTCAGTAATCACACATGGGAATACTCAAACGCTTCGTACTGGAATGCTTAGTGTTTGTTTTGGAAACACTTGTGATCGTATACTGTATATTGTGGATTCATCACTACAGTAGTCCAAGACACTTGCACACCAAAACTAATCAAATCGATCTTCTTAACAATTTCCTCTTAAAACAGGTCTACAATCGCAATTCACCACGTGTATTTCGTCATTCGGTGTGCACCTGTGCAGACAATAGTAGTGCCCAATTTTGAACTACAGTAATTACTGGCCGAATATCTACTTTTAGACACTTGAGAGGTTTTTGAACGAACAGGATCAACCTGTATCTCTGGCGTAAGTGGTCACAAGAATTGCGTCAGGAAATGCACGTAGGCACAAATTGTGCTGATCAACTGCGGAAGCTACCGTAATCACGACCGGAGCCCTATTACTGTCTGGTCTGCCTCAATCATCGACTACAACATTGTCTGTTTCAAGTTCATTCACTCACTTCTTCGTGTGTTTTGCATAATTTCCTTGCATTTTTCTTTGAAATATTTGCTAATTCCCCCACCTTGAAGTTGGATTCAAAACACAAAACTCCATGGACTGATCCACTGCAAACAAAGGTACGAGTGCAATGCTATCAGACAGTCGTCCCCTTATCTAGCAAAGTTTGTTCAGATGGATTCCCTTTGAAGTTATTGTGGGTTGTAGTGCGACATAAAAGAAGGGATGCAATGTGGCTTCTGCAGTCTCAAGTCTAGTAGACTTTGTTCGCGACTTCCATGTTTTCTATTTTAATGACCACGAATTGGTCAAAACTTCTGTTGTTTCTGACAGTATTGCATAAATCACTGCTGAACTAAAGGTCGTTTTGCTCTCGTGGTCAGTGACAGGCAGCCTTTGTCGCCAGTCGTCTGCTTCAGTGTTACAACGCACGCCAAACCGAATGATTTCAGAAGAAAACAAACTTTTAGATTACATACTATTACTATACAAGGAATCCTACTGGAAAATCTTGAATCCAGTCCTTTCTCAGAACATTGGAAAATCGCATATCTACCGATTACTTAAGTACCAACAAGTTTTTCTTCTATTCAGCAGCCAAAAATTTTCGCAACTCTTTTGGAGACCAAAGATGACAGGAATTGTCATCTCCTCTTCGAATTAGCACACACCAGGAACGAGAGTGTACACTTTCAGAGGTTTGTGTAAAGATCATGTGGACATGCGCAGTCACAGAATGATGTTTGAACCAGCGGTTTCACAACTGCGATTGTCTTACAAGACATGCAAACAAAGCCATTCATTTCCTATAAATCAGATTCCCTCCGCTTATCTCCGCTATCAGCCGCGTGTTTCGCAGCCAACTATGTGTCTTCTGGATAGAACCACTACAATAGAACCAATTGGAAAGTGGTCTCCACAATTGTATCTTTTCATTTAATGTTAAAACTTTTGATATAAACATAGCTGAGGTGGCTTCAGCTGTGATCGTTCGATGAGGTTTGTTCGGGCGATCTGCGACGGTCAGGCGCAGAAAATGTCTGAAAGTGCACGTAGGCTGAAAGAATTTGAGAAGACGACTGTGGTGACGGGAGATAAGACGGCTTCGATGAATTTGCAAGGGTTTACAAAGATCAGGCAAGTCATTCACTTCATTTTCGAGAATGCATTTTTTTCACTTCATTTTTTAAAGAATGTTTTGAAGAAACCATTCACTGGTTTTTGTTAGTTCAAAGGATTGTAGTCTTAATTTTACTTTAATCTGTGTTCGAACATGCATGCTTATTTGTTCCACAAAGCAAAAAGCAAATATAACCAAAATAAGATTAAATCACAATTTCAAGCATGTCGACTTTGATCTACAATGAAGGTGGGTCTGTGATGTCTGACGGGACCCAACTCCTTTCGAAAATGGCTCTCTGTTAGTTTTTTCCCAAAATTCAGATCCTCGCTTGTCGTTTTTCTTCTGGATTGATCCGTGGTCGGTGTTTGCTTCGTAGATCCAGAGGAGACGTCTAAGGGTGGCGCAGGTAGAGGCTGCTCCACCTGCAACAAACACATTGACATTTGCAGTTTAAGATAGAAAATTCTAAAAAGTTACAAAACCACAAAAAGTGTGCTCGTGTGAATCTTTCCGACACATTAGTTGTCTCGCGCAGGAACCTGCATTTCATACACGGTTGCCTCATATTTTCTCTCTGGTTTTGTGCAACAACAAATCTAATTTTGCGCTTTTCGAATTACAGACTCACGAAACTGGAAAAATCAATTAGATCGACTGACGTTGACCACATTGAGGGCTGGGCGGCAGGTGAGTAGCCGACGCAGGAAGTAGCGCACGTCTCGGTTGGTGAGGTACATGAGGATGGGAGTCAGGCAGGAGGCACTCAGGTCAGCCTTAGGTTATTCCTACTCTACGACTGAGGAAATTAAGACTACCAAACTAGTGAGTCGTTTGACAGAGTAATGAAAGGCGTCGTTTATACTGTAGCTGAAGGCGAAGAGGGTGACCAGAGAAGAAGACTGAAAGGCTGATCATTGACATCAGATGGCACAAATGCAAAAGTAAGACTACTTTCCTCAAAAGCCACAAATAGGAGCACAGAAGGCACGAGGAGAAGGACTTCTGCGCTTCGAGATCTCACTCCTTTGGAGCGGACAATATGGGCACAGATGCCGGCGTAAAGGAGCAAGTCGAGTATAGGAAAACCTATCTGCTCGATGTTGATGAGCTAAAGAGTTGTGGAATTAAAGACAGTTCAAGCTCAGTTCTTATAATGAAACAAAAATAGCTTACAACTAAAACAAGAGAAGCCGCGGAGGGACGGTTGATGCAACGGTACTGGAAACGGTAGTAGTCTAGTTCGTAACGGTAGGAACAGCCGAAAACTGTAAGAATGATGGAGACAGAAAGGCAGATTATGAGACAAACAGAAGTAATACAATATAACGATTTTCTGGAAAATTGGAGTATTTTCTCAATTATCTTCCTCTCCTTTAAATGAATTCATAATCAGGAGAATGAAACCAACCCTTCAAAAAGTCTGCTCGCAGGAAAAATAAAAATGAGCATTCTATGAACAGCAATAAGAAGAATAGCGAATGGAATCAGCTGGGTGGATATATTGAAAAGAAAAGCTCCCGCCAGTGAAAACACTGAAACGTTGAATTTCCTTCTGAAGGTTCAGAAGGTACCAGAACTGCCGTAAGCAATGGCGGTGGGGCTGTCCATCCACACAATCGGGGGAATGGAAATTAGGATGTTGGCGAGGGAAGCGACCACATTGGAAAAGGCCAATTGGCCAGCAAACCAAAAGAACAACAGCTGAAATTGTGACTTTTCGTGCTCGAAACATGGAATATTCTTCTGAGAATCAGGGCTCTTATTCTTTATTCATGGAATTCTGTCTCTAGAGGGATTCAGAACGAACATGATGATTTTCATTTAGTAATTGGAATGAAGGCAGGTGCAACAATTTTAAAATTGAATTTCGACCAGAAAAAACTTTTTAAACTTTAAACCTCTTAGAAGGATTATTTAACACCGAAACTCGGGCAGTTGGCATATTTTCGGACTTAAACACAAACAGCTGTGGGATAGCGTCTTCCACAATGCATTGCCTTTTAAATTCTAATTAAACACAAAAGAGCACCTAAGAGTCTTCTGATCGCATAGGCTAAGACACATGTTATTTTCCAGTGGCAATCACCGTTCAGATGGAATATTTAAGAGTCTATCATCCTGGCCAAACCGATTTCTCGCGCTATTCCGTGAAAATGTTACGATATTGTAATAAGAAATTTAAGAGACGTTTTCTGATAAAACCAGTCGGTAAACGCGCCTACGGCGCGTTACCTCCTGGATGGGTTGGTCTCGCACCCGAAAGTATGCTAATAAATTTGAATTCGGCCTCTGAACTGGGCGGCCTTCGGCCGCGAATATATGCAAATTTTCACTTCTTTCTAACCGCATTCGGTCGTTATTTATTTCGAAAGGAGCATGATTTACGCTAATTGCATGAGCACGGCCTGCGACCGCACCCACCCTTCTTCCCGCAGGAAATGACCGCGGAAGTGATCCACCACACACACACACACACACCATAGCGTTTTGTTATATAAGGATGGAGCATATTGTCCAATCCGCGGACAGAAGAAAAAAAAGTTTCTTCGATTTGTCCGAAACGTTGTTGGATGACTATATGAGATCCAAATAAACGATATATAACGTTACTTTCGGTTTTTCTGTTCACACAGCGAAACAATGGCACGAAATGCTAAAATCCTCATAAGTCCCTTCAGGGTCCTTCGATTTTTAATTTGGGGGCTTTATTCGATAGACAAAAATGTTTTCTAACTTTTATTTAAAGGTGACTTTTCTCGCCTTTAACTTTGAACTGGTGAAAACTACCGAAAACGTTGAAAATATTTTGAAAAAATCAGTTTTTTGCACGCCATGGCTTCATCTTCACGAGGCGAGAATCGAGACCATATTCATTCGATTCTCCATCAAATTTCCTTTTTAAAAATATATATGACATACAAATTTCGAGCTTCATCATATTCAAAATTCGTATTGAAACCCTGATTTTCACAAAAAATGACACCAAAATGGGAGCTAAAATATGTTTTTTGTCCCAACATGGTCTAAAGTTGGCAATTAGGTGTATTTTGACGGTATTTCACTAATTTTAATGTTTTTAGCTATATAATTGTATTCAGTAAGCGATACGGTAGACATCAGTGTACTGTAGTACTTCGAATTGAATTTCGGTGAAAAACTGCGAAAAGTTAATGTATAGTTGTTCAAAACATTAAAATTAGTGAAATACCGTCAACATACACCTAATTGCCAACTTTGGACCATGTTGGGACAAAAAACATATTTTTAGCTCCCATTTTGGTGTCATTTTTTGTGAAAATCAGGGTTTCAATACGAATTTTGAATATGATGAAGCTCGAAATTTGTATATGTCATATATATTTTTAAAAAGGAAATTTGATGGAGAATCGAATTAAAATGGTCTCGATTCTCGCCTCGTGAAGATGAAGCCATGGCGTGCAAAAAACTGATTTTTTCAAAATATTTTCAAGGTTTCGGTAGTTTTCACCAGTTCAAAGTTAAAGGCGAGAAAAGTCACCTTTAAATAAAAGTTAGAAAACATTTTTGTCTATCGAATAAAGCCCCCAAATTAAAAATCGAAGGACCCTGAAGGGACTTATGAGGATTTTAGCATTTCGTGCCATTGTTTCGCTGTGTGAACAGAAAAACCGAAAGTAACGTTATATATCGTTTATTTGGGTCTCATATAGTCATCCAACAACGTTTCGGACAAATCGAAGAAACTTTTTTTTCTTCTGTCCTTGGGGTGCTCACTCCTACCAGACATCCTCTCTTAAATAACAACATCGGATTTTCCTCTTTTCAAAAAACTCGCCCGAACAGGGTTGGCAAGGTATCATTACTTATCGTTAGTAAAATTGTTTTAATTTCTCTTTCGATACTGATTTAAAAACAAACCTGTTTGAAAACGTCAAATCCTTTTATCATCGTAGCGAGCAAGAGTAAATTCAAAATTAGAGCTATAAACACCAGAAGGACAAAGGCAAAAGTGGCGATGGAATAGAGGACAGTTCGTGCTTCTGGAGGCATATACGCACTAATCTTAAATACCAAATCGTTTTATTTGAAAGATTAAAAATACCTCCTGCACGAGAATTGAGATTAAACGAGGCATACTGTGCAAACAGATTTGAACAAAATGAGAAAACGTTATCACTAAGACAGGTGTCTTGGGAATCAACTATTTATGAGTACGACCTGAGCCAGTAATTGAAGAATTACAAATGCAGTTCTGCCGAAGGAATGCGTGCAGGAGAAGGTTTCAGGAAAGGAGGAGGCAGAGGAAACGACGGATGTTCGAAATAAAGAGAACTTCATTGTGTACTGACACTCTTGTCCAATTGGACGGTTGAAGGCGTAAACGTGGCTAAAATGACTAAAGATTGCACTATTTAAACAATTAAAATTTAAATAAGCATATAATAATGATTATGGAATAGTTTCTATGAGAGTTGTAATAAAATAATCCAATGACGACAAACCCTGAAAATACACATCGGGTTTTTACGCTCAAAAACGGAATTGAAACAACGACTAAATTGGCAATTTTTTGAAGACGGAATAACCTTTGAGTACGGTTGCCTTGAGGAATCGGTTCAGGAAGAGGGACACACGACAAGGAAGACGAAACAGTAAGTAGAAATCATGTAAAAAGGTGTTTTTGCACTTGAGGGAATAGAATTCTTGAAATCATGCGTTTAAAAGTTTTCAAAACCAACCTCGGCGAAAAAAAATTTTCTGGGTGGAATAAAGAAAAAATGCTAAAAGAAGGATTTCTTTGTTCTGTCATCTTAACTTAGTTTATCTGAAGAAAAGTGGGCTTGCGAGCAAACGTAACATGTGGTAATTCCAACCTCCATGGCTTTTTGATTGATTAAAAGTCGGAAAGGTTAGAGCTTCGCTACTGTAAAATGTTAGAAAATAGTAGCTTCCAATAAATGACTGATACTTATTCATTAAATTAACAATGTGTAAAAGAAACTTAATTGAAAAATTTAAAAAAGTTCGTAAGAGAAAAACGCAGGATTGCAAGAGAATCATTTTTATTGCGATCACGTGTGTTTCGCAAGTATTATTCTCGAGACTGCTCTATGTCTTTTCCATGTCCTCCACTTAATTGACCTTCTTTGCTTCCACTTTCTTCGTCAATTCAGACTTCTTTGCCTTCGACCTCACATCCTCCAGAGGGGAAGTCCCCACACTCGTCATGATGGTCGCGTCCTCCGGCCAGACCATCGACAGTCCCGTGAACCTTTCCATCCACTGCGAGATCTGAAATGCTTTCAGGTCAAGAATAGGGTTGAGTCTTACGTGCTGCATGGTCGCCCTCTTTGCGGGGTCCTTCTCCCACATCTTCTCCTGAACGTAGCAGATGAGGGTAAGCGGTGTCTCTTCGGGAAACTCGTTCCACTTGCTGTCGCAGATGCGTTGCTTGGATTCCGTGTTTCCGAAGCCGTCGAAGGACTCTTTGCAAGCGAAGATCTCGTAGATTAGAACTCCGCAGCTGTAGACGTCCGTCTTCTGAGAGAAGATGAACTGGGCGATGCTCTCAGGGGCCATCCACTTGATGGGCATCTTGGCTGCCGTCTTCATCCGGTAGAGGGTGCCTGGTCGCGAGAGGCCAAAATCGCTGATCTTTACGTTTTTGTCCTCGTCGTAGAGGCAGTTTCGACTGGCTATGTCCCTGAAATGAACGGTTCAAACCCAATGAACCTAATTTG
This sequence comes from Oscheius sp. G VE-2021, assembly GCA_022343465.1. Taxonomy (NCBI): domain Eukaryota; kingdom Metazoa; phylum Nematoda; class Chromadorea; order Rhabditida; family Rhabditidae; genus Oscheius; species Oscheius sp. G VE-2021. The sequence goes on from JAJQXH010000058.1 coordinate 2,707,696, forward strand.
CCTGTGAATGATACCGCAGCGGTGGAGGTAGGTCAGTCCCCAGACGGCGCCCATGACCATCTGAAGCTTCTCGTCCCTGCCTATTATCTCGGCGTGCTGCTTGAGATATGCATCTAGTGACCCTCCTTTTACCAGCTCCAGAAGGATGTACAGCGGTTGTTCGCACAGCGCCACTCCGTAGATCTTGACCACATTCGGATGGGAGAGGTTGCGCATCATCCGAGCTTCCTTCCCACACAGCCCTTGACACAGTCGCAGAATTCGTCCTCAGCTGAATATCAATCATCACATTAATATTTCCGTGACTAACCGTCTTTATGGCCACAGGGATAAACTTCCCGTTCTTCTTTTTTAGAGTTCCCTTGTGAACCTCTCCGAAGGCTCCTTTGCCAAGCATCTTGCCCACGCTGACGTCACGATGCGAGTATTCCCAACGCATCAGTTTCACCGCTCTTGCCATTTGCACGACGGTGCTGTTTATGCGAACAGAGTTGAGGGCGTAATGACGAAGAAGTTGTTGGATTCCCTCGAAGCGGTAGCCAGCTTCGATCGCGAAGCGGTTGCCATTCACACGGCTCACGATGACGTTCTTGATCTGAAATGGCAACGTAATGCAGGATAGTAGGAGAGAAGGAGGATAATTGAGAAACACCCGCCATGGCCTCCTTTGCTTCGATCTCCACTGGACCCGTGGTACATTTGCCCTCGGGATCGATGAGCACCGCAACAACCAATTCCTTCCTCCGTTTGTCGTCTGTGGTTACTTCTGTCAGTCGTAGAACGTAGTCGCCGTGCTGTTGAAGGACGAAGCAGAGGTCCTCCCGAGGTAGGTAGCCGTGGAACGACGGCTCCTGGAGCAGCATCGAATCGAACTGCTTGTCATCGTCGCACATGACCGGACTGAGCCAATCGAAAGGAAGAAATTCTTTTTAAACCAGGAGACGTGGCGTATCGGGAGTGACGTGACTTGACGAAGGGCAAAACTATGCGGGGTTTCGAGCTTTCAATTTTCGACGGCACGGAAGATGCGTCACTATTTTGAGGTTCAAATATCTATTTCAAATTGTTGACGTGTTTGTAATTTTTTTTTTGAATTGGTAAGATAACTTTAGTTTATTGATTCGCAGCAAAATCTTTTCATGATTTACTTGAAGACAATGAACGTATGCTGATAGTTTTACATGCAACTTTTTAAACATCCGAATCCATATATGTTGCCAAGTCGATGATTTTCTTTTGGAGAGTAACCCATGTCTGAACAAATTCCTTCTAGGAAAGTCAATAATTGGCACCTTTTCCGGGTCGGGTGTCTTCTGAGCTGACATTTCCCCCACGGCAGCTAGTGTCATTGCAACGATGAAGGAAGCGAATGGCAGATAGCGACGATACGATTCCATCACCTTAAGCAATGACTTTTTAATAGTTAAGAAGGCCTTTCGAATTAACAAATGCCCAAATAGAGGTTCCATGATGGTTTGTGTCGAAGGTTTTACTAACCTGTTCTTCAGTGAACGGCATATCTGCATCCTTCGGCCAGCTGGACTTTAAATAAGAAAAGTACGAAGAAATCAAGTTGCGCTCATTTTTCTTTCTTCTTTCGGAGCTGAGCACAGAACTCAGAAGGCGAGCCAAGTCATGACCGACACATCCGAAATGAGTTACCTGAAGAAGACAAGGTACTCACATAGCGACTTTACCGAATAACCTTTGTAAGTTGAAGCAATGCGTAAAACAAACCTGGAAATCTATCAGGGCCTTCAGTTGAATCTCCTCTGATTGGTTGTTGACAAATTACATATTGACAGTCCAGAGGTCTCCATGGCACAAGATAGTCTCCATGCCTACAATTTATGCTTCCTTGTACCTCCTAGTCCTACCCAGAATCTGGGCCATGTTGTCCAGACCCCCGTAATAATCCTTCTTCGCAAACTTCTCCGACGCCTTTCTCAGCTTTTCAGCCGCTTCCTTATCAACAGTCTTTGCCAATTTATCCAAAGTTGGAATTACAAACTAAAAAAGATTACTGTCACTGTTATTAACGATGCCTCACCTTTCCATCGTTCATTTTCCCAAACATGTCTGAGTAAATTCCCATTTCCAGGTTCTTCTTTTCCTCCTCAGAGAAAAGGGGTGTCTTGGAGTGGAATTTAGCCAATGCCTTTAAAACCTACACCAAAACATGAAAATTCTGATTAAATTCATTCACCTGATCCAGCAATTCGTCTGTGAATTCAGTCTCTGTTCCAATTTGCACAACGTTATCCACATATTCCATTAGGAGATAGCCCTTACTTGGATTTTCGTCAGAAAAAGCGAGAGTTTTGTATATTTTCAGCATTTTTAAATCCAATTCAGCCGCTAACTTTTTATAAATGGAGGTTTCAACGTTGTGAACCTAAGATTTGTTTCACATTAGACATGAAGTATTATTTACCTTTTTGTAAAAATCCTCCTTCTTCTTGATTTCGTCGTTTGCAGAAGCGTTGGATTCCTCCACAGACTTTCCGTATTTTTTCTGCTGGAGGAGTGTCACCATCTCGAAAAGAATGCTTTCTGATATCAAACTAGAACTATTCTACCTTCACTGCCAACTTTGCTGGCCACAGATCCTTCTCTGATAAATCTTTGTTTTTCCACAGGGATTCCATTACGCCGATCCTCGAGACAAATCCCTGAAGCGTTCATTACATTGTCGCTTTGAAAATTGATTTTTCCGCTGCAATATTCAAATTTCCCTTTATTTCACTTTTTCACTATCATGTCGACTTACTCTTCCATCCGCGATGTCAGTTATTTCCTTCTCAGAACCCAACTCGGCGAGAGGTCCGAAAAACTCCAAGAGATCTTTTTGGATGTCCTCCCAAGTTACATGCGTCCCCAGTAGGCCTTCCGTGGTTTCTGCCGCAAGAGACATCTTCTTTAGCTAAAACAAACTTGATTTAAAACCAAGTGGTCTTTAAAAAAGAAAATGAAACTAGGCGAAAATAATCAATTGGAAATTATCGCCCGCGACCGCAAACATGAGCCTTCAGTTGGGGCGATTGCACAATCGACGAGACAGTGCATTCCCGATGGAGAGGCCAGACACACGGGCTGAAGAACAAACTAGACAAAACACAAATCATAAGGGAAATGGAGGAAATTTACGCATTTCCCTTCTTTCTAAAGTATCTGGTGAATATTCCTGCATAATTGTGCATTAGCGATGAAACAGGAAACCTGTTGGTCACAGTCAGAGAGAAAGTCTTCCTAATGGAGGACGGGGGAAGCAATCTCAGAGTAAATGGAGGAAGTGGCCTCTCTCCGTCGCACCATTCGCCTCGGTCTGTCCATAGCCGTCACTGCCTCTGTCATAGCCATGGTCATTTTTCCGTTGGGATTCATCTATGTACAGCATATACAGTCCGAGTTGGAACGTGAAATGCACTTCTGTCGAAATTCCAACGGATTTATGTTCGGGAATGTAAGTTTTCGTATCTTTTCACAAAAGAGGAAATAATTGTATGATAGTGAAATAGTATAAAACAAAACATGAATTTGACAATACTCTCTTTATGTATAGGTCCTGCGGCGTTCAGCAAGGGGCATTCCTCCAAGCTCTTATTCCTACAATATGTACCCACAACCTTCATCAGCGGTAACTTTGGTGCATTCGTGGTCATCTCGTCATTTTAGGCTATAACTCGACCAGTTCCGACTGTAATGCACCAAGTGTGCTGTTGTTGTGGAGTTGGTCGTAACGGAGCTCCGGGCCCTCGGGGCCACGAGGGATCTCCAGGACACGATGGAAAACCAGGAATCCCGGGAACTCCAGGGCTCGATGGAGACAACTATGAACCAGAGTTCTGCTACAATTGTCCTGAAGGAGCTCCGGGAGTTCCAGGCCTTGGAGGACCTCCCGGCGGAATGGGTCCTGTGGGAGACGCTGGGACACCGGGGATTCCCGGAAAAGGATGGAAAGGAGCAGGTGTGAATTAATGCATTGAATTCTTATTATATTTGCTTTAGTGGGCATTCGAGGACCTCCAGGAGGACCCGGACTACCAGGCGCTGCTGGGCCACCGGGAAATCCCGGAAGGGTATTTGATGTACCAGGGGCTCCTGGACCCGCAGGGCAACCGGGACCAGTGGGACCTTCTGGGGCTCCTGGACCTCCGGGTTTGACTGGACCTTCCGTTTGTGGACCTCCGGGAGAAGCAGGATGCCAAGGACAACCAGGTAGAATAAACTGACAACTCGAATTGCGACATCAGTCTTTATGGAACAAGACTCCGGTATTCGTTACAACCACATAGTATAATTCTGATCAGGATACATGTGCAAATTGGTCAAACTCGTTTTTTCCAGGAACACCCGGAAAGCCAGGTCTACCTGGGGCCAACGGAGCAACAGGAGCCCCTGGTTCGACAGGTTCATGTTCCCATTGCCCTCCTCCAAGGACTCCTCCTGGCTACAGAACCATCGCCGTCTAATTAACTTTTCATTAGAATAGACAATAAACATAGTTCACTACCCGCTCTTTGGTTCAACAAGAAAACAAATAAAAGCCTTAGTCTCCAAAAATGTTCCTATGTGAGATTTGGTAATCCCTGTAGCAGAATTTGATGGTCTCAAAGACTTGGAGGCAAGGGAGGTACTCGAGGACATTGGGAGGGGTGGCAAGGTGAGTCCTGCAGAAGGGCATGCAACGTCCGCCCTGAATTGAAAACGTTGCAATTTTAAGCGATGGGTCACCTGGAAAGTAGCCAATCCATTACGTTCGCAGCAATCGGAATGATCGGCCTTTGAAGAGGCGCAGTCGTAGGCTTGGCCTAGTTGAGGGCCTGGACATTGATTTGTCAGGAAGGCGCTGACCAGCTGAAATGCAAATCATTATGAATTATCGGTAAGTAGTACAGCAAAACTATATTTTCTTACCGATTTGTCACTGAAGGTGTCGAAATTGCACATTGCCTGGCACGCCGTCCCAACTTGTTGCTTTTGACAGCACAAGTGCAGCTTCTGATTCGGAGTGAGGGAAGAGACGGGGACAGGAGCCGCTGTGAGAGAAGGCACGGAAACAACAGGGACAACCCGTGGAGAAGGGGTCAGCATCTAAAGAATGGTCTGTTGTCGAAGACAAGACCTTACCTTAGGTAGAACCAACTGGGATTCTTTCATAGTTGGTTCTGGTCTTCTTCCGGCAGTAGTCATAATATTGGGATGGTGCTTAGCAAAGGCCTTCAGCTGGTCTGAGCCTCCTTCGACTGCATTTCCCCTTTGCCCATTGACAATGAATGTTTTGGCGCCGTTTTTGTAAGTGTCTTCCTTGGTTACAAAAGTGGGATGAGCGTCGATGGAAAGATCGGCTGAAATGGATTGGTGGGCAGGTACTGTTGGTGGACCATCTGCAAAAAATCATTCGAGAATTACATTTAATTATGCAACTTACAAGGATAAGTAGGTAAAGGAATTGCGGCTGCAGGAGTATTCTTGGCGTAACCGCCGGAACGTAGAGATGACTGAAGGTAGGCCTTGAGGTGGAACTATGTAAAACGTTACCTTATGCACCATGGGGACTTCGAAGGGTGCAGGAGTGACATGCATCGGAGGCTAAAAAAGAAAAGATAGCACATACAGAGTTGGGTGTAAATTCGTACCGGCTGGATCGGCTGTGGCTGAAAGTTGTTGTAGAGGAAAGGCTGAGGATTGCTCACCCCAATTGGAACAAATGGATTCATGGTAGCATTTGGCACTGAAATCTTTTGAGTGTTAAAAGAAACTACAAACCAGCGAAGTGATTAGGGAAGAAGGGGTTTGGTGGCTGAAGTCCGGGGAATAACTGTGGAGGCTCAAATATTCCTTCCCAAGGATTCATGAATCTCCTGTTTGGATCCTTCGGAGGCACCTGCCACGGCTGGGCTGGGAATCGAATCATGGCTGAGTTGCCAATGTCAGTCGGTTGGGGAAGTACACTGCATTCAATTAGAGAAAAGTTAAAATCCAGTTTACCTCAGCTGATTGGTGTCTCTGGGGCTCTTCTGAAAGTGAAATTTCGCTTATCTTGTGTCGTCATCAACAAACCGATGCATATTTGAAGGGTGGTGGAGTTGTAGTAGCTTGTTTAGCAAGGGTCACCAGACGCAGGGAAGGAGTCTCTGGAGCTGGGGTTGTTGTCGTCGGTGTGGCAGTTGGTGGCTCAGTATTCTCGGGCATTCGCGTCCTGAAACAACCGTCTTCAAGTCCGTCTTTTAAGTCTCTCTCTCTTTCTCTCTTTCTCTCTCTCTCTCTCTCTCTCTCTCTCTTTCTCTCTTTCTCTCTCTCTCTCTGGTTGCTGCCAAACTTACCGAAGTGGAGGTGCCGTAACAAAGAAGGGATCTAATCCCGATGCAGATTTTAAATCAGTTAGAAGTTTGTCATAAACTGAAACAAATCTCTCAATTTAAAGCCCTATTTTCTCACTTTTGTCGTCCCTTTCCTCCTTTGCGTTGACGTACATCCGTTCCTTGGTGATCACAGATCGCCCATCCAATGGCGCGAGAATCACATCCTGGGAAGGAACCACGCGGCGATTGTAACGAACCGCGGCTTCTGAAGGCACTTGTGAATTTTATTTCTGCACAGCGAACCTCTTCTTCTTTGGAATAAAGAATGTCTTCGCTCGGAGATTGCTCGCCTATGGTCGCCGTCTACGCGAATGACATCGGCTGTCTGAAAGGGGTTCATTGGGTTATAAAACCTAACACTGCTCACACACTCCTATACGGAAATAAGCTTTTTTTATTAAAATTTAAAAAGGCGTAAACTAAGGTTGCCATTCGAATCGTAAAATCCGCCGTCTCGATATCCCCAAAGGCAATCGTCTCTTTTTTCTGCCGCGTCCGGACACAATTGGCTTAATCGTCAACCATCCGTACAGTGCGACCTCCGATGGCCATTCAGGAAAAGGCTCTGACCGGATAGTTTTATGGCAAGGGAAAGTGGCGATCTTCGGTTAGAGAACTTACGGTTGAAGCTAGAAACAGAAGCAGGAGAGAAAGAGACCCGCACATGCACAAGTCGATCTGCAACCATCAACGAGATGTTGTAAACAAATGGTCTTTAATCTTTAAAGTTATATAAATGTGGATAAAACATCACACGTTAAGAAAAACAATGAATTAATAAAAAGAAAAAGAAATTCTACAGTAGTCATGGCGGCTATTCGTTTGGTTTCAAATAGGAAGTGTTGCCGCCGGATGGAAGAAGCACCTGAACATTAAGCGGCGAATGCGTTAGCCGGTTCGCGAGATTGAGAGACGCGGGCGGTCGCTAAGGCTTCTGGAAATTAATGGCAAGTCGGTTTCCTCAAAGGGTGGGTGGGTACAACAGGGGAAAGAATAGGCTGGGCTTTCAGAGCACTTTGAGGCTAACTATTGCAGTAAGAGCTCTTTGCCAACTGAAAGAAAGGCCACTTGTACAGCGAAGTGTATCCGAGGTCACGAGGTAAGCACTTTTTAAGCTTTTACGTCGGCACTTGAGTTTGTCTTCAATCTCACATGCAGATGATCGCAAACACGTAGTTTCCCCAAGGGGAATTTATTGGATATTCGGTGACAAAGACTTAATCGTCCACTGGGACTGTGATTTGTAGAGTGAACGCTTGAAAAGAAGGATAAAAACTATCGCAGACTAGACATCCATAAGAGTCAATACTGAAAGCGCTGCAGTTTCCGTCTAATACAAATAAAAACGCAAAATCCGAAGGGATAAATCCTCCCGAACTGGTTGTGATTTGAGGCTAGACATGATGGCGCTCATAGAGGTCAGTGGGCACTCCGATGGTTAATGTTCTGTTTCACCCTGGCAGGACTGGTTCATAATGGGATCGAAAGTGTAGGTTCAGCTCAATAAAGCTTTTATTGTAACAACTGATTTGTGACATTATATTTTAATAATATCCGTTTCTATAAGAGTGTCGGGCGGATTTCTTTAGAGATCAGGGCGCAGATCGGGTATAAACCTGCCGACGCACTGTCTCCCTGAAATGCGAGATCCACGAGATGGCGGAGACAAAAACAGCTTTTTCTCACGGGAATAGGATTGAAACTTGGGAAATCACGAAACACGAATCTGAGTAGTTCTACCTTTCTCCCCCTGTGTCTTCTGTGCTTCTATCTCTATTTTTAAGAGTTTCAGAGTAAACGTGTCTATTTGTAATCTCTCCTTTTCCTGTCCCCCCGATCAGTACAGCGACACGTGTCCTCCAGAGTGTCCGGTCCCATTTTTTCTGCGATTCGTGGCTCCAAGTCTGTTTGTCTCCCTCATCAGCGGGTTAAGACACTCTACTTAAGCGCCCATGACCGCCGTCACATCAAACACTGACCATGCTCAGCCGGTGAGTCTTTTGTTTTCTTTGAAATCGCCGTCAGAATTCAGATTTGGGTTGTTTTTCTCCTTTTTCTTGGTGTCTCTAAATGCATTCACCACTTCCTACACCCCTCCCAACATGGGAGGAGCCATGGGTTGTGTGGTCACTGTGAGTCACACACATACGTAAAAGTGCAAAAGAATTCTAGGGAAATCGGCTATTTTCGGCTGGGAATTTTATCCGCGAGTTGAATAAGGCTGAATTGGAGCAATTGGCCAAATACAAACAGGAAATGGCCGCCTTCCAAAAAGTAGGTAAAGTTTTCTGGTTGGATTACTGGGGTAAAGTAATTTCTAAAGATAAAGTCACTTTGAGAGATTCTCTACATCCTAATTCAGAAAATAGACGAAGCCTTTGAAAATGCGGAGAAAATAGAGAAATCCAATTCGACGGCTCCTCCTATGCCCGTCCGCCCCACCATGCCCAATTTCTGCTCAGGACCAGATACCACTCTCTATATCTTTGGAGGATGCACCGTGCAGGTTTTTCTTTTTATATTTGGTTTTCATCCTGTATTATTCAGAATAACAAAGTGTACGTTGGAAAAGTCTTGGCTAGAGATCTGACGGAGGAGGAAAGGAAGAAATTGGCAGAGTTTGTGGCTAAGATGGGGAAGGATAACAAGGTAGAACGGATTGTTTTGAAATCGGAAACCTACTGTTTAGGTTCCGACCGATCTTCAGAAGGGACTCGACTTTTGCACCGAATTCTAAATTGATTCTGACAATTTCTACGTATCATATTGATAGACCATCATTCCATATTTATTTCTGAAATTGGATTAATTTTGTTACAAATTGAACTTTGATTGAAAACTAATCAACATAAAAACCGTTTCATATAAGCAAGCTGGAATGAAATTAAATGGATGAGGTACTTTATGAACAGCGTTATGAAAACAAACAAAGACAGAAACTAGTTTTATTTCTCAGAAGATAGTTTCTTTGTTCTTCGTGGCCGTGCTTCATTCCACGCCGTCGTCCTTGTTCTCCTCCACGCTCTCCGCCTTCTTCCTCTGCGACCTCCTGCTCTCCGTCGCCTGTCTGCTGGCCGCCGGCCTCGGTTCATCCCTCCTCAGATCCACCCTCCTCACCACCTCCGCTTCCTCTCAGTCGCTCTTGTCCAGCTCCAGTGTCTTGTAGGCCGCGTCCTTTGCCTCCCGCACTCTGTCGATTTTCCTCCTTGCGTACCTCAAACCCAAACTTTTCTAGATTTCTTCAGAAACTCACATTTTCTTGGGAGGGTCGACCACCACGTGTTGCAGAGGAGTGACCTTCTCCTCCTTCGTAGGAGTGCTGTTCGCACTGTTGTTGCGTTGCTTCAGGCAGCATAGTGACCGATAGGGGCCCGCATCCTTGCTCTCCTCATGGAGGATCACTGACGACTTCTTCTCGGCCACTTGGGAGGTCCCCTTCTCCACTTTCTGCTTGGAACCTGGTCCGTGAGAGATGGAGGAACGGGTCGTTTGAACTTGTCGTGGCGACATTACGCTCGAATTCCTCCCCATCTTGGACTTTGTCTTGGAGGAAGTTGGTTATAGAGAGGTTTGCGAATTCGTCGGAGCCACGTGCTTCTCTGAATTCTTGTGCCTGTCTGGAGGGTCAGGCGTCTTTGAAGAAGGAGAGCGGTCGTCAGGCACTTTCTTTCTGCCGATGCACATAACGAATGAAGTGGAAATGGTAAAGAAAATCCACGTTAACTTTCACGTACGTGACACCAAGCATACACGTGGAAAGTCAAAAGTGATAATTCAGAAACTACAGTACATTATACATTTATTTTCTATTAAGTAATCATATATGAATGGAAAGATCTTTGGCTTTGTTAGAGTAACAAGGGCGACCGTAGCCTAGAGTTCAGGCATGGAAGGGAGCTGACACTTATTGGCTGTGATCACGTCTGTAATATTCACAACTCTTCCTTGATAACGAACCTAGAATTAAACTATTCGGTTGGGTTTGTATGAAATCATACCTCTAGGAAGACACTGTCAGGACTGCCAGTACAATTCAATCGGCTGCCGATGGGTTCTCCCTGCACCAGACGCTTTCTTCCAAAGCCAATGTCAGAGCGCGTGCGCATGTTGTAGATTCGAACTTCGAACCCTGTGAAATAAATATGCATAGCTAAAACCAGCCAAATTGTATGCTTAATTCTTAAAAGCTTGCATTTTTCAACTCACCGATCCAGTCTTCCGTTCCCACGATGAACATGCCGTCGTTTTCACAGCCAGTGTAGCCATTGCCATCGTAGGAGATACGGGTCCTGAAAACATCTCTAATTGTTAGCTAGATTGAAAAGAGATAGATAGGGAGAAAGAAAGAGAGAGAAAGAGAAAGAAAGAGAAAGAGAAAGAAAGAGAAAGAGAAAGAAAAAGAAAGAGAGAGAGAGAGAGAGAGAGAGAGAGAGAGAGAGAGAGAGAGAGAGATGGAGATATGCCAACCTTCCAACGACCTCTCCAGTGATAGGTGAGTAAATGAGGGGAACCCTTGGGTCTTCCCCAACCTCATCGACCATAGGGCACTCCAGATCCCATCCGCGCACTCCATTATATCTTCTAAATTCCATTCTTCTCCACTTTTATGCGATGACTCACTTATCAGCCTTGAATGGTTCTCCCAGCAGGGTATTCCTCCTATTAGACTCGCAAATCTGTCCAGTGCACATGCCTGAAGAGACTGTTCAATGGATATTTGTAACCAAACATACAACTTTGGAGATGGAAAGTGGGGTCAACTAATTTTCCTTCCTTGAATAATCTCATTTCAATATGGGGTTCGGAACCCAGCTGACCTCCAGCGTTGAAGCAGTTTCTGCAATTTGGATGAATGAAATTGAAGGACTCATCGCAGTACCTGTCTTTGGCTGTTCCAATCTCATCGCCTGCCTTCACAACTCCTCCGAAGAATTTCAGTTTCAGGGATGAAATGTGCACGGCGTACCCTCAAATTAGAATATTAGTTGAGAATGGGGAGAGAAGAGGTGAAGTGTACCTTGCCATTGCCCGGTTCCTTCGATGCGTACTCCCTCATCTGCACATTTCTTTTCCTTCGCTCCTCCAAAAGGTCTCCAAAAGTACATTTCTCCGTCAAAAGGTGCCTTCACAACAGCATCCTTTGCGCACTTTATATCAACAGCATCCGCTATTTCTCCATTTGCTCTGAAACTTAATCTGGTGATTTATTGCTGTCTTATATACCTGAGAGTGTGGAAATTACCACATGTACCATCAGCATCTGGGCAAGACCTCAAAGTGTTGTCTGGGTTTCCTTGGCAAACTTTGATCATACAACCAAGACCCCATACTGAAATTTTATGATAAGCTACTTTGTATGCTTATTTCTATATTTATATTTCCAATAAACGAATACTCTGGCTGCGACACACAAATAATGAGGATAACAGCTGTGCAGCCAACTGCAACAACAATCACACTGGGAGTCTCCCTGTTGGAACAAATGGCATTGACAGGCTCTGATGCCACATGTCCGAAGAAAAAATAAAAACGCCTTTTATTTTCAGATAGACAATGATGTTGTTTCTTTACTATAAGTGGATCCAGAATGCTGAATTCTCAAGGTCTTTCACGCTGACTCTAGCATGTTCTTCCCCTCCCTTCCTCATATTAGCTATTGAGTAAATCAAGTGTTTGTTGCTGACTCCATTGTCTTAGCTAGTGAAAAGTTTCTTACCCTGGTGCAGAAGTAGGGCGAGCAGCAACGGAATCCGCATGGCGAATGGCGCGCCTGTCGCCTCGGGGTCACCGAGCACCGCCCACATCAATCACCGCTTTCTGTGTTCCATTGTCCTTCTGTGCGAATTTCCTTAGGATATACCTAATCTGATAACGGATGTGATGAGGCATTGTTCTCCCAAACCAAAAATGTCAAGGTCTTTGTAGAATGGTAGTGTTTGCGTTCACTTGAAACTTCATCCAATAACGCTACGTTGATGGGACATTAAAACTGGGTTGACCTGGTATAGTGGCAATTGGTATCATAGATGGGAACATAATCTGGGACGTCGGAATAAAATTGTTCTTCAGCAATGAAATTGGGAGGGATGTTGGTTGTGGTAAGGAGGGACGGATGATTGGGAATCGATGCACTACCGTTCGAGAGGAGTGACGTTCCATGTGAACCAGCAGCTTTTCTTTGCTGGAAAAGCCTTGGTCACAGACTGGGCAGTGGAAGTGAGTTTTCTTCTTTAGCTTACAGAAGGGACGAATGCAAACCTGAAAATAGATACATGGGTAGAAACACAGGAGAGAGAGAGAGAGAGAGAGAGAGAGAGAGAGAGAGTGTGTGTGTGTGTGTGTGTGTGTGTGTGTGTGTGTGTGTGTGTGTGAATTAGTTAGGTGGTGTGAATGAGTAAGAAAGGTAAGAAAGAAAATGAAACAAGGAAAAGGATGGAGGTGGTTGGAATGCGAGAAATATATATAAATTCTAGGGTGAAGTCTCGTCACCTCTTTCGAAGAACTTTCACAATTCTTTTGTGGATAAGTACAAGCCGAAGTCAGAGTATGGCCATCCCATTGGAAAAATACCTAAACGCCAGTAAGGAATTTAGTTTTATTTCACCTCAGGACATCCTTTGCAGTGAAAGTGGCTCTTTTTGCGAGAATGTTCGCATTCTTTCTCAGAGAATGTGCAAGGAAAATCTGCAATCAACAATTAATGCCACACTTGGAACTATACCAATGTGAAAATAGGAAAAATTGGTGGGGAGGGCACGGCCCTGATGAAAAATGGAGGCATGATTTTGGATTATCAGTTCGTCATTAGAAGCAAAGTGACACCTGTAATTATCCAACTGAAAAGAAATCTTCCATTTTCTAGATTCTCGTTCAGTTGTTTCATTTCAATTATTTGAGAAACGCATGTAAGTGAACAAGCGGCTATTGGCTACGTTAAGATATCTTTTCAATTTTCGGCAAAAGCACATCGTTGCAGTTATTTCTTCAGGAGATCACCTGTGTACGTTACAGTGTACATGGCTGCCTCCGTCGAAGAGGCATCCCTTGGCATCGCAGTGTTCGTCCTTTTCGTACACGACGCTTTGCGAGAGCATCCTCCGTCGGCAGTTGTGCTGTGTGGGTGATTCCACGGATCCGGGAGCGGTCGCCATGGAGGTCCTCCCCCGAAACAAAGGCCAGTTGCCAAGACGATCGCATCGCTAATGCTGTCTCCCTTATGACCACCCTTAACAATAGTTCTCTTTATTTACTCTCAGACAACAAAAAGGGGGCAATTCTAGCGATGCTACCAAGCAGACGGGGTTTGTACATAATCTACACACAGGCTAAGGTAACCGGGGGAGGGGTTAGTCGAATTTGACCTTGAGTTGGGGGGAGTACTCGGGGAGGACGTTGTGGAGGGCCTGGTCGAGGATGATGGCCGACAGACCCCAGACTCTTAGTTCTCGCGGCAGGAAACACGATTCACTGCAGAAGTGGACCTAAAATTACTGTGGTAAGACTGTATTTTAAATAAACATTGGTCTATACGGTTTTCTTAATCGTTTCTCATAAATGTACCCTTTCCCAAATAAACTTCCAATATAGGACCAATGTGACGGCACCACATCAAACCGTTTTACGATATGACGAGGTCATCGATTATGATAGGCGGCCAGCTGAGAACCCCGACCCATGTTCTCGCAAGAGAAGGAATATCCATCGATTAGTGAGAAGATGAGACCTTGAAATCCTTGGAACGGAAGACGGGAAGGACGTAGCGGAACTTGTGCTTCTGGTTGACGAAGCGAGTGTAGCAGACCGAATGGCGCAGTTCCTCAATCGGCATACTGACTACCATTGCGACCTGAAAGAGAGGATTAGAATGATGGGAATAAGGACAAACCTCGTGTCCGTTCACTTTGAGACACCCCAAGGCGTCCGTGTTGTGCACCATTCCGATGACCGGAGTGACCCCTCCCGTCAGTTGTCTGTTGGACACCGGTCGCAGCCGACCCCACAGTTCGACGTCGGCAGCCCTCAGCCCAATTTCCTCTTCCGTCTCTCGAAGGGCCGTCTATATCCCTGTTATCCATAAAGAAAGCCTTTGAATTACCTGTTCTAAGGATTCGTTCGGCTCCGACTTTCCGCCGGGGAAGCAAATCTCTCCGCGGTGGGAACGGAGCATGGAGGATCGCTTCGTCAGAAGGACCCTTCCGGTGCCATCGCAGTCTATCAACGGCACGAATACCTGAAGAACATTCAATGTACGATGCTATATTCGTAATGGCGTAATATTGTAGCGATATTTTTAAGAGGACATACCGAAATTTGACAGAAAATGTTTTAGTTAAACCTTGTCAGTTCCGTGAAAGTATTACGATGCTGATAATTTTCATTAATCATAGTGCTATCTAAACCATTCATAATCGATTTAGCCTGCGAGGTCAGAATATGGCCCCAATTAGTGATTAGGCGGATATCGAAAAGAACCTTCGTCGATTTGGGCTACTCACTGAAGACGTAGATTTTATGTTCTTCCCAGCCAGGCGGACGTGGCTGAACCTGTCGGGATCAACTCCCTCGTTCTGAAAGTGCCCCATTTCTACAGTACACCCTCCATCACCTTGTTGGCGAACATTTGCCTAGCTACCGTTCCAAAACGTCGTATTTCCCGCTTCATTCTGGCTACTCTGAATTTAGGACATTGGAGTTTGGGGCGGGGAGGGAATTTATCAAAGGGACACGTCCCTTTCAAGGCAGATAAAAACGATTGCTTGTGCAGATTCATTTGAATATAAATTACACAACGAGAAAAACGATGACATAAACATGACTATCGAATAGAATATACAAGAAATGTGTACCTGTACACTGAATCTCGGAAAACACCATAATAATTAGTTCTGCTAAGCAACGGGCAGAGTACGCGTAGAAAGGAAACCCGTGGGCGGAAGAAGGCAGCGGCGACTCAGACAAACTCCGGGGCGGGACGGACCAGGTCGCGGAGAAAGACGCAGCAGAAGAGGGCGGCCGAGGAGCAGACGAAGAGCAGCCACGGCACAGCGATTCTGCAAAGGGAGGGGTTGGACTGGGAGAGGACGGAGCCATGCGGGAACGGACAAGGGACCGAAAGACTCGGGAACTTTATGTTTCATTTTTTTCTTTTCCAAAAAGATTTAAAGGATATACAAAACATTAATGAAACTAAAGTGCCTGCGTCTTCCGACTAGCCCTGGACAGAGAGTTAGAGGAGGGACACGTACGAAGTGAAGGCACAGGGAAAGAAGCGACACAGCTGAGAAACAAACCAAAATCTCCACTTCACGAGTATCTGAAATGGATACTTGCAGGCTCTATCGACTATCTCAAAGGAAACACCCTCTTTCTCAAAAGAATGAACTCACCTGAGAGTGGGCGTATTGGCAGCCATCTGCCTCTTCAGGAAACTCTTCGGTCGGCCAGCATCCAGGGAACTTTCGAGACGGGCCATTTCGTTTGCTCGTTGGGACTAAATCTCAATTGGTCGATTATCGATTGGTAAAAGTACCATCTGGTGGTAGGAGGTGGTCATGAGGCGCTGTTCCTCCTCGTGGTCGGTGTTGATCCGTTCGATCTGCTGCTCCAGACGCTTGATCAGCTTGTCCTTCTGCTCCAGCTCCTTCTTAACCATCTCGAACTGGTGCAGCGTAGGCCCTCCGTCTTCAGAAGACGCCAGTTTGTGCTCCTAAAACGAGTGACAATTCATGTATCTGACAATCACAAAACCAGCGTCCTATACATTACTTCCCACGTGCACCCAATGTAATGATTAAGCTGTCCTACCTGATCGACGAGTAGTTGTTTCGCCTTCTTCAACTGGTCTCCCCTCTGAACGATTTCCTTCTGCAATTCAGTAACCACTTCTGAATCCAATGATCTCCAAAGTCCCCCAATCCGCCCACCTTCCATCCTCTTCTTGCCCTCCTGAGCAGTGAACGCCTGTTTCTCAAACATGTCCGCCCTCTCTCGGTGTTTTCCCAATTCGATGCTCTGTTGTTCCATTTGGACGCGCAGGTGGTTCACGTCCACTGCCGACTGGGGGTTCTCCAGCTGTTTCTCCAGCTGTTCGATGGTGGTCTGAAACAAAACTTACAATTCTAAAAGGGAATGGACTACCTCCAAATCGGCGCGCTTGGCCGTGGCGATTTGGAGTTCGCTCTCGAGCTCCCTGTTCCGGCCTTTCGTCGTCTGCCACTCTCTCTGCTCCAACTGCAGCCCTTCCATCTCCTTCACGTGCTCACGCAGACGAACCAGCTCCCGCTCGAGGTCAAGGACCCTCGCTCGTTCACTGAAAATAAGAATTTGGCCTCAAGAAGAAATCTGTTATCTTTCGTGAATCTCACCTGTTGTCATCCCCTGCTGCTTTGGTGGTCTCTAGCTCAGATCCCAGGTTGTTCACACAGGTGAGGGACAGTCGGCTCTGCATCTCCACTAAAAGGAATTGAAACTGTTTTGTGGCTACTCACATTCCAGAATCTGACTCTGCAGATCAATCTTCTCGTGCACGAGGTCATCGGATTTTTTGTCAGCCGAAGCCAGCTTTCCCTTGGTCTCAGCCAACTCAGATTCCAACTGAAAAGGCAATTCTTGTTTTCACAGCAGCCGTTCCAACCAGAAACGAGATACTTTGAATGCCCACGAACCTTATTCAGTCTGATTGTGAATTTGTTGACCTCTGCTTCCTTCTCCTCCTTCTGCGCCTTGAGGGACCCGATCTGCTGGCGGAGGGTCTTGTTCTTGCTCCTTTCGTCCTCTAAAGCCACCATGTCCTCCACGTACTTGGTCGCCTTCTCTCGCAGGACCGTCAACTGAAAAAATGACATTTTGATCGACTTTTCATGCGGAGTATTACCTGAAACAAGTTTCTTTTATTATCGCGACTGATCTGAGGTCAAGGGAACGAAAAGTGATGCTTAAAACATGGAATTCGGAACCCACCTCCGATCGATCGATGGCAGCCTCCTTGTTCTTCTTCTTGAGGGCCTCCAATTCCCTGGTGAGCATCTGCAGTTCGTGTTCCTTGCTTTTCAACTCTCCGATGTCGTCCTTCATTTTCAGGTAGTCCTCCTCGAATGCCCGTAAATGCGTCAACTGAAGCCACGTCCCCATTCACCCATTCCCCCAACCTCAGACCTTTTTCTTCAGACTCTCCAACTCCTCGTCCTTTCCGTCCACTGCCGCCGTCTTGTCCTCGATCGTCGCCTCCAAAACCATAACTCTGTCTTCCAATTCCATCTTTTTCTTCTGAAAATGCAATGTCAGACATTTCCTGCCGTGACCGAACCCTCAGTTCCTCGTTCTCTTTCCCCAGGTGGTCGACCGATGGCTTGTTGTTGATTTCGTGGATCTTCTGCCGCAAACTCTCCACCTCCAACTCCAGTTTCTCCTTGTCCACCTTCAAATCCGCGTTCTGAAACAGCAATCGAGTTAAAACCCAATCAATTCGGGCAAAATGGGTGGCAGTCAAGAAAAGACTGGTTTGGCGCAATCAGAGAACAACGGCGGATTATAACGCGTCAAAAAGGTTGAACTTTGCTTGGTGAATGAACTACAAGTAAAATTAATACAATGGTGGCTTGTTTATGAAAAATACGATTGTGTGTGGAATCGATAAATGACTAATATGCCAGCCAGCTGGCAGATAAACAGCGAATGTTTATTTGAGTTTTCCCCGGCGCATGGCGCATCGTGGGTAAAAACACACCTCTCTGGCCAGACGACCGGCTTTTCCATTCAGCTCCGAGTGGCCGTTCGACTGGAAGGACTCTTCGTGCATATCCTAAAAAGCCCTTCTTGTAATTAAAATGCATCGAAAATTTACCGGTGGGTCGGGAGAAACGAGGGCCCGGTCGTCGCTGTGCATGGTGACGGTCTGCACACTCCGCATGACCAGCTCCTGAAGCTCCACAGGCTGCTGGGTGATCAACTGGACGAATTCCTCCTTGTTCCTACCCATGTAGGCACATGCGACGATCAGACACATCACCTTGCTCAATTCACGCAGATCCTGTGCCTCCACTGAAAAGTGACAGATGACTCCTGGGTATTTATGAATTCGTGAATTAGAACACGCGTAAAACAAACCGAAGAGGTGATCATCGAAGGTCCATTGGTTGTATCCCGTGAGTCTCCTTCGGGCGTATTCGTCCAAATACTCCGTGATCTTCCTAACTAACTGAAATTGTAAAGGTTAAAAAAAATTGAAAGAAAACGCCCCCACCTTGCCTAGGTTGTTGGCCTTCGGTCGCCAATTCGTGTCAAGACCATAGTCTGGAATCTTTTCGACCCAGGACTCTGGGAAGAACACATCGTCGCTAAACGGTCATAATTGAGCAGATGAAAAGAAAACGCACATTCTGTGGAGGACCTCAGCGAAAGACCTGCAGTTGACGAGAGAGGGAGCATCTAGCGGGGTCGAAAGCGAACAACGCAAGGTTTTAACCTGAAACATACTAATCAATGAAGCTCTGAATATTAAAAACCCACCCATGAAGTGTAAAGCTCGAATTCTTCACCGGCTTGACTATCACCCATTGTTGGAAATTAGACAAGTATGCTGAAATTTGTTTGTTGGAGCAAATAAAAAATGCGATACATTGATAAAAAGGGAGATCAAAGAATACTTATGCGTGAAAACAGATAAGAATAAGACGTCTAGCAGGTTTCTATTCGGTTGAATTTTAAAAAATTAGGCCAAATATAAAAAAAGAAAGATATTTTATGGCGAAGTAATATTGCGAACATAAGTATGCAACAAAGACACATAATAATTATCCGATCGCAAAATTCACGAGTTCTTTCAATGACATCAAACTACAAATGCGATTGCGGGAAACCCAAGAACGGTGATCGTCTCCCTCCGTCCTGCGTCAGTTGGCCATGTTGCCCTCCGTCCTGTTCCTCCTTTTGGCTGCGATCCATCCAATCTTATCAGAACAGTGTGGAACCCATCCGAACGACTCCCGATCGCCCGCAGACCAACTCCACCATCCGTCTAATTTCGCGGTATTACATACCCTTATTAATTGAAAATCAGCCTCAGCCACTGGAAACCCGTCTGATAGGAGGAATCGAGACCGCCCCGCACACCTGGCCATGGGTGGCTCAGCTGATGCTCAACGGACGCCATCGCTGCGGAGGAGCGCTCATCGAAACGGGGATTGTCCTCACGGCCGCCCACTGTTTCGCCAGATCGTGGGTTTCCTTCGTTTATCAGACGAAATCTCTTTCAGGAAGGACCCCTCTTTGTACAAAGTGTTTCTGGGAGGGCACAGCTCGGGGACTGGAACGGAGCATCGCGTGATGAACATTTCCGTGCACAACCTGTTCAACGTGGGATGGGCAAATGCATACGACGTAGCCTTAATAAGGTAAGGACTTACTTGTCTACATCATTTTACTTGTCTAATAATTTTCCAGAGTCGATCCAGCGGCCAATTTGAGCGACACAACGAGGACCATCTGCCTGCCAACGCTGCCCGTGCCAATGAATCACATCTGCGTAGTGGCTGGTATGGTGGTTGGAGAGATCGAACAGGGGATGTTTAGGGTGGGGAGTTATGAACGAGAACGAAAAGGAGGGATCTGACAAGCTGCACGAGATACACATTCCCGTGATTCCGTGGTGGGACTGCGCCAATCTGGACATGTTCAGAGGAAGGGTCCACGTGCCGTCGATGATCTGCGCTGGCTACATCCAAGGCAGTCTGGACTCTTGCCAGGTGAACTTAAAATTTCGAAATCTACGAATTGACGGCTCAGTGAGTCAAGAAGGAAAATATGCGCTGGCCTTGGTTATCATCAGGAGAATTGATGCGCATTTTGTAAAGTATGGATTCGCCAAATCCAGGCTAACGACTAAACTTCTTGAGAACAACATTAAGCGAAAGTATAATTCGCAATAAAGTAAAATTTCAGGAAAAGAATATTTTAGGGTAGAAGTGAAAAAGCGAAAGATAAAAAGCCATTGTTCACTTTAAAAAGTTCTTTTAAAAGCCGGTTCATCAATATTTTCCATAAAGAATGGAATTTATTTGATACGCGTGTGTATTCTGACGGGTAGGGAATTAATAGATTATTTTAATAAATTTGGTTTTCCCTCATTTAACCTGTTTTAGGGCGATTCCGGTGGTCCGCTTATGTGTGCGCAGAACGGGAAATGGGAGGTACAGGGACTCGTGAGCTGGGGAATCGGCTGTGGCCGACCCGGTCTGCCCGGAGTTTACTCGTCCGTTCACTCGGCCCTTCCCTGGATCTACTGGGAACTGTGGAAATTGAAGAACTTGTAAGAGACGCAGAGATACAGAAGGATTGAGGATAGAAACCGCATGTAACACTTTGAATAAACAATCTTGAATGGAATGCCATTTTCAAGAAGAAAAAATTGGAATAGAAGCAGGAATTGTTTATGCCGCGTAGTGGAATCTGTGGACTAGTGAGGAAAGACGAGTAATAAATTAATCTAAGCGTAAATTTTGTACAAAGGGAAGCAGGGGAAGGGGCTGGATCACATTTTTCTCTTCGTGGCCGTGTAGCGCTCCTGGTACTTCTCGTATCCATTCAGGTCCTGAAATTAATTCTATTTCTAAATTCTAAAATTAGATAGCTTATATGACAACAAAGAAACTGAGGTGAACCTGGAACTCCTTGTCTTGGAAGAGGTTGCCCGAATAGGCGATGATGGCCAATATGCTGTTTTCCAGGAGCTCCTGTGTGAATTGGTCCTTCTCCAAACAGTTCTCCTCCAACCGAAGGATCTTCAATCGCTCGCACTTCACGAGAGCCGCCGCGTTGATGGATGCCACGCGATTCTGATTCAAGTTGATTTCAGCCGTTCGACAAGTCGAAATCTGAACATAAAGTAAACATTCTTTCTACAATTGATGAAGAGGAATACTGAATTCATCGGAAGCGACACATTTTCCGGGTTAGACTAAACTCACTTCATCTGGAAGGGCCGTGATGGAATTCCTCGAAAGATCCAGCATTTCGAGAGAAAACAAATGACACGTTACGACTGGGAACACGGAGAAGGAGTTCCCGGATAAGTTGAGCGTTTTGAGGGAGGAACAGCCAGCAAGACTGGAGGGTAGCTCGCTCAATTTGTTAGACCCGAGGTCTAGCACCTCCAGGCTCTTCAGGCATCCTATTTCGTCCGCCAGAACTTCTAAAAATCCGAACAAATAATGAGCAAAAAGACAAACGTACCTAGCAAATTATCGGCCAGGCGGAGTTGCTTCAAACTGGAAAAGTCTCCGATGTAGCTGGGGATCATCTTGAGTTTATTCGAGCTCAGCTCCAAATTTCGAAGTATTTCGGACAACTGCAACGGGAATCTTCATGAGAAAATGCCACGGCTTACCTCTTGCAAACTGTCGGGAATCTTCTTGAGGCCGGTGTTCTTCAGTTGTAAAACTCGGCTTTTCTTGGCCGTGTCGATGTGCCGCTGAACGGCTGCATTGGAAGGACCGGATTTCAGACCTGACAATCCATAATAAGCAAAAACTAAAGATCACGTTCCTAAAGAGAGCCCTGGGCTACTGCTGCTGCCCGCCTTGGATCCCGACTTTGAACCTTCGTTCCCCATGCAGACCCCTAAAATACGAAAAATGAAACTATTTATTAAGTGAAGAAAAAAAATGAAGGCATCCTGTATTTTTTCCAATGTAAATGTGAAACACAACCAATGTAAATTTCTTAGCAATATTTTAGTGAGGCGAAACCCACTACGCTAAACAACGTTAGATCGAAAATGGAGGATCGCCTACCGGTTACGAGAACTACCGTATTCTGTAATTTTTGATTCAAAAATTAACGTTAATTAATGTTATAACATGCTTTTAAAAGCCGATTTCATGAGATCTGGAATTTCGGAATCAGTCTTTGTGAGAATGTAAGAACGGAAGTTGTGAGTCGGTGTAAATCTTAAGGGAGTTTCTGAGTCGTATGATGTTTTAAATTAAATATTGTTTGAAGAGAGCTCTCTAGAGAAGAGAATATCTTTATTTCGTTTTCTCTTTCTATACGATGAAGAAGCAAACCACCTCTTGTATAGGAAAAATAATTGCAGCCATTACAGTACGACCACATCGACACCGAAAACATGTACGCAATTGCAGCTCTATCTCGTGATGGTTTTGAAATCGGTTCAAACCTGATGAATTCTGATTTTATGGCGTGGTTTTTCAATAGAATAGCTTTCTTCCGGGTTCTATTTAACAAATAGCAGAACTGGCGTTGTTTCATCATTTTATTGCTTATTTTCCAGGACACCTTCACCCTCTGACAGCGGATGGCTGAAGCGGTTCGTCCTAAAAAGACGAAGACCCGGTCGAGAGACCCGCCCCCTGTTCCTCAACATGCTAGTACTTCGATGGTCACCGGCCTGCGGCTGCCAGATGTGCCTTCACACGGCGTGCGAAAGCGCAGCCTTACTCCGGAACCCGAAGAAATGTGGTTTTTTTTAAATTCCCAGTTATTGTTAGTTTCAGATACAGCCCAGAGCCTAGTGTAGTAAACGAAGAGCCTGAACCCGCTCCATCCGTTCCGGAAGCTGTTTTGGTGGACATTTCGCCTCCAATCGACACGTCGAAGCTAATCTTCCCTCGCATGCCAGAGCCTCTAGTCGATACTTCCAACGGGTTTCGTCACGTGGAAAGAGAAGAGAGGTATTTCTTCGTTTCTCTTTTGGGTTTCCCGTCTCTTATACGGCAGTGTTCAGCATGGTGATTATCAAGCTGGTTTAAAACCGGGCGCTACATAATTTTTCTCCTAGTTTTCAATTCTTCCAGATCTTCCGTTGATATGACGGCCCCTCCTGCCTATCCCTTGGTTCCTGAATTATCCGAGTTGGCTAATTTCGCACAACCTGTGCCCATCCCCAGGACAAAACCGCCCGATTACGCTTCCTTGGTTCGTTTTCTGTTATAATCTTACCCTTCCTTAGGATACAAAAGAGAACGCCCCACCGTTGTACCCCCAAGTGAAAAGTCTCGTCTTTGAGAAGAGCGAGCACGGCCTGTTGACAGAACAACAGCTTCTCGCGTACTACTACAATGCTTTGTACGAAAATTCTCAGGATTTCGTGGATTGCTTTGTTACGGTAATTATTAATATACTATAATATACGTTCATTGGTTTGTTTAGAATGAGGAAATCCCCGCCGGACCCCTTCTTCCGCTTTTGAAAAGGCTGAAGGCGTTGAGTGAGGCGATGACCCTCTCGGAGATGAACGAGAAGGCGAACACCGAGGCCTTGGGAACCTGTCTCCGAGAGACATGGATTAGTTACAGCCAGACCATGGATTTTAAGGTGAGAACCTTACAGCCAACGATTTCCTTTTACAAACGGTAAAAGCGAGAAATTGACAAAACAAAATAGGGTTTTTGCATTACAAACCAAACCGTAATTTTCTGGTCCTTTCATTGTTGCTTGCCAGCCTACTCCAACACGAACAGTTTATACTTTGTTCGGAGGGGGTTACCGTTTTTAATGGTTCTGGTGTAACAAAAACAAAAAATCCTTAAATATTGCGCGCTGCGCGGTGGTTTGATTCCTCTCCGCTGCCTGAAATGGCGATGTCTCCCGTCGCCTGATTATCGTCTTGTTACGGGCGAATGGATTAAGCTACGGTCACCAAATTTTGACTAACGGTTTGAACTGTTAATACCTCGGAGGGCGCCAAGTTTCAATTTATTTTATTGAAAAAACAAGCGAATACGAGTGAAAAACGCCATTTTCAACACGCCGCCGGCGCCCTGGTTGTGTACTGGTGTACGTGTCAGACTCCAAAGCTGGCCACCAGGGTTCGAATCCCGCCTCGGGCAATCTCTTTTGCGTATCAAGAAATAGTGTTTCCATATAGTTTTAACTTTTACATTATTGTTTTGAAAGTGGGAAATTTTTATTTTTGTAGTTTTGGCGCCGTTTTTGTTATAAACAGGTAAATTAAGGTTTATGATTCACTTGACCTGCTAGAAAGCAATAAAAAGGTAACTTGTAGTACAAAGAAATCCTTATTTGGGAAAATACATTTAAATACATTATTGCCGATGATATTTCCTGGGATTTGCTTTTGCAGAATACAGCGGCCACAATGTGCCTTTGATTGGTTTCAAATTAAATGAAGTTTGTTTGTGACTAGGCTTGATTATTCATACAATAATTATATAAAGAGAACAATTCATGCGTGAAAAAGCGTACCGCAAAAGGGTGGGTGGTTTGGTTCCTCATCGTATAAAAAGTGAACAATATAATTGTAAGAACGCTATAAAAGGAGAACAATAGATATCACTTGGACGAACGCCAAAACCACCTCTGTCAAAAAGTCAAAATTTATGTCCTCCCACTAAGATTTGTTTTTGAGGTTCAGTTAGGATAAGGCTACATCACGTCAGAGGTGGTTTTGGCGTTCGTCCAACTGATATCTGTTGTTCTCCTTTGATAGCGTTCTTACAATTATATTGTTCACTTTTTATACGATGAGGAACCAAACCACCCACCCTTTTGCGGTTCGCTTTTTCACGCATGAATTCAATTCAAAGTTAGTCTAAGGGTCGTTGCGGTGAGAACAAGGAAGCCACCGGTTCTGTTACATTCACGACGGCCAAGTACTCCCCGGAGAAGGGGGAAGAACTGAAGAATCTGCTCTCGGCCAACCACAACCTCCTTCTGGACCAACGGCTCTGCAACGAGTCCCAATTCCGCTCACTCGCACTCCAGGTACCTGCAGTTGGCAGAGGTTTGAAGAATTCCTTCAGATCCAATGGCAAGTCATCACAATAAACAACCACTTTATGTCGGAGCACGGCCTCTCGGTCCAGAGCTCTCCGAATCGTAAGTTATTCCCTTTCATGCGTTAAATGAATTTAGTGGTGGAGTCTGTTGTGTCGGCCAACAGCCGAAGTCTGCTTCTGTGCGCCCTCTCAGACCTCTTCTACCATCTGAGATTCCCATCGCTGTCTCCAAGATTCTCGGATGCTGTGACCGGATGGATCAAAGAATTGGTAAGTTGTTTAGCGCATGGAACGTTATCACTAACTTAGCGGGTTATTTCCAGACCAGCGTCCTCCACATGTCCTATCGTGCCTGTGATGGCCAGTTCCTGCTGAACCACCTTCTCCGGCTGCCCTCTCCTATCTCCAGCTGGGCTACTTCCCTCATCCAGACGTTTGTACAGGTTCCATTCTTAGTTGGACATCCAAATTGAGACATTTCCAGAGTCCCTCCACGGCAAAGCTGAAAGTTGACTATAATCTGGCGATGTTGTCTCATTTGATGAATCCTATAAAGTGCGTCGTTTACAGAACACTATTGCATTGCAAGAATATATGCCAATTGGTGTTGCATATCAAATGATAGTCAACCTTTATAATGTACTATTCTCAGAGGAAGGGATGCCTTCCTACGGCAAATCGGTCAATCGGAAAAGGAAGATGCCGCTTGGACTATCCTGGGTGACGACGAGGAACAGGTATCGCCTTCATTTCACTCCAATTTCCATGTTTAGGGAGACTTTTCCTTCGTGACTGTGGATGAGACGGACCTCACCTCCTTGTTGGACCAACTGCCCGTGTCTGAGTTCTTCTCCGTCTCCTATCTCCACAGCTCCTCAGCTTGTAATCCAGCTCATTGCTTCCCCTACGCTATTTTCAGTCGGAGACAAGACGTCTCAATTCCTCTCCACCCTAGCTTTCCAGCTTCTTCTTCTGAAGATTCTCAACGACGGCCTCACTACCTACTCCCGTCCAGGCTACAAACAATTCTGTAAGCAAATCGGCAACAATATCAGGTGGGACACAGCTGTTGTTTGTACAACCCGTCGTGTCAGGCAAAGTGTCCGGGAGCTGTGTTCGCATTGGAGGGTCGCCAAGGACATTGTGGGAGATGCCGACGGGGAGCAGCTGCAGAAGGAAGTCGACAGGGTGCTTTTACTGGCCCTACAGTACCTCATCAACAGAGACAGGTAAAGAACAAGGGAATACTAAGAGCAAAACAACGATAAAGAACAAGGAACACGTATAGCGAACTCGTTTATTGGTGTCCCCTAGGGGTTGTACTCGATGGGGAGGTTTTCCTGCGGACCATTCCGTCGCCCTGGAACCACTCCCTCCTGAACTGCTTGGCGGCGCCGTCGGGGGTGTTGGTCCACTCGACCGTGATGCGGTCATTGTTCGTGTCCTCCTGGCCGAAGGCGAAGGCGTCACAGCTGACCGCCATGAGGATGGCCTCCTTGGGGTCGAGCACTCCGCAGCCGGGGTCCACGCCCAGACGCTTCATGTTGGTCGTCTTGATGGCCCAACCGATGCGACGGGCCGAGGCGTTGATGATCTTGATGTGGTAGGTGTGCTTGTCGTCGTACGGGGCGTTGAAGACGATCTTCGACCCGGGCTGGGTGGTGATATCTCCGGGAGGGACGGACTGGGCCATTGCGATGGATGAGGGAAGGGGGGGGGGGCGGGGTTTTAAGGGGAAATGGGGTAGGCTAATGAAACGCGGAGGGAGGAGAGAATGGGATAATGGGGAGGGCACAGGAAGCGCAACGCAAGGGAACGGTAATGCTTATGAGCGGAGAAGGTTCTCGAAAGACGTAGGCCATTTGCATTTTTGGTATTCTAAATTCGTGTAAAGTGGGTGTTGTGATGAGGTACCTACATAGAAGAAAATAGTAAGAGTAGAGAAATGAATTTATACCATCTCGAAATGCTTATTATTGAAGGAAACTTGTTTACCGTAATCGAGACACGGCTATTTTTCTCTCTAATTCTATTTTGCAGCTCCGGTCTGTGGCAGTTCCTCGTAGACCTTCCCTACGACTGTGTGTCTGAGGAATGCCGCACACGGTGTGAGTTCATGCTCCGTTCCTCCTCGAAAGTCTCCCTGGACGAGGTCTACTCCATTCCTCAGCCTGAACTACAAGCCCGTATAAAGAACCGAGGTCTCCGCGAGAGAGCCGAGGCCATCGGACCCCTGGACGCCGTGTTCCTCGTCAACGCCCTCTCAGCCATCGTCTCTCACTCGCACAATGACCCCTCCCTTTTCATCAGGGAACTCATCGACGTAAGTTTTCGTATTTCCAAGTACGTTGTATCTGTTGTAGGTCTGTTATTGTGATGACACATCGAGGGAATCCCTGTACAAAGTGGGGTCGGAGGGAATAGCCACTCTTTTGACTCGGAGGCCGATTCTCCTGGATTCTATTGTTTCCATCCTGGACAGAAAGATAGATCACATGGACAATGTGAGTTCTAAAAGCAGACCGATTAGCCCCTTTCAGTATGCCGTTGATGTCCTGGCCTCCTCGACTCTCTCCACCTGCAAAATCTCCCCAGCTGTCATGGGAATCATCGCTAAATGGCTCATAAACAATGTAACTTCCTCTGATTTAATAGATTTTCCTCCATTTCAGCCCCCCAACAGTCCTGCCAACCGACTGGCTCGTCGAATCTTGTCTGGATTGCATTGGGGCTACGCTGACGACGGAGCCACGCTCTGGATAGACGAGAAAGTCCACGAAATCTGCGCCGACACCGTCATAAAGGTAACTTTCTTGAGTTTTCTGTGGATTCAAGTGTTTTAAGGCTCACGGGAAGCACTGCAATAGCTCGAATGGAATGATAGCCAAGTCCATCAGTAAAATTACGAAGCTGGCGAGTAAACTGGCGGACCACGAACAAATGTTCAGTCAGTTCTGCTGGGATATTCTCATAAAACTCAAGTTTACGCCCCAGGTAGGGCCCCTTCCTTCTGATTCAAGAGATATCTAGGCTGCTGGGAAGGAGAAGCCGACGAATGACCTGGCTGCCTTCTACGTCAGTCTCATTCGCTCTCACATCAACAGGTAGTCGCAAGTTTGCTCCTTTTTACCTTGTTTCAGTGTACAAGCCTTCCTCGGCCAAGGTATGAACTTCCTCTCAGAATTGGTCTCCTCCGGTTCTTCCATCGCCTCTGCTCAAGCCCTCTGTCGTCTCATCAGCAGCAATTACGCAGAGATAACTCTCCTCTCTTCCAACAAAACGTACCTCCTTCCCCTTCCAAACAAGCCATCTTCCTAGATTCCTGGAAGTGTTTGAGAGGATCATCCACGTAGATCAGTGTTCCTACGCCGTGCAATGGCTCTCCGGTCCTTCTTCCACTCCTACGCCAATTGTTAAGCTCATCTGCTGTGCTATTTCGGTGGATTCTAATGACCCCCCCCCCCCTCTAATCAAGACTTTTCAGTACCATTCCCAGCAAGTCAGCGATTTGTCGTCTTTCCTCAAGGCGTGGCTCGACATTTTGTGCGTCAAACGGGCTTCTCTGTGGAATTCAGACCAGGTCACCGATATTTCCTTGCTTAAGCTAATTCTGGAAATTCAGGTTACTCTTCAAATTTTGGGAACAATCGCCCGGATCGCCTTTTTAAAGGACTCTCTGAACTTCCTTGGTCTGCGCGAGACCCTTCAGCATTTGTATACGGTAGGTATGCTAGACTCGGCAGTTGAAACTGATTTTCAGCAAATGCTGGCCGCTTGGAAGGATTCTAACAAGGGATTCCTCTCGTTCCTTACTACGGACCCAGCCCCTCCTCCCCTCATCTCACAACAGTTCTACGCCGTCTCCCCCTGGACCACGTACCTCCTTCTGCTGGTAGAGGGAAAGGCGTTTCCCACTTTCTATCAACACGTGTACGAGACACTGGCGAAGAAGGAAAAGACCACGTTGGAGCAGGCAGTTAAGGTAATCATCACAACTTTAACAAAATTTACATCAACTATGGATGAAATATGGAATTGTTGGATAAAACTATATGTGATGGATAATACCACAGTTGGTTGTGTCCCTCGCCTTTAGAAGAAGTGCTCCCGGTGAAATCCATAGCCGTTTCACAGAAGAGACTTCCCCTAAGGGGATTGGGATTAGGGGAAGGGTGGGATTCGCTTCTTCGTCGTAGGACAACGCCGTCTTCGAGACATTTGCATTCGTAGACAGAATGTTCCACGGCGAATTAGAGATGGGATGGGGTTAAAGGCAGAAGAGCTCCCTGCCCTTGAGAGAAGTACTCCCGGTGAAAGCCCTTTTTAGTTTCACAGAAGAGACTTCCCCGAAGGGTTTTGGGATTCTGGGGGTGAAAACGACCTCTTCTGGCCCCTTAGAAGAAGTACTCCCGGTGAAATCCATTACCGTTTCAACAAGGAGACTTCCTCGACGGAACTAAAGAGGGTATTACGTATTTTACCAGTATGGACATGAGAAATGTGGCGAATTTGGGAAAATGGTAAGAAAATTACTTGGGGATTTTGGGGTAAACGATGAGTGAACTGACGAGAACAGCCGGGATATCGGGTATTTATTGGGTGGGGGCGGGGCTTACAGAAAAAGGCGATAGGAAATAAGGGACGCGGGACCTTTGAATGCCTCCTCCAATCGTTAATTGGGGTCATATTCTGACCTCACGGGGATATCGATTGGACAGACTATAGTATAAAACTCAGGACGGGAGATTAGATGGGAAAGATCTAATCGAAAGGGTGGGAATTGCTATGAACACTATCTAGACAAAGGTATATTCGAGAACTGAACCACACTTTTTCTTTAAACGGGCCAGCCTCTTTTTTGCTACTGAAATAGTTTTTGGTTCCATATAAGATACATATTAACGCATTAATACAGAATAATAAAATGGTCTTTATTCAAATCTTCTTTCCAGAAAGCTGCCTCAAAATGCTCCATGAATGCCGCCCTGACGTCGCTCTCCCCCCTCTGCTGGGCCTCCTTCATTTCCCTCTGCCATGGCACTCCCCTCTATCCGTTGGCCGTTCAACGCCTGGCCACCGAAGTCTACAGAATTAGACTGGTCAATGGGTGATGTCCCTCTTACATGCGGTATAACGGCCTGTTTTAGTCAAAAGTTCCAATTCGCTCGAAGAATCATAGACTGTCCAGCTGCTGAGAGTATATTGACAGAGTGTAAAAAGACTCTCCTGGAGCACCCTGACCCCAAAGGGTAGATTCTCCTTTTGGCTAATTTGTACTTGGTTGTAGGTTGAGCAAGGCGGTGGCTGGTTGGCTCTTCACAACGGCAGAAGTGACCCGGAGTAATTTCGATTTCTCACGGTTCGATCTGGACTACCTCCTTCAGCTGATTCTGGCGAATGACAGGGTAAAACTTTGTCCAAATGCAAATTCTTTGAATTTCAGAATATCTGGCTAGATTTCGTGGATCTCGGAAGTCTAAACGACGATGAAGAGAAAGAAATCAAGGTATGTTCCATTTTGGATTCAGAATTCACAGGGAGAAAAGCAGAACCAAGTATTTTAAGCTCTTCACTTCCACGTGTCATCTGGGAACTAGGGAGCGACGTGCGCTTGCCAGCATGACTTCTGCTACTCGGTAAGCGGTTTTTTCAGGGAAATATTCTTTCCCCGTAGTAGACGCGGGAGGAACCCTCATTCTTTCAGTTTCGTCAACACCCGTGCCCTCCCCTTCCCCTGTCTCCCTTCACACCCGGGCCTCCCTCCAGCACCGCCCGTCGACGCAGCGATGCTCTTGAACTCCAGCGCCATTTCTGCCATGACCTCCCCACTCATCAAAGGCATCACTTCCCTTGCAGAGTAAGTCTGAAGATTCTCCAAGGGGCCTTGGCGCCCCTTGGATCAAACTGGAAAGGGGGAGGCCGCAGATTGAGATCGTTTTTGCCGTATACATTTTTGAGCACTCCCCCTCTTTTTTATTGAAAAAATAGACAGTTTTTTCTAATAAGTAACTAAGTACCTCAAAAATTTGAGACGCGCGACCCCTTTAAAATGTATCATAGTGAAAGAGAAACAAAAGAACAGATCCAGTTGCAAAGGAGAAGAATAAGTTCACGAATTATGGAATTGAAATCAAAAAGAATGCATATATGCACATAGTTTATTGGCCTTTTGTATTCGATTTGGAAGTTCCTATCTTCGACCCAGCTGGGTGGTGATATCTCCGGGAGGGAGGAACTGGGCAATGACGAGAAGAGGCTTCTTCTCTTCTTCCTCTTCTCCTCCGCCGCAGTCTTCCGTCTGAAAAACCACATACTAAATTAGTATAAACTGAGGGAACTGTGACTTATGATATCTTTTGTAACTTTCATAATTTGTGTACTTTTATAATGCATTTATATATTCTCGTTTTAAGCCATTGTGTTTCCAGGGAGTACCTAATTGGCTGTGAGAAGATCTCTGCAGAAGACGAGGCCTATTCGCAGTTATTGACGCAGCTCTACCATGCCGTCTCTCGCAATCTGCCCCTCACAATGAGGTGTACCATTCGATGTCCAAACCCAGTGAATTCTCACGGGACGGTTAGTTCGTCCACAAATAATAGGCATATCTCGTAATTTCAGGTGTCTGCTATGGAATTCAACAAAGGCGTCGATGGGCAGATGACTCAGAATCGGGAGAAACGGACTGGGATATGGACAGAGTTGTTTAGTTCACTTATGGATAGGACTGCTGTTCACACGGCTGGATTGGAGCATATAGCCAGGTAGACAGGAATACGAGGGGTGACCCATAGGTGGATTTCAGGCAAATCAGTCGTATGGCAGCCATGTGCCCTCCTGCCAACCGGGGCGCCGCCCAATCCGCGGGCCGTGTCTTCTTCTACCAGCTGACCAGTGCCATCGGAGGATCTGACATCCTCTTCCCCTGCGCCGCTGCCACTCACTCAAACGCCCTTTATACCTTAGGCCAGGTTTCCAACAGTAATCATCTGCAGTAATCGGTTGTTCTAGGAATTCGTACGAAACCGTGCCGAGGAGCAGATGGCTGTGATGCGTCTCGTCCTCAATGGCTTCGTGTTCTCCGATCCACTGGTTGACGCCTTTACTCCAGAATGTCTCTCATCCACTGAACTCTGCGACGCCTACGCTCGTTTGTCGGATGCAGTCAGGGATCCGGAAAGGAGCCCCAGGGCTTTGAAACTACTCGGTTGGGATTCTATTTGAGTGAAAAGGGTAGGCCGATGATTCAGGGCGTTTGGGAATGGACAAGGCCGCCGCGATGCTTCCGCCGCATCAATTCGCACCTCTTCTTCCTCTCGCTTTTAGAAACTTGTGGGTTATTTTGTTAATGCCCTTCTTACCTCTACTTTTCAGGGCCTCCCAGCCAGATCCCGCCACTGCCCTCCACCAGCTCTGTATGCAACACGTCGTTTCCTTTGTCTTCCATGCCTTCCCTGCCAATTTCCCCGCCGGGCTGGACCTCGCCCTGGAGGGCTGCAGCACCGGGGCCACTCCCGTACCCCTCCTCCAAACCTTTGTAAATCTCCTAGGAGCTGAGAACTTCGATAGCGGCAAAGCCGACTACACTACATCTCCTTTAAAGGTAATGCCTCTTCATTTAAGTATTTATATCGTTTTTCAGTGCATTGAATGTGCCACAATCATGGCTAGGCGTCTAGTTGAGGCCAGATCCCGCCTCCCTGCGCTGTATTCCGTCTGGGGACGGTACCTCCATCAAGTCACGCGGCTGGCACAACTTTTCCTCTATGTGCCAGCCGCCGCTTCCTTCCAGCCGGATTCCCCTGTGAGCGTCCAACAAAGAGGTTTTTGCCTTTTTATGAGGAAATAATCTGTTTTTAGATTTGGTCGAAGTTTTCGGTCGTATTTCCAGTGTATTTTCGCCCCTTCTGGCCGTCTACGCACCAACAGTTCCTCCATTCTCTCCTTCACACGAGAACGAAGCGAAACAGGCAAGTCATCGCATCTTCTGGCGGATTCTTTCATTCAGATTATGGATCGTTTTGTGCAACTGCTGGCGGCCATCCCTCACTCACAGGCCGTTCCTCCTGGAATGCAGGTTACTGTAGCTGTTATTCTGTGGAGACTCTTGTTTCAGAATCTCCAGTCTCTCGTGTTCCAGTATTACTACGAAAAGCTGTCTATGCTCACTCATGGCACGCCCCACTACTACGGCATTATTGTCAGATTTGAAGACATTTTTTAAACAATTTGTTCCTTTCAGGAGTCCGGATTGGTTCGTCTACAGTGGGGTGCCCTTTACCCTTCCCTTCGAGGTCTCCAGGCGATGGATGAAGTCCTCTTCAGTCGCAGTCGTGACTGTGCCTCCTTCATC
This sequence comes from Oscheius sp. G VE-2021, assembly GCA_022343465.1. Classification (NCBI taxonomy): domain Eukaryota; kingdom Metazoa; phylum Nematoda; class Chromadorea; order Rhabditida; family Rhabditidae; genus Oscheius; species Oscheius sp. G VE-2021. The sequence continues at coordinate 2,741,169 of JAJQXH010000058.1, forward strand.
GTCCAAATGGTCGTACGCGTTCCCTGGAAACAGGTCCTTATTAGCCACGTAAGTTCTCTCTCTCTCTCTCTCTCTCTCTCTCTCTCTCTGCCTTCTCGTTCTTATTGTTAACCTAATTTCTTAGATTCCCTCCGAAATGATTCCATCCTATCTCCACGTCCTTTGCTCCATTCTGGCTCGAATTGTCTCCTTCCCAGCCTGCTACACAAAAGTAACATTAAATGCAAAGCACCGACAGCTACCGTTTTGAGGTGTCTGCCTCATTCCTGGATCTTCTGAAGAGTCTGTCCCAACGGCAGGACTGGAACACCATCTCAGCCGATGATTGTGAGGTTCTGGCGAATACAATCAGCAGTATTCTTCCTTCTGAAAGCATTTCCTCTCCCTCGGAGCACGCGGCCGTCTTCCAAATGTAAATGTCACTTAGTAAACAGCAATCGTATTTCAGAATATGGCGTAAGATCTGTTCTTTCTCGCCGAGGGAGCCATTCTCCACCTTGGCCTTGCTGAAGCAGACCATCTGGTTACGGACAGAATGTGCCCTTCTCCTAAGGGCCGGGTCGACCGACGCCCCCGTCGCATACACTTCCCTCATTGCCGATGTTCACGCCGTTGCAAGCAACCACGGTAAGACTTATGAGAAACAAATACTGATGGAGGAATATTATTTTCCTTTCAGAAAACATCCGAGCCTTCTGTGTTGTGGGACGGGAATTGACCTCTCTCTGGACGAACATTCCCGACAAGATGTTTGGAGGTTCTCATCTCACTGATATCCCTTTTATCGGTCTTTTAGAAACGGTGGTGACCTCTTGGAACAAATTTCTGGAGTCTAACCCTGACTCTCCGCTCGTCCTCATGTGCATGAACACAGTCGTCGCCTCCCTCAACGCAGACCAGATCTCAATGGCCCTCACAGTTCTGGAGAAGACCATCCGTTCCTACTTCAAACGTGAGTCCTGTATGGTCGCAGCAGCAAAGAGCAGTTGCAGGAGCCGGCGCCAAGTGGGAGGAAGTGATGCAGTGGATTCAATTCCCCAGCCATACTCTGCTGCCCGTTCAGCAGTACCTACTCTGCCTTCCGAAGTTTGTTTCTAAGTGTACTGCAACTTGGCCATTCTGTAACAGTGCTAATGTGAAGCCGCTTCCCCTGGTTACTAAGGCCTTCTTGGACTACGGTAGACACGAAGACTCTCTTTTCCTCTCCCTCCACGCCTACATTGTGGCTGTGAAGCCAAAGTAAGCATTCGGCCCTTTCTTTTATGGGTTTCAGACACGTGGTTTGTGAGGCTTCCTTCGTCCTCGTTCTCCACCGCTTCATCGCGTGGCTCTTCCGTCACTTCGCTTCCCTCCCTACCTCCTTCGCCATGTCCGACGATCTGTTGCACCCTTTGATCCGGTGGCTCACAAAGGCCGCCAAAGATGACTCCAGTTTCCTCACCAACCTCATTTCGGCCAAGAAGACAGCTCATTCAGTCAAGTGGGTCTCTTGAGATGCCGTATTCCGTTGTTTTTCAGACTTCGCGCAGTGCTCTCCATCCTCGAGGCCTACCTTCTGCAGCAGAGCCTTGGAGAGGGACGAAAACCTCGTTGTGACGGAAATGTTCCTGTTTTGAACAGCCGCATCAACGCCGTCAAGGACCTTGCGAGTACCAAGGTGGTTCGCACTGGTGAATACAATCGCGTTTATTTCAGGCATTCTCCCCGTTCTCCGCCGCATTCAACCTATCCACAGCCTATTTCACTCAGGTCGACATCCACCACCTGGGCTCCGCCCCGCAACTTCTCCTGCGCTCCGCGCAATCTGTATTTAACGAGCGATTCCTCAGTGATGTTTGAGCAGGGATTCCCAGCTTTAGCCTCCCTCTCCGGTTGCCTGTAGATTTCTAGTCGAGTAACACTTCCGGTGCTCCTGTGATGGACATTGTATATTGCACTTTGAAGCTATCATCGCCCGCTGCTCACTTTCACTCCTCCCCGGGTTACACGAGTTTAGACATGTACTTTACACTTTGTATTCTATATCCTATGTATCTTAATGAATCTCGTTTTTACATTCTTTTGTACATGTGTGACATAAGAAAGGAAGGCAAGTTGCCATTGCTGTAAACACCGCAGCAGCTGTAATATACGAATCAATTTACGTCGTGAACCTTGCAATAGTTCAGTTTACATGACGGATAACAACATTGCCTCTAGCCAATTACTCCGCCCATTGTGGGCAGCGCTGATTGTGGGAATGAGAACCAGATGTCGTCAGAAATTACGGTAGCCTGACATTGCTTGTTGGCTAAAGTTGATGTTTTGCTAGAAGGGCGCCGTGAATATGCTAATTTGTGCCTTTTCACCGAATGCGGCAATCACCCGAAGAGAAACGTTTCACTCCTTAGAAACACGTGTTTTTCTTTTGCAACTCAAGATCTCCAAGATAACAACGTGCTGCCAACAAACGAAGAATTTTATAAATGTTAAGTAATTAAAACTGTGGTTTTGGTAGAATTGAGGCAGGATGGAGAAGTGAATGTGTCTCCTGGGTCACTTCTTCTCGCGAGGACGTGTGATCTTCTTATCCTTCAGTGTCTCTGCTATCCAACCCACGCCCTCCTTGATCCCCTCCCCCGTGAGGGCACTGCACGGGGCGATGTGCCAGTTGCGTTGTCTGATCTCAGTGAGCTTCAACATCTTTGATACCTCCGCGTGTGTTGCAGCCGTCGGAATGTCCTGAACACAAAGTTTTCGTTCCGAAGGCGAGCTTCGTTTTTTTCTCATATTGTTCAAGATAGTTGTTTTCGATTAATTAAAAGAACCTAACAGAAATATGTAGAACCATATAACAATTAAAAAAAGTCACATAGACGAGAGAGAGAGAGAGATTTCATTTGTGATGATACAAAAACAGTATGTCAAACGAATTCTCCGTTATGTTCGTTAAAATGACGAGTTTATTGTGTCAAAGTGCAACCAGGTGTATTTAATTGTAGCTAGAGACCCATAGACACACTCACTTGTTTGTTCGCAAAGACTAGAACGGGGACTCCGACCAGTTTATCCTCGTCTAACAGATCCATCAATTCCAACCCTGTTTCATCAAACCTAAATTGTACTTTATTTCAGCGAGGAAATTGTTTCCCATGCATTTTCGTCATAGTGATAATGCTTTCTGGTTATTTTATGCAGAAACCTTGGTTTTATCAGTTTCAGTGGGATATTCCATTCTCACCTCTTCCTATCGCTGCTGTCTATGACATAGATGAGAGCATCCGTATTATCGAAATAGTTACTCCAATAAGGACGAATGGCTCGCTGTCCGCCGATATCCCATACGTTTAATCGGATGTCGCCCGCGGCTACCACCGATTTCACATTGAATCCCTGAAAACAACATTGATTACGAGTACATTCGGCGGCCAAATCATACTATTAGGACTTTATGAGCACGAATGTTTAAAAAAGTGTATTTATGGACCAACCATATGGAATCTAGAAAAAAAGATTTTTGTGCCTGCCCTCCTTCTGGAATCAATAGTTGGCCACCTACCTTAGTAGGCTGTATGTTGGTGATGCTCTCGGTGGACAGTTGTTTGAGGATCGTCGTCTTTCCCGCATTGTCCAGTCCCAGCAGAAGAATTCTGATCTCCTGTCCGCTGGTCGTCTTGAAGTTCTTGATGAGGTCGAGCAGCCCCATCACCGCAGTCGCAGCCGACCCGTCGTCGATTCCCGGGCGTCTCCATAGCGACCAGGACGCCCGGAAATCGCCTTCTCATTCACCTGGCTTCGGGAATTCCAAATGAGGCTAAATGAGTAGCGAAATGAGATCGATGAGGGTATTAATACTTGCCAATATCTTTCCTGCGGACGGAAAATACTATTTTCATATTCTGCTAGGCAGAAACAGGTGCAATTGGGAATTCTTCTTTCAAACAGAAATAATCATTTATTTGCGAAATTTCACCCGATCGCAGGTTGAAAAAAGCAAGACGAACACTACCTAGGGGAATCGGTTCCACTCTGGTATTCACTGGGACGGGCGACACTGATCTCACGGATCGTGGCCTGAGCCATGGCTCCCAGAAGCACTTCAGGGCATGAGACGAAGGCCAGCTGGTCGTTGCTGAATTGTCCACAGAGACTTCGAACCTAGAAACGGTTATGAGAAATTTCCATCATCATTTCTTTCGCTTCACCGTTTTGTTTAACCCTTATCTACCGTATAGTTTTCTTAAAAGCCAAAAACTGACCTTTTCCTTCAAAGTAGAATCCGTAGTAACCCAGATAGTGCTAACTCCCTTCGGATTCTGCTTCAGACACTCTTGCAACATTGGAAGGTCCGTGTCGGAGTCTCCACAAACCAGAATGGTTCCTTCCTTAAACATGGAATTATTTTCTTTCTCTACCAGATCAAACTCTGAGGTCGCACTTCATTTTCTCACAAAGCAGCTGAATTCCATTCCCCTTATCGAAAACTTGACCCGATTCTTTCTCCTGAAATTACCCTAGTCATGTAATGATGGATGTTTACCCTAAGCATGATTTTGATGTCTAAATCCGTAGTTTTCAAATGCAAAACATCCAACTTTCGGTCGACGGAGAGAACGATTTCTCTTATTTTCTCGAGGAGAGCGGCTCCTTGAGCCTCCGAAACCTAAATCGCGTTTATGTAAATGTTTTGATTCGAATATACGGAGCCATAGATGTCCTGATGGGCGATTGTCAGATGACCGTAGTGCTTCTGGAGACCTGATCCAATCCAAGTGAATGGTTTGAATTCATCCTGTTGCAACAGACGGGAGATGTCGGCAAACACCTGAAACCGGTGTATAAATAAAGATTTCCACAATCATCAGGGGAAGAACTGACCATATCCAAAATAGCCAGATGAGACTCCGGGATACTCGTGTCCTTGAACTTGTTCGAGGGATCGATGAACCATTCCCTTCCTCCAGAAGCACCGTAGTAGTAATAGCCAGGAGGAATTGTACACACGTCAAGCACACCTAAACGCAAAGAGTACAAAATTACTGGATGCTAAGACTAAAGAAAGTCTACTTACCAATATGCATCAGAGGAGCCGTGGTCAGAATGCAGCAGGTCTGGGCGCATCTTCTGGCAAACTGAGCCTGGATGACTCCGGAATAGGCAGGCTGGATGCTGCTGGGATAGGAGCAGGAGTAGCTCTTCAACGTTCCATCTCGATCTGTGAAGAAGTAATGGAAGTGGTCGGCGTTGTAGAGAAGTTGAACTGCCTAAAATTACGTGTTTTTGTTGGGGAAATTGGCAATTACCTTCTGAACCTCCTTTTTGAAGTCTTCTTCTGACACAATTGTTGACGTGGTCAGCGTCTGAAAAGTCATTTCAAAACATTTCATCCTTCCTTCTTCTCATTTCATCATCTCCCTATATGTATGCTTCGCAGACGGAATACATCGACGTATCGCATAAAAATTCCAATAGTCTATGCCTTCGCAAGACAACACCAGTCGCAATTGGATCCCCACAAATTGGTTTCCCAGTTGTCTCTTTTACGACCTTCCGCCCATCTCAGAGTGTACAATCCGTCAAACAGGATGTGTAGCGGTCATCGATTATTAAACAAGTTAATCGGAACAAACCGATTTTTCCTTTTAAACTTTGGGCAAAGTGAACGCTCTTTCTTTTTTCTCTTTCCGAATGAATCATCCGCCTGTCTATTTCCTCTCGATCTCTCCGATCCCATTAGTGTGTAATAAGACTGCACTCTCCCCTTAGACCAATCTGTTATCTACGCCTCAGATGATCCTGTTTCTATCCTTTCTACTGTTTTCCCCTCTATCCACATCAGCTCCAGTTGATTCCTGCGACTTTGTGTAAGTTTATTCACCATCATTTTGCACAAAATGATAATTTCAGTGATGAAGATTACTGTTTTTACTTTGGGGAATCTACCTGTTATCAAAAGATCTGCTATTGTACTCTTAGTAAATGCGGTGATAATTGCACTGTTCCCGTATTCTGCAGTATTGGCGGTACTTTCAATGTCTCAGTAAGTTTTCTTAAATAAAGTAATTTAAATCCGCAATCAATATCTTTTGTTTTGTAAAAGTCATACTACCTATTTTTAATCCAGAAATGTGCTTCAGGATGAATCTATTGCCCGAATCCCACTGGACTGTTTTTCTTTGAAGGAATCGTGTGTCTCTCAGAGATACTTCAACGGATATTGTTTCTTCCACAAGAAACGGTGTCCATTCGATGCCGAAGTAGAGCAAAAGTCAAAGGTTGAAACATCATAGTTAATGTTAAAAGTCACCTAGGAACACTACGTAATAACCGATAATTGCCCTAAATGGCAGAGCACTTGTGAGAAAAAGTAGAAGAAACACCACGCATGTAAGCAGTTCCGAAAACACTGCAAACACCTGAAACACAATGAAAACAATGGCACCGAAGTGATCTCCAATTCTACAGAGGTTGTTCAACCAAGTCTATCTCAAACACATGTTAAGGCGACTCATTTACCTTCAACAGGTCCCAACTGGGTAAGAAACTTAAGAAAACACAGAAAACTATTGATTTAGGAAAGGAACATGAAGAGAAGATGTCGTGAATGGAGGAAAAAGTGCAAAAAGGACCCCAAGTCATCGGCCTGTGGTCGGGTTTCGGAGAGATGCGAAACGTTCGACGGACGCCTGGAGGACCCAGTGGTCTCAGTTTTAAATGCCACAGATTCCACAAAGATCTTTTTCATTTAGCTTATTTTTCTCTCTCAAGCTTTTTCTTTCTTAAATAAATTACCTGCACAAACTGTTCCACATTGTCAACATCCTCGCTCTGCACGTAACGGATGAAGGACAGATCCTGGAATGATTTTGTCTAACCACATTTAACAGTCCAATACCTTCTCAAACTCGGCCAGTTCATTTTGGATGTCCATTTTGACTGTGTCGGGAGAGTCGCCATTCGAACGAAGCTGGAGGGTGTGAGAGTTGGCGATGCAGCTGTTCTCCAGGGATTCCTAAATGAGTTTTAAACAAGCTTTAGACTTTTCACAGTGAAATCAAACCTTTGCGTTTCTGAGACTGATGGCGAAATGGGACCGAATGGGAATTCCCTTGAGAACTCTATCCACAATCTGTCTCCTCACATAAGTTGTCCTCAACATGAGTGAGAAAAAGTCCTCCAGAGTGTCCACCTAAACTCCACTTTTAAAGGCTACTGTAAGTTATCCACCTGAATCAATCTGATGACGTGATGTGTCCAGCTGGGATCCAGGAAAGCGCTGCTCCATCTCTCGATGTCATTGGCCACTATGAATTCGTGCAGTCTTTTGCCATGGGCAGCTCGGTCCTCTTCTGATTCCAATGCAGCACCATATAATGCATCGGCGTAGGCCTAAATATAAACATATGTTATGTTGTTCAAGGTTTCCTTACTTCAGCATCGAAGACATTTGCAATTCGGTGGTAGTTCTTCTCTCCATCGTCTTTATAGAGACCAGCGGTTGTGAACTGGATTTCTGAGCCAGCGCCGGTGGAAAGCACGAGGCCAGCCGTAGGATTACAAACCAGCATCTCCTTTGCCACCTGGGAAATGGATTCAATCATCATGACCGAAAAGTCTTACGAGGTTCATTCCGTCCTTCTTCGGAGTTACTATTCCGATATCCATAGCCAAGTAGGCTGCGACTAGTTCGTTTCGCGGGAGGCCTGGAAATGGGTGAATGTTTCTTCAATTACCTCTCTCTTTGTCTATCATTCCTTCTTTATATAAAATAAATCAAATCCATACCATCAGTTTGGAAAATAAGCGGCTGCCAATTCTCAGTCCCAAATTCTTTGTTAATGTTCTCCGCCAATTCGATAACCTCGTCTTGGTAAACTCTGTACGTATCCACAGACCGTCTGTTTGTCACAGCAATCTAAATGATTTGCTCCTCTCCTCTTCTGACCGTCTCACCTGATACAACACATCCTTCCCAATTCTGTCCGGGTGTTTCTCAAAGTACTTCTTGTAAGCCAACAATTTCTCCTTGATTCCCTTCGTATAGTCGAATCTCTCAACGGAGAAGAAGAATCGAGAGTCTTCCTTCGGATTCTCTCCAAGAACCTAATGAATAAAAATAATTTCTTCGTTTTAAAATACCTTCTTTCTGAACATCTCCTTCATGGATTGTGTCTCTTCCATTGGCACAAACTTGAGGAAATCGTCGTTTTTTATACTGACGGGGAACACTCCGAGGGAGCACGTCCAGCCCTCATGCACAGCTGAAAATTGTCATGTAAAGAGAATTACAAATAATTAAGAAATAAGAGAACGATTATTTACCAGTGTAGATGTCGAGCTGTTTGTCGTATTGAATAGTTACTCCCTTGAGATGAGTTTGAACCAACTCTATGTACTTGGCACGGTCACGGTGCGTTTGGAAACCCACCTGAAAATTAACCGAATTACGGCAGAAATTTAAATTGAAAGTTTAAATGACAAAAGTTATAATTAAATTTCTGAAATACAATAGATTCTGGAAGAATCCCTACTTTGGTAAACCTCAGAAGGCCTCTGAGCATCGGAAGACCACAGATTCCATACTTTGTGAAGAAGTTCTCAGGCGGTTGGAAGGGAATGTGGAGGAAGAATCCGACCTAAAATCAACTTTTCAGACAGAAACGTAAATAGAAACCTCAAGATTTGGATCAAGAGACTGCATGATCATTCCGGTGAGCATCAGATGGTAGTCGTGGATCCAGATGAAGTCCTGAGGGCGACTGTTCCTCACGGCGTCAATAGCAAACTGGTAGTTGACACGGACATAGGCACACCAGTGCTCCTTCAGAACCTGGAAGAGACAGCCATTCATGGTTCACTTAAGTCTTACCTTGGAATCGTTGTATTCGGACACAATGTACTCGGGCAGGTTATGTAAGGCAGGCCACAGTAATCCGTTGCTGATTCCACCGTAATAGACCTTAATAAGCAGTTTTTTAATCTTTCAAACGCACTTACATTGTAATCGTCTTCTTGAACAACCACGGGGTTCAATTTGTAGTTTCCTCTGTTGTAATTGTTCAACACTCCGAGGAGGGACATTTCCTCCCTGGCCTTTCTCTGCTCAGCCTCCTGGTTTGTCTCTTTCTCCGGTTTATCCTCATCAGACAGCACATGAAAGAAAACCTAAAAAAAGGTATTGATAAGAATAAAACTTATGGAAAACCTCGGCGATTGCTTGTTTAATGAGAGGAAGTCCGAGAGTGTTGGTTGCGGGGGCGAGGGAGCTCTCAGAGGCAACTGAGGTCAAAGATCTGAAACGGGTTACGGTATTACCTATCAATTGAAACTCCAACTTTCTCTTTTCCTTGAGGTTCATTCCCAGATTGGCCAGCCACATGTTCTCATGGTCCTTGGACATCACTGGGTCAACACAGGCTACCAATCCTCCGGAGCCTTGTTTGATCTCCCAGTCTCCAGTTTTCTCTCTTTTCAGGGAAACCGGAGGAGCATTGGAGACGTTGATTACTCTTTGCTACAATAGGGTAAAGAGTGAAGATAAAAGTGATTACGTGGAAGTGAGTGTCTGCGAGGCCTCCGCTGGAAATGCGGCTAGGTTCGTCGTCTTCACTATCGGTCAGGGGGAGAGAAGAGTCCCTGGGCCGCTTTCCCATGGCTGAAATTGCCCGATTATCTTCTTCTCTCTCTCTCTCTCTCTCTCTCTCTTTCTCTCTCTCTCCCTCTCTCTCTCTCTCTCTCTCTCTTTCTCTCTCTCTCCCTCTCTCTCACTCTCTCTCTCACTCTCTCTCTCTCTCTTTCTTTCTTTCTTTCTCTCCCCCCTCTCTCTCACTCTCTCTCTCTCTCTCTCTCTCTCTCTCTATCTCTATCTCTATCTCTATCTCTATCTCTACCAACCACTTCCATTGGGAGGAGTCGGTGCATGGTCATCGTCATCATTGCTAGCCAGACTGGTCATGGAGTTGTGTCTAGAGAGTCTTTGTTGAAGATGGTGAAATCTTTCTCCGAATCTCTTGGCATGCACTCCCAGAAGAGAAGCTCGGATTCCAGGAACAGCTGCATACAATTCCCTTTGAAAGAAAAGTAGTATTTTCTGGGAAAACTAACTTGAGCCTGCTCTTTCCAGTGTTTATGTCATAGAGGGTGAGGGAGAACAACAATCCATCTCTGTATTTGGTGCCTGTTCCAAGGTCAGAGTCAAAAATGTAGGGAACGGAATATCTGTAATGTTTAGGTTAACTATTTTACTTTCATTTTCCCTCTCTTTTGCATCTTTCTTTACTCACTTCCAAAACTGCACTGTGTTGTATCCAAGGGAGCCAATCAGCTGCTCAAAAACAATATGTCCGTCGAATGGATGTGTTAGACAGTACTCCAGAACTGCCAGCAGACCCTAAAACAACACAATATATTCGTGCTTCAATCAGCGGCTGTTGAGATATCACCAGCAATGGCTGCAAAGCAGTGGTGGAGCATTCGACTGCAGATCGAGAGGTCCCCGGTTCAAATCCGGGTGCCCCCTACTGTGTTGCTTTTTACCACTCCTGATAATCTACCATAAACCCACTTTAAAAGCCATTTCGGAGAGTTTGTTTCTTTTTCGCCAAACCGTTGTCATCACTTCCAAAGAAGCGGAAATGATGTCATCTGGATCGTCATCTTCGGCAATTGAAGATCCAATTGAGGTCATGATTTTTCGCAGTTGCTCAAAGGAACACTTTGATTATATTATACCTTTGTTACCTCAATCAAAAAATCCAGGGTCAGGTCCCTCCTGGATCCATTTCTATGGAACGGATGATCAGGAGATGAGTTCCCCACTACTTCATCCTCCTCGCCTAAAACAAATGATACATTTCTTTCCTAAAAATTATACTGATGTCTATCTCCAGTTGCCACAGAACGCGTGGAATCGACCTACTTTTCACGTGAAAAGCCGTTCTTTGGGTGCAACCAGCTGAAGGGATCACGCGCAAACACGCGGAAAACACCTGGCAGCCAAGGAGATTTCTAGGACGACTGATAGATAACACTCGAAAGTTCCTGCACAGACTTAAACAATCAACTGTCAACTTTTAAACGAATTGATCTACGCTGTCTTGTTGCGGTGTTTGTGATCTACCCTGTTCTATTTAAATGAAGGTATTCGATGGAAACAAAGTTTCAATTCCTATTTTAAACATTGTCAAGTGACTCTCAGACTTGTTTCTGTTTACAAATACACACAATTGTTTGCTTATTTGAGACGAAAGGGTAAAGTTCGACTGGAGGTGTGAATCGGGCAATGTGTACTTACAAGTGATGTTTACTTCTACCGTCATGTTGCACTGCGAATCACTGAAAAAACAGAGGAATAAGAAAAAGGCGAGATAAAACTTTCGCGTAAACAATAATGGACACGGAAAAGGGAAAAACTAACCTTTAAACCAAAGTAGAGAAAGAATGGGAAACGTAATCGGTAGAGTAAGACAAGCAATAAAGAAAAGAGAGAAAAGACCAATTGTGAGATACAAGAGACGTTTTAAAAAGTTTACGAAGAAAAGAGAAAACGGGCTTCGACTGGAGGAAAGTGTGATTATGTGATAGCAAAGGTCGCAGTGCGAAGTGGCTGGCGGCCGAGACAACCGGCAAAGCAAAGAACACGGAGACACGCGGCTGGCGACCAGAGCAGCAGCCACAGAGGTTCAGCCGCACTTTACTTTTCTTGATTTTGCACGAGAAAACGTCCGATTGCCTTGGGTTTCCTTCTTATCAGCTAACGAGACTTTCGCGGCACAAAGAACGCGCTGATCATCGCGGTAAACAGAGCCATCGAATGGGTGGAAAAGGCTGCTAAGAGATGTAAGAGAGAGAGAGAGAGAGAGAGAGAGAGAGAGAGAGAGAGAGCATGGGGTGTTTTAACAATCTGAGTGAAAGAAAGAAAAACGGAGAGGAACGCCTTATAGAGAAGAAAACAGAAAGAATGGAGAAAAAAAAGAGATTCGATCTGAAATGTGTGGTATCAGAAAACAAAGGCTGGGTCTGCATGTACTGGGAACTGGGGAGATAGCGCGATTATCGGGAAGAAAAAGGAAGGAAGATAAAAATAGCCAAGACCAGACAATTCTCTTCAAAATACCTCTGAATCTAATGGGCGCTCGATTACCAGTTGTGTCGAATCTGGTTCGAGTTAACGACCCGAGAGGTCGCCGAAGACGGATCACAGACGATCAGCCAGTTTTCGACAAGGGGTGGAATACATCATGGATATAATGAATAAGTTGTTAACTCAATTGAAATTTAAAAAATCAAACTTTTACAAGGGGTTTGTGTATGGCATAGCGACGACCCACTGAACTTCCGCTTTTACTGAAGTGCGAAAGGGGTGCTTATGGTCCAAAGCCTATATTACCGACTAAAACTCTTAGGTTAAAGCAATGAATAATAAAAGTCAGTTTACTTACAGCAAGAAAGGCACCATTTTCCCAAAACAGATAGGCACTCAGGTCTATGACATATGGTTTTTGTATGAATGATATGCACCGTTTCCGACGGAAGCAGTGAGATTTCGAAGGGGATGAAGTAGAAAAAGTGACGGTTGGCTGACAGGGGGAACACTATCACGTCCACGTGTTTACGAACAATCGAAACCGAGAAGATATCAATCGATGGGGAGGTGCGCGACAACGTACCAGTTGCGTCTCTTTGTGCGCTTATCACACCCAACTTTTTCGACGGCGCCTAAAAATCAGCCGTTCACAGAACCATCAAGGATTTATTCGGCTATGACGGACCCTGAATATGCAAAGGCAACTAAAGCGACCCGAAGGGACAGGAAATGGGAATATGCCGCAGTGGGAACTATGTACAGGAAAGATACAGAATCAATGGGCGAGGGACACGTGGTTGATGAATTCCCGGTGGAGCTCCATCCGCTCGTTCTCCACCTTCTCAGCCACTTCGCGCAGACGAGCGGCCAGTTCGCAGCGGGATCCGCCGGCGAGGTCCTGAATGAAGACGATGGACGATGCTAAACATGGCACGAACCTTGGCTGTGAGGATGACAGTGATAAGGTCCAATGCGATCCCGATTCCAGCCGCTGCGTGGACCACTCCCTTCAGTACATTTGAAGACACCGCTGCCTGAATCAATCAAAATACCCTCAATCCCCTCCGATTACCGTCTCTCTGAGGGCGAGTCTGGCTCCGATGGAAGCAACGGCCACAGGCGCCAATCCGATCGTATTCACTGCGTCAGTCACATCCTGGCTCGCCTTTGACTGCTCCGGATCCACGTTGAACTTTTCGAAATTCTGAAATGAGGCTGACTGTCCGAGAGACGAGATTTACCCTGGCGACCAAGTCTTCGAAGGCCTCTTTCAATGCGTTGATGGCAGCCATCACAGAGTCCAACAGGTCACGGTCGTCCTCCAGGAGGACCCTCGCTTGATGGGCCCTTTTCTGAAGCACAATTATATGTATGAGGTCTACCTACCTTCATATTGACAAGCTTGAAAATCCCTGTAGCGAAGTTGGTGGTGGCAGCCACTCCTCCCACGATTAGTCCTTAAAACTACAGTATTTATAAAAAAACCCTCTACGGTACCTCCGACGGCAACCGGTGGCATGAGGATCATTCCTCCGATGACAGCCGCTCCGCTGGCGATTCCAACGGAAGAACCGACTGTCGTCGAAATATTGCACCCCTTCTGCCAGCTGTCCAGCTAAACCAGCTCAATTAAGCCTTGATTTCCGAAATTCCCACATTCCTGGCCATTTCCAGGAGATCCTTCACAATCTGCTCCCTCTTCTCAGACCACCTATTGACCAGGGACTCTGCCCATTCCTGAGCTGCCTCCAGTTGTTCAAAGTCGTCGGGAGGAATCTAAAGGGAAGGGCTGAAGGACCAATGCCACCCAACCATCAGACAACCGCTCTCCCCGTCGTAAATCGGAATCTGGCCACTCTCGGTGCTCGGCATCACAACCACACGGCCGCTGCGGGGAGACACTCCTAATGACATACTCCTTAATTAGAGCTTATTCAGTTGCAATAACCAAAGAAGGGAGGCGAGAATAACACAAGGCAATCGATTATGGCTATCAAAACAGGTGAGGACGTGAGTCATCCGTTTCGATTGTCTAGACACACTCCATCCACATATTTTAGTTTTTAATAGAACGGACATATGTTTTGACGTCTTCATGTTATTCTACGGATTTCTTATGCGGTAATATATAATTTTAATTGTAATGTGAACATAAATACCCCCTTAAAACATTCCTCAAAAGCAGCAAAAGCAAATCGTTTTGATTCCCTCGAGTGTTGTACAGTAAACGTAAGGAATCGTAAGAAAATGAGAGGAAAAACAAGTGCAGCAGACTCCCGGCGATAGCGCTAATCAAACTCCCCCGCCCTGTGAGAAATATCTCCCCTCGCGTAAGATATGAATGGCCTCCAAGCCCCAGATACAACAGCAATCGGAGCAAGTGTATAATTTATTGAATCCAATGTCCCCAAATCACGGAGGTGAATCACATGACCACAGCTAGTATAAATAAAAGAGAGTAGAATCACATAATCCGAGGATATATCACCATGATTGTAGTAAAAAGGAGGCTCTAAGGGTCATCTAGGGAACGCGTATGGACATACAGGGACACTAGCCGTTGCTGGAGGGAGGCGAGGAATCCGGACCGAGTTACTGAAATTAGCAGGATTGGGAGGAAAGGGAGGAAAGACCGACACCAGAAAGCAACCCGAACTAAAATGGAAGACTAGCTTAGGAGGAATTATTTGAGGCCTTCTAGTAGTAAGCGAAAAATGCCATGAACCACGGATTTACAGTTAAAATAGCTATCGCATAAATAGATATTTAACGACAGATTGGGCGTTATTGACACCCGACTAGCAGGCATTGTAACAGACAAGGCAAAATGGCATCATGATCTAATTCCATGTGCAAAGTAAATGTTCCCGAATAAATTGCAAATCAAAAACAACGATGAGTTGTTTACGAGGTTACTAGCGAGATAAAGACGAACACAGAACCCACAAACAAACTAAAAAAACGACAAGAATACAAACAAACCCTTAGGACTTGGCCGGAGCCGGAGCACGCTAAAACGGCGGTAAATCCACTCAGTTAAGACTTTGGGTGGCCGTGATAGGGAGAAAGACTCACTTGCATATAGGAGGAAAGAGATGAGGAGAATGTGGAGAACTTTTCGGCGACCTTGGAGGCACCGGCTTTCAACGAATCCTTGATATCCGACATCTCGGGAACCTGACGCAGTGGATGGCGCTTCTGAAGGAGACTCACGTGGTTGCCGTAACTGGACTGGGGCTGCTGGGAGCCATTGCCCCACAGGTCGGCCGATCCGAGGGCGTTACGTCCTTCGAAGCGATTCAGAGCGGATTTCGTCTCGTACTGAAATGGTATATTGGGTAAACCACAAAGAAACAATGGGGACTTACGTCCATTTCGTTGCTGCCAAACATCATGTCGCTGGAGATGGCTTTGGCATTTCCGAACTTCTTCTGCACATCCACATCAGCGGCGGCGGAAGATGCCGCGGAAGGGGCCGTGTAGCGAGATTTCCTAAGGAGAAAATACAAATTAAACTAAAGATTAAAATAAGTTTTTTTAAATTTAGGCCCAATAATCACACATGTTCATAAAAGAATGTCAAAGACTCACTGAGGGGCGGATTTCTCCCAGCTGTCGAAGAAGTCGTCCGTCTTGGCCTTCGATTTAAAATCGGTGGTGAATAGGTCGTCGTCCTTCGAGCTGTCATCCTTAGAGCTCTTAGAACTGAAACAACCGCAATTACTTTCGAACACCCAAAATACGATGATCTCAACAATGAGTAGCCATAAGCCCAATTATTCCTTTGACGTCACTGAAAGCAACCGAAGGAATGCCCTATAAGCTGCGAATGACGTCACATCTATCTGCTGCGGTCAGACAGCTGTCATAACAGAACAGCCCCCGTCTGCGAACACGTTCACGCGCGACGGAAAACGATCATTCTCATAAAAACAGATTCTGTACTTCCTATTTGACAGCAATCGATTTAAACACGGCAGTCTGTATCTGACCGCACACTACATATTGGAGAGCAAACGAAATCCGATAAATCTCTGTAAAAAAAAGGGGAAAGCTCACAAATCGTCGACAATCTCCCACTCGTCCTCCTGCTTCTTGGGGGCGGCACGGGTACTGAGGTCGTTCTGCTGGATGGCCCTCACTCCGCCGGCCACCGAGTGGGCCACTCGCGGCCTGCCCATTCCTCCCATTCCGAGACGATCCACAGCGGCCGCCTTCTGAGGGTCGGAGGCTGCCTGCGCCTGAAACCTCCCTAGTTACCCTCAACATTAGCTAATGTCACCTGAATGACCTTCTTTTTCTCCTCGATCTGCTGCATCGCCAGTCGACTGCTCAACGCAGCCACGGCCGGAGTCTCCTCCTTCGAGGGCTCCTCGTAGCCCAGATTGGTCTTAACCGTAGCCAACTGGAAAAGAACCATGGTCAAAGAAAACAAAGGAACCACCTCGTTCTGGGCACGTTCGTGCTCGGACGCTCGCTGCTCCAACTCGTCGAAGTTGATCTTCACTTTCTGCGCTCCGAGGCCTCCCTTCTTCGCACCGCCTACAGGTTTCTTCACGGGTTTCTTCAGAATCACAGAGACGGGGGCACTTGTAGATACGGGCACCGAGTTCAGATGGTCCACCTTAGGGCCTAAATATGCACCATAGCAGGCATGTCCGAAATGCGGGCCGGCCCGCTCACCAGGCAAACATCGAGGGTTCGAATCCACTCCGAGGCAAACTTTTTTGCCGGGCCGGTCCGCGGATTTTGGGGGAGCGGGCAGGTCCAGAGCCATGCTTGCACAATAGGCGTATTATCGACTGTTCATTGATATTACTAGTTTCGAATGGTGCAATGGCTACACAGCAATGTATGTGTCTGTCTGGTACCAATTATGTCATTTTCTTTGTTAGCTATCCATTTTGAAACGTGAATTCCATATAAAATACTAGACAAACCTTCGCTGGCATCCCAGTCGTTGCTCTCCTTCTCCTTGGCAATGTAGGCGTCGCTGCCGAGGGAAGTGGCGCTCTGCGACGCAGTCACATTTCCAAAGTCCTGGGCGAAGAAGTCCTCCTGGAACAGATTAGATACCAAGTAACACGGAGAATTTAAAAGAGAGACAAATAAGCCGAACCTCCTCCTTTTTCTCCTCAACCATGGCGTGCGTGTCTATCATCACCTGCGTTCCGTACTTCTTCTGTGCCTCGATGCACAGCGCAGACAACTTTTCCTGAAGCGATGCTATTGCTAGTGAAAACGGGAGATAGCAAAAGACAATTTCCGATATAAAAGGAAGGTACCCTGTAGAGCTGTGCGGCGCGGCTCTTGTACTTGACCTGGGCGTCGTTGGTGTTGCAGCCGTGCTGCTTGAAGAAAGTCGTCTAAACCCCTTCTCATCTCCTTTTGGCCAATTGTCCTTACGGCATTCGCATTTCCTCCCACTTGCATGGCCCTCAGTTGCAGCCAATTCCAGTTGACATCCAGGTTGGTGGAGCGGACGAACGTCAGGTGGACGCCCAGGTTGCGGTGGACCGCGGAACAATCGATACATAAGAAGACTCCTGAAAGGCGCGGAAATTAAGAATAAATCTAAATAAAAGTAATGTACAAATAAGGTACCATAGGTGACGGTAGCCCAGGTGGGGTTCCTCGCATCGCAGTCGAAACAGGTCTAAAACCATCAGATTAGAACAGATATGGTGCTATATCTGCCAAATTAAAGTGCCCCTGACAAGTTCCCCTGAATTTGAGAGAACTGGCCTTGTTAGCGGGAAGAGAGCGCAGTTTGCGCATGGCGTTCAGCAGGTCATTCTTCGACGGTCCTCCCTCGTCAGCCATGGCGAAATAACCTCAAACAGACAGATCATTTGGGTCGGAGTAGTCAGCAAGGTAAAAGTGGTAATAAAACAGGTAAATTCAGAGGATTCCAGGTGTCGATCCGTACAATTATTAGTTCCAACCGTGACGTGTAGTTTAAAGGACTGCCCACTAGATGGAGCGCGGAAACGAATTCCGACCGAAACCGAATTCCGTTTTAACATGGACACACGACAGCCGGTTTTACAAAACCCACGGCAAAGGGTATATTTGCGATATTTTTTAAATTAGTTCCTCAGCCAGCCTTCATCAGAGATAATTCCTACATTCGGCCCAATTTTCATACTCAAATGGTATAAAAAAGACGGGTGGTAAATCCCCTCAATGAACTCGGAACTATAAACTCGATGGCATTATTTTATTCGGGAAAAATCTACAGGCAGCAACGATAATGCATGGAGCAGTCGATGGGATCACTCCTCCTCGCACCAGGCGTTCTCCTCGCGGATCTGCTGCTCCTCCTCCGGGGTGAAGTCGTTCTTGATGCCGAACGTCTTGCGGATCTCCTCCACGTTCTTTCCCTAAACACGATAATAATCATGAACGACGTTTACATGCAAAAGAGAGCGGGGGAACTGCATACCCTGATCATGTCGGCAACAGTCTTGCAGCACATATCGAGCAGCAGCTGGATGTTGAGAAAGTTGGCGGCCTGAAAACAGCACATTATACAGAAAAACCCGCATTTCATTCAGTTTGGCATTTAAAGAGCACAGAAACCCACCATAATGACGTTGAACAGGGTGCTCTGATCAACGTTCAGAAAGCTCTTGTCCCAGTCGGAAATCTCGAGGTTGGTGCCGCTGGCGTTCTTGTCCGTCTCCGGGTCTCCCGCGTGGTGGGTCAGCCAGTCAACAACCTGAAAACCATATACACGTCATCACCGGATCAAATGCCAACCAGCTTCAGGATGGTTCCATTGATCTTGGAGAAGGGAATCGTGGCATCAGCGACAGCATCTCCCAGATGCTAAAAAGAAATACAAACTATATTAGACGTATCAACTTACATCGATCATAGTGCAGACTACCTCGCACTTGGAGATGATCTTGCGGGTGACCGGGAACTTCTGGCCGTCGTTAGACTCCAGAATGATGATATCGTCAATCGAGTGCTCAGGCATTTTCCCTAAAAATGAATTATTTGCAAACTACGAAAAATTTAAAATATAAGAATAAGGGTTGAGAGAAGAAAACCACATCCGAAAGGCTGGTAAGGAAAATAAATGGAATGGACGGGAATAGAAAGGCAAATCGCGTGCGAATCACCCATAATTCTCGAAAATTACTATTCTGAATGAAAGTGTGTCAAGTGTTAACTTAAAAACTTTGATTCCACGACTGAACATCCCCGCGGAAAAGCGACAAAAACATCCGCAAATGAACGACACATCCGCGACGACACATTCGAGGAAGGAATACGAAGTGCGACAACGCATACGCAAAAATGAAATTGTCGTTATTCATTTTTGCGTAGGCGTCGTATCTAAGATACTAAAATAAAAACACGCTTGGATACGTTTGTTTAGATTGGGATGATATTTGGCGATTGAGCTCAAAACTTAGGTAAAATCAAAAGCCCCCAGCGACGATTCCCCAGAAGGTAAATTGAATTTTTCAGCTACCACGTTTACTATATTTTGTAATAAAATAAGTAATAAAGCTGTTTTTAGCAAGGAAGGGGTGTGTGGAGTGTACGCAATAAAGTAGTTGCGCCGAGACTAGAGATTCCGGATGTGTTGTCGCCTCAATCGCGGATGTGTTGTCGCTCGGATGTGTTGTCGTATTTGGCCCCCGACAACACATCTGCGGATGCGTTGTCGTTTTCGACACAATGTTTCACGGATGTGTTGTCGGGGTACTGTAGTTTTGGATGTGTTGCAACCAAAACTTTGGTCTTTCCTTAGATTGACACAATCGCCTAATGTTAGTGTTTACAGCACAGCTCATATCTGATCTATCATTATTATATTAATGAAAAATATCATGAAATACAAAAATAACACAAACAACAAGAAGAAATACAGAAATAATGGATGGAGAATCCACGCAGTTCCAGAGGCCGGCTGATATACGACTTACAGTGGAGACGTCATCTGAAATTGACGTTGGGCGGAATGTGAAAATTACGTACTGCTATTATTGAATGCTTGTTGAGACAAAGGAGCTTAATGTTTTTATTTCAGATCTGTCGGTTCAAGCCGACTGACAATATAATTATTCTGTTTGAGATACAATTGGTAAGATATGTAGGTGGTGTCATGTCAGATTTTCCAAATGATCACAAATGGCAACGTTGTTAACAAAACAGTACTTACAAAACCCTGCATGCCCGTTATTTTCGTGGTCAGCCGCTATAATTGGGGAAAGAGAGCCACTCGACGTGTGTGACCGTCACGGTAATTATGCCAACTCGTATAAGACCGTTCCTGGACTTGGCGCCAGGTTTTGCGCTTAACAAACAAAGCTCCCATTCATTCCACGAACTAAAATGTTTTTAGGGAAATGAAAGTCCACCGACAACTACCTTTTCTATTTTCTGCTACGATATTTTTGGCTTGTGGAAGTATAGCCACCATCTTTTTCATGTCCTTTATTCTTATGGAGATTAATGAATTAGAAAGTGAAGTTCATAAAGGACTTATGGAATTCGATGTGAGTAAATAAAGAGGAAAAGAGAGCGAAGACAATGAGATAGGAAAGAATTTCATGATATTTTCTAGGAAATAGCATCCGAAGCATGGCGCCTCATGGTGACAGATGAAAATCATCCAAAGAGGATCAGAAGACACTTGAGGTAGTCTCTCGCTCTCTCTCTCTCGCTCTCTCTCACTCTCTCGCTCTCTCTCGCTCTCGCTCGCTCGCGCGCTCTCTCTCTCTCTCTCTCTCTCTCTCTCTCTCTAAAAGACTGCCTTAGGCGTACAAAGTCTACAACTGGTTACATCCGTCCTCCTGCCTCCGGAGGCTACCAAGAGAGCCCTTCCCAAGATGCACACAAAGAAAAGCCTCAAAGTCCGGAGGAATGCAACAAACCGGGACCAAAAGGTCCGGATGGTCCCGATGGGATCCCTGGTCAAGACGGAATTCCCGGCAAAGACGGGGTTCCTGGAGTTCCAGGCACAGGAAGCCACAATGAAGAAGAAGACTGCATCATATGTCCTGTAGGACCTCCAGGTGTTTATTTTTCAATTTCTTTTTGCTAAAATTTATTTAAGGACCACCCGGTTCCGAAGGACCACCTGGACCACCTGGCATCAAAGGTAAACAAGGGGAGGATGGACAGGCAAGTGAAGGTTACGTCGTGCCGGGTGAACCAGGTCCTCCTGGGGCTCCTGGACAAGATGGAGCGGATGGAGAGGATGGACCACCAGGACAGCCTGGTAATCTAGGAAAACGACAGAGGAATTCTCCTGGTCCTGTGGGTCCAAAGGGACCTCCAGGACAACCCGGAAATCCAGGAGAAGAGCCAGAAGGATACGTGGTACCTGGGAAGCCGGGACCTCAAGGACCCCCAGGCCCTTCTGGAAATGACGGATCTCCCGGAAAGAACGGGCCACTAGGACCGGTATTTTCAGATGGTCTTTTGAGAATTTAATGCGTTTAGCCTGGTTCGGAGGGAGCACCTGGTGCTAATGCGGAGTACTGTCCATGTCCTCCAAGGAATCATATGATGGAGCATCGATCAGCTGTTGAAGGAGGATATCATAGAATTCAAGCAAGTTTGACTAAGGTACTAGAGAGAGAGAGAGAGAGAGAGAGAGAGAGAGAGAGAGAAAGAGAGAGAGAGGGGGGATTGAGAGAGAGAAAGAATGAAAGAGAGAGAGAGAGAGAGAGAGAGAGAGAAAGAGAGAGAGAGAGAGAGAGAGAGAAGAGAGAGAGAGAGAGAGAAAGAAAGAAAGAAAGAAAGAAAGAAAGAAAGAAAGAAAGAAAGAAAGAAAGAAAGAAAGAAAGAAAGAAAGAGAGAGAGAGAGAGAGAGAGAGAGAGAGAGAGAGAGAGATGTTGGGTTTAGGTTGAGGGTCCCACGTATAACAAGCAGGTGCAATTGCTTCACAAAAAAAGGACGCCTTACAACGAACACGGGTTAAAGGACCTTACGAAGTAATTACTGTTACATAACTCTATAATTTTTATTTTCAGATTAGAAAGAAATCAAAGACCATCGCAAAGGAGAAAACAACAACAAAACACGTGTGTTGACCATATTTATTTAATTATTCTATGTAGAATGAATACTTCCTTCCGTGATACAACTGAAGCCATCACTCGAAGCAAAACGAACCTGCGTACAACGGCAGCTCAGCCTAAAGGCAGTTGGAGACAGGAAAGGGTTGGAATTCTCGGGGAACACGATACACTCTTCTTCAGGATCGAATCGTTAAGAAAGGCAGGGGAAGGAAACGAATGTCTCAGCGGATTGTTTTCAATTGAAATAAATGTTGTTCTTTGCAAAAGAGGGGAGTCGACCGAGTAAGCCCTTTGCCGTTCGGGGGTAGAGTCACTTTGCTTGGACTATTTCCGGAGGTTCCTCTTCGAGGGAGGGCCCTTTGGGCCTCTGGACTTTCGCTCACAGAAACGGCCAAGGGGGCCCGGTGGGTGACTGCGAGTGCCGTCCTTGCCGTATCCATGCACAGGCGCCCCGCAGCCGGTTAAATATGCTGCGGCGTCACCGATTTCGTACGGGTGTGAGCTGCACTTCAAATGTTACAGCGCCGTAAATGGTTTCGCACAAAAAAACTCAATAAAAAAAATTATATAAATTGTTGCCTCTACAAAATTTGACTATCAATTATTTTCTTTCATGCGCTTCCTTTTCATTAGTTGCTTTGCCTGTGCGGTCGGGCGCATGAGTCGCCTCGACAAAAAGCAGCCTCTTTCATGTGGCGAAGGGTTGATCAAAGGAAAATACACAGTGAGTCTATCTAATTTAAAGAAAACAATATTAAAAGGCTCTTCAACCTCCCCCGAGAGTCAGAGGGGCCAATGTAATTGTGGTCAGCCAGGCAGAGACCATTGCGGACGTCTTTCCGGATTGGATAGATCGTTGTGAATTGGATACTCCGTTCTACGTCCCCTTTGATCTAGTAGTCCTCTCTCTCTCTCTCTCTCTCTCTCTCTCTCTCTTTCTCTTTATCTCTCTCTCGCCCCCATTGTCTGATTTCAGAACATGCCTGTCTCCATCCCTCGTCGCCACCCCATGCGTCTCTCCTACCGTGAAGATCCTCCCCTCAGCGAGGTCTTTCCAATCAATCCTCCTTTCCGAAAACCTCTTTAGATAGGAAAACTCTCTTCTCAGTTGGTTGCCCGTGAACTTACTTCTCGCCACGCGACTCCCCTGCTGGCCATCTACTCTGCTCCCACTTTGGCCTGTTTGCAAACGGCCCAGGAGATTAGCACTTTCCTTGCGTAATCTTTTGTATTCTACCTAAATCTGTGTCTATACAGTCATCTTTGTGGTCCCATCCGTATTCACCCTGATCTTTGTCCTCAAAGGATCGCAAAAGAATTCTGGATCCGCCCTGAGAGTCTCATCCGTCTGGGGTTCAATATCGACCGCGGATACGACCCAACCACCTCTTCGGTTCGCGATCCCTCCTATTACATTTTCGTTGCAGGACCCTTGTGAAATCGTCGAAACTGTTTTTGATCGAATGAAAATGTTCCTCTCCGATGTAGCCACCTTCGAAGGAAACGGTAGACTGCCTAGGCAAAATAAAAGTAGGAAGAAGCTCTGTTTAGTTCTGATAGTTGCTGATCCATTGGCTGCGAAGGTTTTATACGATGATGTGCATGGAATTTCTCGGTTTTTGACTTCAAATGTGCAGGTTTTCTATAAATTAACGTTATATTAAACGCATTAAGGACGCCTACGAAATGGCAGAAACTGCTCTTCCTCCCACCTCCACGGCCATTTTCCGATCTGTGAAGAGAATGGAACAGGTAGTTTCTTTTGTTACTTTGACAATTCTTTCTTTTTCAGGTATTCGTGGAGCCTTCGCCAGTGCCCCTCCGTCCCCTGACTTCCATTGCTGCCACCTCCGCCCAGAACAAGGAATTCGACACGGACTTTGCGTAGATTGCATTAAAATCAAGTTCATGTGTAATCTCTTTGACAAGGAAAGGCGAGGTATGCCCTGTCCCGGGAATCACAGAGGCATAAATACTCGAAAAGACTTGGTGAAAGGCGCTGAGATTTCTTTGAGTTGTCCTTCAGTAGTAGCCGTTGTTCTCCTCGTAGTCCATTGGCTGCTGGTTGTACTGAGATGGCTCGTACTGGTAGTACTGGAGGGGGAGGGAATTGGTCTTAGTCAACGGTTGTTGCTGTTGGGGAGGAGGGATCATCTGAAAAAGGTACCCATTCGAGTATAATGAATATATATTGAAAAAGGTTAAGTCTCTATTTCTTACCTGTGGCTGAGTGTGAAACTGAGGCATGCTCTGTCCAGCACTGCTGTGCATCTGTCCCATCTGCTGCCCGTTTATTTGCCCATTCATCTGGCCATTTATAGACATTTGATTCCCGTTTGGAATGCCTCCATTCGGCATCGTCGGATGATTGTTCATCATCTGTTGTTGTGGAGCCTGCATCTGGTTGCCGTAGGCCCCTCCGCCGCCATTCATCGACGGAGGAATTTGAGCCTGCATCGGGTAGTTCGGATAGCTGAAAATAAAGGCAATGAGTACGGCCATGACTCAAATCAATTCTTTTACTTCAACGCATCTCTTGATCTACATACTCATTTACATTTTTCCTAACTGCATCACAGAGGAGTTTGAGCTCCTAAGTTTATGAGCCCGCCCATAAGAGGCCAAAGAACCAATAATCCTCTACAGATCCCCACCAACCTGTCAAAGGTTGTCACTGCGAATTTGTGTTTGGTGCTTTCGATGTAGAAAGTGGGTCTGTCCGCCGTCGGGCTCGTCGGCGACGGGTTCTGCGGCGGCATGGGGGCGTCCATGTTGTGCGCCGCGCTCATCGCCTGCCGCATGTCTGAAAACGTTCCGATTTCCAATAGAAACTACGAAAAAGCAAATTCTAAAGAATGCAAACTGACCGCTGTACATATCGGGAGTGAGGGTGACATTGTAGTCTGGGTCACAATCATTCATCTGGTCAAGGTTTGGCAGTGAAGAACCAGAGTTGATGTTAACCTCGAATTGGTTAACAGAAGCAGGAAGGGAACTCGACGAAAAGCTGAAAAGTTCAAATATTGCCTTTTATAAACAAAGTATAAACACATAGATAAAACCGAGTGAGGGATCTGTGAAAATCTCCTTTCTAGCTTACTTGTAAGGGAGATTCCCTCCATTCTCCTGGTATGAGCTACTGCTGCTGGGGTAGCTGTTCAGGGATTCTATGGAAGACGAAGACGATGAGTGAGCCATGTGAGGCTCTGACATCCTTCGTTGAGCCGCAGTTACTCCGTTGCTTTCATTCATCTGCATAGGCTCACTAGTCGTTGGCTCCTCTCTGAGTAAATCGTGCACCAACTGATCCCTCATGTTTCCAAAGGATTCCACAAACTGCAGATTCTCCATTACCAAGGCTCCCAGCAGCTGAAAATACAGCTAACGAAAGATGGAGGCAGGCCTACCATAGCCGTTGGAATAAAAAGAAGGAGGTTTCCAAAGCGGGAGGATGCCACTTCCTTTGGATGTGTCTCCCTGACCACGTGGTACAACGTCTCCTGGATTCTGTCTCTCAAATCAGCAATGGCCTCAGAAGCCTCCGTCGACAACGTTTTAATGTCTAAACTAAATGTCCAATTTAAATTCATTATTCTTACGTGGATTCAAGATGATGATTGCCTTGAGAAGAGCCATTTCCTCGTCCTTGAGGTGCATTTTCCGGAAAGGACGGACCAGCTCGTCAAGAGACCGTTCAGCCAGCCCATTGCCAAAATGACTAAAATGATATAAATGTGTTGTCTGTAGGATCTAAATGTATATTGGTGTTTCCCCTCTCAACTCACTATGGCTGGGCCCAATGACTGCAATTCCTCGGAACATAGCCAAAGTTGCACAGACACAAGGCGTCTTCCTGTTTGCAGTTTTTGGCAGTAATCGAGGAGTAGGAGAACACCATCAAAGGAGCGAAGGCATGCTTCACAAGGGCGAGCTGAAGGTGAAAATCCAATTCACATAAATCTGAGGGCACCTTATCGTCAAGACCTTGGATATCGATTAGATCAAACAAATGATCTACCCAATCGATAACAGCAATTAGTCTTCGGTGCACCACTGCTGGAAGCTCAGCCTCTTCGATTTCTCGGTAGCCGTCGTAGCGCATCTGCAATAAAAAAAATAATAAAACTTTAAGCTGACTACCTCCGTCCTCTTTCCATCGAGAATCGCCGGATCCTCAAGAGTCCGTCGGATGGAATCAATAGGGAGGGGGTACAACGTCTTGGCATCGATGGTTACATCGCCACTTCCCACCTAAACCTCAGATGTTCTTACTGTAGCTGACTGTTTCTACCATGAGATCTATGTTCATGAGCTGCATGAGGGTAGTCCTCATGTCCACTGGGAGCTTCCTCAGCCACTCCGCATCCACCTCTCCCTCCTCATCTGTGCTCAGTTTAGACCTCCTCTGTCTCCCTTGGTAATGCCTTCCGGTGGCATCCCTGTCGGGCCGGACAGCTACAAGACAAATATGGTACTTTTGTTATAATTCCATACCTTTAGGATCCATGCCAACCTCAATGCACTTTTTGAAGCGACAGTAGCGACAGGAGTTTCTCTCGTGTCGGTCGACTACGCACTGTCCGTTGTGGCGACATTGGTACTCGCTGGGGCGTTTGAGACTAAAAGACTCGGTTGTTCTGTGGCCAAGGATACCTCACGTTCTTCTGAAGAAGCCCTTGCATCCAAAACAAGTCACGACACCTGAAGGACAGGGATTCAGGGACAGAGAGAGCGCTTACCGTAGTGCATCTTCGCGTTGCCATCGCCGCACACTCGACAGGTATCAGCCCCAGTCTCCAGGCGCTCTGAACTAAGCGAAACTCAGCATTTCATAAAGGACATAGTTTTTTTCAGTTATTTTGGCTACAGTTTCTTTTGTAGGTTTTTAGTTATTTTGGCCAAATTACCAAACAAACAAAGTCGTAAGAGACGTTCACTTACATTGAGGACAAAGTGTGTTTTTCATTTCAACGAAACGAAAAAGTAAACACCCATGCCGAGTAAAGTTGACGTGGGTCAACAGAAGTACACATGTTCAGAGAGCGCGGAACGTAAAAGTGCGTCGCTAAAAGTGAGTTTTCGCCAAATAACATTTCATTTTTTCTTTTGATGTCATAAAAGAAAGAACATCTTCAGGGATGTTTTAACATCGCTTATTTCTGAATGAAAATTCGTGAAAATTCATGGTAAACCAAAATTAAAGTAACCTTTAGGGGTGTTTTGATGTAATTCAGATGCACAAGAAGAAATATTTATTAAACCGTGCTGGATTTATTGAAACTCAGATGCGTTAAGAATTTATGTATTTGAAAGAAAAACAGGCAAAATGGGAATCTCTGTGAGAACGAGAAAACCAACTCGAAGAAGGCAGAGAATTCCGTCTGAGAAGATTAATCTCCGCGTTTGACTGCTCCGAAATAGGCATCCTGAAAGAGGAATAATTCGAGAGAATCGCTGAGTACGATGTGCGTAAGAGAGGCTGATAACAAGTAACCGACGGAAACCGGAGAACAAACAGAGGCAGCGAAGGGTTCGCAAAAGAGAGTTTCAGGATCGATTGATAAGCCCTGACTCAGTGGCGGCAGCTGCCAGTCACGAGGCCCGACGGAAGGATGGAAGGGGGAGAAGGACTAAGTGGAAGAGTTCGGTCGGAACATGTGAACGGGAGGAGTAAATATGTGGACAGCAGAGTGACATCACTTTTCGATACGGTCTCGGGAGAAGGCGATTACCCGGGAACAGCCCAGACGAAAGGAGAAGCCGCGATTGGGGCTAAGGCACTCGGGAACCAGAATACGCACTTGATTAAGGCAGAAAATACTGTATTCAAAAAGGGTCCAAATTAGATACCAAACAAAGTCACAAAGAAATACATTTCAAAGGCATCTAGTACAACTTCGAAAACTATCGATTTGTCTTCTAAACTTTGATGAATTCAAAAGAAGAAAAATGTTCTGAATGCTTCGGTTTTCGATTATGTGAACGAAAACAGCTCTGATTGATCTATTTGTGCCAGATGACAAAAACATTGCAGAGGAAGATGAGGCATGGCGAATATCAATTTCTGGAACTATGAAACTAAAATAAAATTAGAAGAAATCACAAATAACATTGATGATTTGAAACATACAAAGGAAGGGAAATCGGAAACTGACAATTAATGAAACCAGGGAAACCAAAAAAAAAGAGAGTAAGAAACCAGGGAAACCAAGTACAGTTCTATTGAAACGCATCATATTTCGCCTTGATCTGTGAAGTTAGACGACTTTCTGGTCAACAAACAGGTGAGGAAAAAATAAACTTTTCTCTGAGACATTTGAATTTTCTTTGCAACATTCGACAGAGAGGAGATGGTCATGTTCATGTTCAAGATAACATTCTGTTTTACTGTAAATTTCTTGCGAATGTGTCGTTTTTGTTTACACGCATTGTAAATGAGAGGGCTAAAAGGATGAAGAGGAAAACAGGATAATTGGCCCCGTAATTATCGATACACGAAAAAAAAATTAAAATAGCAAAATTGGTAGATGCGACGACACAAATGGGGATCGTGGCTGTTACACAGGAGCCGACTGAAGTCACAAAATGGGGAAGAAGAGAAAAGAATTGATGGTGCCAGGCAGAGACGGAAAGGAAAATACTCGAACGGGGACGACCTTCTTCCCCGCCTCATCACTGATAACACTACGGCATTGAAATTGATTCTCCATGATCGATCGCCCGCCGAGCCGATTGGAACTTTGATACTCCCTGCAACCTGTTGATGGAAGACCACGCAATTCGGACAAGACACGGTGATTTCTGGTGGAAATAAGTATTGCCTTTGCATTCAAGCTTAGAAGACTAGGAGGCATGCGCAAAGGAGCAATTTCAAATCGATATATTGTTTCATTATTCAAGCAATCGATCGAATTAAGAGGCCGTCTCTGTAATATTGGAGCAGAATCCTTAATAGACCGCGCAATTCGGACAAGACACAAACCTTAACCAAAATAACTTTTTCAAAAAAGGTTTTCTTAGTTAAAACATCATCTTTTTAATGAATGCACTTTCAATATTTAAAAAATTCCTGACAAATTTCACGTAGAGTCACCATTTTCAAACGCAAATTTGACAAGGTAACGCGCTTTTTAAATGAGTTCATTAGCAAAGTTATGCGAAAATGGTTGTAGAAATAGAAAAACATAGTTAGAAGTTTACCGTATTTGAAAAGTTTTTCGCAAAATCCAAAAAACTGCAAAAAAAAGAAGTGCTGTTTTTTGAGGTTTTTTGCCAAAGACTTTGTTTGCTGTAGGGAAATCAAGTTTGCACTAATTGACATTGTTTCTTAGAATGCAATTTGCAATTGTTTTGTATATATAACTTTGTGTTTTGGTCAAGTTTGAAAAACTACCGTATTTTACTTTCAGCTACCGTAACCCGGCACCCAAAAGTGACCTCGGCCCAAAAGATTCAGAATAACATTTTGGGGTCATAGGGAGGTCACACACAAGTTTCAGCCAATTCTAAGAGGTTGACTTTTTCCATGTCCCAGGTCTGCTCCAATATTACAGAGACGGCCTCTTAAAAATATCTGCTGGGTTGATTGATGGCTACGTTCCTTTTTATTTCGTCCTTTTAAAATAGCTGAGTATGTGGGCGGCTACAAAACAGCGTAAACACAAAATTGTTATTCTATAAATATTCGCATTATAATTGTATTAATACATAAATGCAATTTTGCGCTTGTTTGGAGCCTGAAATCACTGAGTCAGAATTTTTTTTGCATTTGACATTTGATCGACAAATTGTAGTAATTGGGTTAGAGAGGTCATAAATGGTTTATGCATTCAAGTAACATTTGAAATTGCAAATGGCAAAATGTGGATTGGAGGTTAGTCTCTCGTCGGCCACGACCAAACACTGGCTGCGAGGACAAAGTATCACCGACGGCGATTCCGGTTCCAACTCGATCGAAACGATTTGTTTTTTATGGCAGAACGAGGAAGAAAAGGAGAAAAGAGTGAAGCCTGCCCAATCACCACCACCTCGACCTATGCGCCGTCTCCATAAATAACCCTTTGTTATCAGGATGACCTGTGGGTAGTAAACCCTGAGAAGTAGAACGTGTCCTCCTGGAAAGGAAGGAGCGTGACTGTTTGTGTAAAACAGTCATGTGTGTGAGCGAGCGGCTGGCAGCAAGTGCCGCATCGATAGAGTTGGCCGGCTGGCAGCAGTGTGTAAAACCTCGATCGATCGAACCCATTTTTCCCTGTTAGTGCGCTTCCGAAACAACATATAATATGGATATCGGGACAAAGGAAAAACTTTCTTCGAAAGGCTCTGCTGATGTACAGAAAATTGATAATTTAATTTGATTTTCAGCTATTAAAATAAAATACATTAATCCAGTAAAATATTAAGAGAATGACTAAATTCAAACAGAGTCAAATCAGTTTTGGCCAAAACTATCCAGCGAACACTAAAAAACAAATGAAAATGATTCGAAATGTTAAACTATCGGAGAAGAATAGCAGGAAAGCTTATCGACGCGCAACGGTTCATGTAACCAAATTCATCGAAACGTAAGATTTTTGAGTTGTCATCTGATTGCAGGGAGTTGAGGTGCAACCCATGGCTCGTAGAGACAAAATAGATTTTCAGACAATTTGTCTCACAGGATGCCCTTACAGTTTCTAGCTTTGGCACTTTTACGGTTCCTTAACAATTTTTGTATTCTTTGATACCGCAGTGCGACGGAAAATTAAAAAAAAACTGGGTAGATCTCGTAACTCAGTCGTCTGTTCTCGAGGAGTGAAAACTAGAGATGGAATGTTGATTTCGTTTCTTCCAGTGATGCTTTTCCTTCACTCGAAATAGAAACTGACGCCATTTTCCAATAAAATTCGTCGGCTACGCAAAGCGACGAGTCCAGAGAGCAAAAGCGAGGTCAAACACGAGCCTTATCACAGCGACCGCTTATCGCGTCTGCAAACTTTTGATAGAAACAGCCACCGCAGATTAACGGAAAAGACATTAAATCCAACTAGCTGTTTTAAAAGAGGTGGTACTCGTTGTAAATATCAAAATGGGAATATACTTAATGATGCTAGTCTCATGATCAGATGTCACAATGTTTTCTAGTTACCGTATCGTCTGTGGTGGGAACGAGCCAATCCAGTTCCAATCAGTTGAGAACAAGAAAACAGCCACGGGGTCAATTGATAGATGGCTGTGACGGTGTTCTGAGCATACAATCCGTGATGACGGCAATGGCGATGTTTGACTACTCGATTGAATTTTCGCAGGAAAACAAATTATAACATTTTTAAATTAAACTCAACAGAAGCTAGTCAAAAGCTTCCTTACAAATTATAGCAGTCCCAGTTTGATTTTTCGTGGAACTTAATGTTTAAAACGGGAAACAGACCGTTGCGTGCGGCAGCAGGCACATTAAGTGTGCATAGAGTTGTGTACCTACAGAGTGCTCGTTGAAGTCTCTTTGAACCTATAAAAACCTTTTTCTTCACTTGGGGTGGAACCACTAATGTGGATGTGTTGACTAAATGGATAGACGTAGCCACTCTTCTTACCAAATCTTCTATGATCTGTACAACATGTAAAATGCTCTGATTGCCATAATGTAATGCAAAACAGAATAAAAAATATTAAAGGGGAAGGACCTCGTAAAATTGATTTTTCAAAGTCTCTGTATTATAATTTCATTGAGTAGATGCCGTTTCCACGATTCCGAAACATACCCCTTTTATATGATTTGGACTGCAAAAGGGGCGCGTTTACACGGCTGTTTTACGCGTTTGCCGCACGGAAACACGGCTAGAGTGGGCGAGAGAGTGTGGGAAATGGAGAGACGCAGAGTTGGCGGCAATTCAAATGGTAATTTCCCCAAATTTCAAGCGCTCCTAAATCGGTTCATTTTTATGCAAAATGGGTAAAAGAGGTATTTTTCGAAATCCTGGGAATAAGATCGAGACTTTTATCACAAAAACAGAAAAATTATTTTTACGCGGTCCTTCCCCTTTAAAATGTGGTTTCTGGTGGCCTCCCATGTAGGTCGTGTGACTGTCACGCATTCCAGCTTCCCCTGCACTGTCTAAGTTTAGAGCCTTATCTCCGACTCGAAAAATGGCTTCGTCAATGGGATTCTTTCGGAAAACACGTGGAATCAATGTGACCAGACCCACAAATGGGGCATAAACTAGGGTAAAAAAACTACTTCCTGGTGCAACGGGGCCGTTTTGATGTCATAGCAGGAAAGTAGACAGTTGTTGTGAAGGAGCAAAGAGCCTGAAAGGCTGTCTCTGCGTGAGAGTGACAGTAGACGGTCGTCTGTATGTCGTGGCATTCACGTGATGGCTGAACCCTGTTTGCAGAGCGAAAAGTAGCCCGAAATGCACTGGCAGAACGTGTTCTACTGGCACGGGGTGTCTGGTCATGCGGACGTAGTCGGCGAAAATAATGTGGATTTGGGGAAGAAGTGTGAAAACCCCAGTGGCTGTTTTTATTTAGTCTTTAGTACTGAAAAAACAATAGCATATTGTAGAAGACAAAGGTTACTCCGACAAAAAGTAGAAGTAGAATGAAAACAAAGCAAATTTTTGCTATACTTGTATCCAAAGTATAAACTACATCTTATGAAGTTCAAAGTCTCGTGGTCGACACCAATTCAGGAGTCGGGGAAGCCGAAGTCCTTTTCTTGAGCCCCGTGACCCCATCGGGAGTTCTAGTGGCGGTCATCTTCCTGAGATGAAGCATTCCAAGTAAATGGCGAGCTAGCTCTGAGCCCGTAGGCAGTTGTTCATCTTCACAGCGTCTTCTCTTAAAACATATGATCAAACTACACTTGCAATTACTCACTTTGGTTCTTTGAATAACAATTTCCAAAATCAGAAGAAGGCTGGTCACCAGAATCCCTCCCAACTAAAAAGTATACAACCTCAGCAAACGTATAAACTTACCAAGAGTAAGAATATGCCAGTGGCCGAGTCACTGTCATTGTCCTTGCGCCTCCTCTGAGGACAAACCGTGTTCTTATCTTTCCACCACTTTTCCTTCAACTCCGTTAGGACTGTTTTCTCCTGCAGACGAAGAATGGCAGTGGAGAGAAGTTCTCGATAAGGCGAGCCTGAATCTACCTACTGACCTAAAGGCTAAATATTTACCCTTTGGAAGCCCAATACCGTAACCCTTTTGGTCCAGGAGACCTCCCACTTGCATTAGCTCACAATCTCTTTCCACGGCGTACTCCAGCATCGAGGACTCCATCAAATAGGCATAGTCAGAGCTCTGAATGCCATTGGAGACAGACACGGTCTCATGTTACCTTAACCCTTTCGATGCCTTCCTTTGAGGACGAAACAAAAAGGCCCGGTTGACCAGACATCAATTTCCACATTCTCTCGTAGGTGTCAATTTTAGATTCCTAACCATACGTTTACTGTATCTGAAGTTTAACCTACGTTGAAGAAGGACATAGTAGATCCTTTGCCCAAAGTACCGTATTTTATTTTGCTCTGGGCTGCCAAATCATCTGCGTTTTCAATCGGAGTAACCATCCTCTGCGTCGTAAGGAAGGCCGCTAGATTGGCAGTATACGATGAGATAATGATTAGAGTAAAGAACCACCAAACAGCTGCCACAATTCGAGTACTTGCTGCTCTGGGACTAAGCTCACTTCCCTACAATTCAGATAATTTAAGGGAGTTAAGAACATACCTGTTGCATCAGAGAACTAACTGTGAACCAGAAAGAGTTGGCAAGAGTAAAGTTTTGTTGCGGGCTGTCTTCATTCACACTTTCGAAAGGGGAGATTCTTGAAGTATTCAATTATAAGTAGAGAAATGGAAGTAACTCACCTAGCAATCACCCAGAGAGACAAGGATGTGACTACGTAGGAGGCAAAGACGCTGACCCACACCTCTCTGCTTAGTGGGGCCAGAAACAAAGACCAGTTTGATTCAGAAGTTGAGGGTCTCTGAAAACTAACCATTCTTATCCCTCCATTCCAAAAACCTTGAAGAGAATGGAGATTCCAAGCTGAAAACTACATATACTGATTAGATAACTTACTCACGTGCATGTAGGGTACTGTAAAGTCTATAACCTCACTCCTACTGTAGCTGATTGTGAGGGACGCCACAGCCAAATCGGCCGTCCCTTTCATAATCTCTCCAATCATTCCATTCCATTTTCCATTTGCTTCCTTGGATCCGTACGACTTGTCAGAAACCTCTCGAATTGTGTAGTTAAACTTTAGGACCCCAGCTATCATCTGAAACAGATTTAGCTGTAAAATGAACAACATCACTTTTAAAAGATCGATACAGTATCCATCGTAAGCGTCGTTTCCTTGAAGAGTAGGATCACTTTTTCTCATCACAAACGGTGCCTCCTAAATATAATTGGTTAAATAACAGATTTTTAAGAGACTACCATGTATACCGTAACCCTAAGAGTTCTGTTCTCCAATGTTTTTCCAAAGTTTCTAACTTCGACTACGTCTCTCTGGGTAGTTGTCATCTGAAACAGGAAAAGCAAGTAAATATGAGAGTTTATTAACTTCTCCTCGAGTGTTGTTGTATGTTGCGAAATGAGAAAGAGCACCAGCTTCCCGCTTCAGAAGACTCACACTGTGGTGTGCTGTAGGCCATGACCAACTACCCTCCTATGTTACAGTATATTCATAATTTGTAAGTCTTGTTTACGCTTTCCAGCGGTCTCCCGGAGCAATCAACGGCCTTTCCTCTGGGTTTTCGATTTGGTCTAGCTATTGGCATGTCATTCACAATCACTGTCACATTGCATTCTCCAATCTGCTTAATGTAGTTAGAAGGGGGCTTCTTCTAAAAACATTGGGGGATGCAGGTACTGTAATACCTGAGCTACTATGGTGTAATGAAATATGTTGGAGCACATGTCAAGAGAAGCCGCTGTTTGTAAAAGAGGAATGACGTACTGGTCTTCAACCGCTAGGACTAGAGATCGGAGGCCTGCTCACATTTTCTCTTTTCTTCTTCTCGTTTAACCTTACCCAGTCTGTCCTTGACATGTTTCAAAGGCATCGAATAATCCAAACTCCCATGTGAAAACGGGGCTATCCGAACAAAGGAAGATTGAAATGGTACAAAATGACCATCTGTTACAAATGTTGTCATTTTCAGGAATTCTAAAACAATCATTTTTCAGTCATTAAAATGCTGAACCATCTTCTGTCATGAAGAGAAGAGCCACACTCTTCCAAGCCTCCTGGGCTACAAAGGCCGCAACGGCGTGTGGCTGAACTTCAGTGGGCGGGGCTATCGCAACCGCATCGCGGACCGCGTCGCCTGCTACTGTGAGACAAGCCACGCCCACTTTCTAAAGAGATTATGTTTCTTGTATTTATTTATAGAAACCTTGCATACATCCAGAGCCAAATGAGCAGACGTTGTGAGGGACATGTTTGAGAAAACAGTTGGAAGAACGATGGCAGCCACAGGAAGAGTCTCACAAACTGCAGGTACTCTCAGAAATCTCTATTTGAACGAATACCTCGCAGATGAACTCTGACTGCTGGAAGGGGATCATAGACAGCAAATTCCACATTTTCTTGGAAGAGGTCTTTTGCAATGTGGTATTCAGGTCCATCCGGAACCGCTTAAACAAACAGAAAGGTAGGGAATTGGAATCAATACCAA
This sequence comes from Oscheius sp. G VE-2021, assembly GCA_022343465.1. Lineage (NCBI taxonomy): Eukaryota > Metazoa > Nematoda > Chromadorea > Rhabditida > Rhabditidae > Oscheius > Oscheius sp. G VE-2021. The sequence goes on from JAJQXH010000058.1 coordinate 2,776,956, forward strand.
TTCTTATTGCGAATGCAAGATGGGCACTTAGGAGAAGCGGCTGGAACATTTCTGGAGGTGCGCTAATGAGGGAATTAGGAGCCATTAGGGCCCTGGAACCAAATAAAATAAATCTTATTTGAAAGGCAAATAAGAATTCGTTTGCGTAATGGAGATAAACAAAAAGAGAGCTAGCTGGATTTGATTTGCGTGGAAAGGTGACCCGTTTCTAAAAATAGAACGAAAGGAATAGGAATTGAAGCATCTTACTTTTTGCAATAGAGAAGTGGTGTCTTTTGGTTTGTTGGTTTGTTTATTGGTAATGCGTGATTTTGGGTGGCGTTGGGCGCGCTGCCTGGGTCTCTCATTTCCCCGCGCTCTCTAACCAGCGCGCGGCCCTAATTTGACGGAGTTTTGGCGGAACGTGGCAGGTCGTGCCCTTGGCGGTCGAAATTGGCCTAAATCGTTGGCGAGACCGGCCCTTTATTTTCTCCCGTTGCCGGTTACTTTGTGGTTGTGCGGTGCCGGAGGCCCCGTTGTGGCTGCGGAGCAGCCGTTCTGACCGCGTAGCGGCCCCCTTTTGGCGCCGCAGGTGCCCATGAGAGGGCGAAGCCCCCGGCAGGCCGCGACGCGGCCCCATTGGCGCCGTAGGCGCCTAACGGCGTGCTTCCCATCAATCACAAGCTACTGACGTGCCGATTCCACAAATGTGTGTGATGCCCCGGGGTGAAACTGCGCTGCCTGCGTGAGCTGCCTGCGCCTCATTTTCTCTTATCTCTCGCCGTCTCGATGGTTGTCTTGAAATTAGCCTATTTTAGTGGCCGGCCATTTCTTCGCGTTTGGTGGGAAAATGCAGCTGGCGGTGCCGCAGGCCCTGTTTCGCGGCGGTAGGCCGCGCACTGAGTGGCCGAAGGCAAAACACTGAATATGTAACTGAAATTGTTTAAATCATGAATCTGTATAATAAAATAGCAAAAGTTCAGCTTTTTTGCTATTTTTGTGAACAACCAGCTGAAATATCTATTTTAGCAGTGTTTTACAGTACATTCTGATTTTAAACGTCGAATGTACTGTAAAACACTGCTGAAATAGATATTTCAGCTGGTTGTTCACAAAAACGTAAAAATCTCAACTTTTGCTGTTTTATAATACAGATTCATGATTTAAACAATTTCAGTTACATATTCAATATTTTTGCCTCGAATCATAAATTTACATTATATTGGTAATAATTAGTGTACATAAAGAACAAATATTCACTCGGGAACCTTCTAGTGATGTTTTAAGACCAATCGAGCATTTCACAGTGTCACTTTGCGTGCACCAAACCCTGGTATGCACTTTTCAAACGGGTTTTTCAAGAGGAAAGGTTTCGAAATGTAAAAACTGTTGAATTAATAGTAGGGCTAAAATCACTCGCAGAATTCAAAAACAAAGAGATTAGAACCCAAAAGTTGAATATAAACCGACCAGATTGAAAAAGTCTTTTTTTTAAAACATATTTTTCAAATTTTCTAACTTTTAAATTAATTTTTTTATAGTACATTTATATTACAAAGTTGTTTATTATTAAATTTCAACTTTGCTTTTCATTGAATTGAGTTATGAAAAATTGGTACCGATGACGTCATCACAGTCCAAAACATCGATAACGGCTCATTAAGTCCAAAACCTTCAAAAACACCCATAGACCACCTCAGAAACAAATTTTGAGCCAAATCGAAGGCAAACAATTTTCTATGTCGCGGCTGTTTCCCAATTGTTCCAAAATTACTGACATGTTGTCTTAAGCTGTTCCGGATGGACCTGAATACCACATTGCAAAAGACCTCTTCCAAGAAAATGTGGAATTTGCTGTCTATGATCCCCTTCCAGCAGTCAGAGTTCATCTGCGAGGTATTCGTTCAAATAGAGATTTCTGAGAGTACCTGCAGTTTGTGAGACTCTTCCTGTGGCTGCCATCGTTCTTCCAACTGTTTTCTCAAACATGTCCCTCACAACGTCTGCTCATTTGGCTCTGGATGTATGCAAGGTTTCTATAAATAAATACAAGAAACATAATTTCTTTAGAAAGTGGGCGTGGCTTGTCTCACAGTAGCAGGCGACGCGGTCCGCGATGCGGTTGCGATAGCCCCGCCCACTGAAGTTCAGCCACACGCCGTTGCGGCCTTTGTAGCCCAGGAGGCTTGGAAGAGTGTGGCTCTTCTCTTCATGACAGAAGATGGTTCAGCATTTTAATGACTGAAAAATGATTGTTTTAGAATTCCTGAAAATGACAACATTTGTAACAGATGGTCATTTTGTACCATTTCAATCTTACTTTGTTCGGATAGCCCCGTTTTCAAATGGGAATTTGGATTATTCGATGCCTTTGAAACATGTCAAGGACAGACTGGGTAAGGTTAAACGAGAAGAAGAAAAGAGAAAATGTGAGCAGGCCTCCGATCTCTCGTCCTAGCGGTTGAAGACCAGTACGTAATTCTGCATTTCTGCATGTGACACAGCGCTTCGCTCTGCTCGCAAAAATTCATTTGGAGAAATGTCCCACAAAAATATTGAATCCCACTTTGTTGGGAAAAATGGAGATTGCTGAGTCAATAGAGGCGATTTTATGAGATTCGTTTTCATTTTCACTTTGAAGGCCATACATTATTTTTTTTTCTGTATTTGTAAAAGAATGCCAATGTTTCACTTATCAACAAAGCGTTTGCAGCCTGATGGTTCCAATCGTTTCAACATTTCATTTTTCAAGGTTTGAGCAGACTTAGAGCACCCCTGCCCCGATTACAATAAACCAAAAATCGAAAATCGATTTTCCGTTTTGTTTTCAATGTATTCACACCAAATGCCCACGTGTATTTCCACCTTCTCAGACATTGCCTTTTTATGGTCAATCTGCACATTGTGAAAGTAGGGCTGCTGGATTTGATCCTTTTCCTCAAATGCCATTCTGATTGTTGGGTAAATTGACGTAAAAACAAAATTTATGTAAAATGCTTTGAAGCTGACTTTGCATAATCAACCGAATGAATTTGGAAAATTAGCCTCTCTCTCCTCCTTTCCTAGTTTCCCCCGATTCTCCCTGTCGGCCGGTCGGCTATGTCGTGGTACTCGGTGATCTACACGAAAGTGCGCATCTACCGCCAGAAGAACCCCATCCGCGGATGGATCCTCACCAGATGCCTCAATATCCTCTTCCTCTTCCAGATTTTCGGCCTTTGCTACAGGTAGTTCAATGAAAAAGAATTCGTCTATATTTGATGCAGCATGTACGTCTACATCTTCTGCATTTGTAATCACTTCATAACGTCTCCCGTCCAAGCTACAGTATACCTTTGTTTCTACGTAAGCTTTGCTTTGATGGCCGTCTGGAGTCTCGGAGTAACCATTTTTACTTCTGTAATGAGGGTTCCGCCTCAATACGTGGTAACTTGAACGCATCGAAGGGGCTTATATATAAACGTTTTAGGTTAGTGACGCAAGAATTGAGCAGTTGAAGAGTGTAACTCCGAAAGAAGGCGAACGTTACGTAGTGGAAAAGTCGACTCCAGAGCAGCTGGAGCAACAGAACCAGATCCTCTCCGAGATAGTCACTGAGCTGAACATAGTTCAAGCCGAGTGTGATTCTGCAGGAAGAGTGAAATTCTGTTACCAATGTGGCCACATGAAACCGGACAGAACCCACCACTGTGGCTCCTGTGGTAAATGCGTCGTCCGCTTCGACCACCACTGTCCCTGGATCAACCACTGCGTCAACCACAAGAACTACAAGTCCTTCCTCCTCTATGTCTTCTACGCCGTCATCACTGTCGTCTGGTTCCTCCTGGGAGCCATTGAATCCATCATTCGCTTCTTCATTCGACAGCAGTGGCAGGACGACTGGCTGGCGTTGCTCCACGTTGTGCTGGTCAGTCTGCCATTTGGACTGTTTGGATACTATCCGCTTGGAGAACTCCTCATTTACCACTTTCAAATTCTCTCGCTCAACGAAACGACCTGCGAACAGGCAAAACCTGCGGTTCTAAGGCTAGTTTGTTTCCCAATAATTAACGTATTTATGATTCAGAAACGATTTCAACGCCGATTACAACGTGGGTCGTTGTGAGAATTTCCGACAGGTCTTCGGCTGGGGATTGTGGCTTGTCCCTATCCGCACGACTGCAGAAGACGGCCTTCACTACACAATCAGGTGGTTCTTTCTTACATTCGTATAAGGAGACAGTTCAGATACGTCGATGAGCGAAACAAACAGCGGTTCGTGCGCGTAGAGGCCGGGCGCTCCCTTCGCTCTTCCGAACTCGGGCAGTCGTCGGTGAGGGCGGTTCCTTCGACCTCCTCGCATTCTCAGCCTTTGGAGAAGAAACCCAGTTAAAGGACGTCCGCCGTGTACAGAAGACTTTGTGGCACAACAATAATTTATGTATTTACAAATAAAATATGAAAGACTGCAACGCACATGGTGGCTACTGTACCCGGCAATACGAGCACTCAACAAAGGCTGTCATAGATTAGTCTTTGCGCAGCTATTCTCCCTCCTCCTATTCTACAAACGACGTTTTACGCGACGTTTGGCGCAAAGGGCAGAGCAGGATTGGGCACAGGCAGGGGCGCATTGACGAGAGTTCTGACCGGAGAAGGCGCACTGACCCTGGAAACTTATAAATAATTGTTACTTATATTCACCATTTGAAACTACTACAATGCTTATTTTCCTTATTTGTCTTTCTTTCTATCCCTTTCTTACTCAAACCAACCTTGCAAACAGTTTCACAAGCGGCTTCGCAGCTGACCACCGGACAGGCCGTTTCGCAAGTCTGCACACATCCCGCGGCGCAAGTCGGCGCTGGAAACATGACCTTTTTCTAAATGGAGTAACACAAACCCTGGTTTGCGCACTGTTGTGTGCACTGAACATCACAAGGCAGGTTGCAGTTGTGTTTCGCAGGAAGCTGATTGACAGGAGTTGGGGCAGATCCACACAGCTGAGTGCAGGACAGCTCACAGCCAGCGGAGCATTGAGGAGACTGCTGGGGGCACAGGCCTTGACAGTCTTGCATGCATTTCGGAGCACAGGCCTGAACGGGGAAATCTCATCATGCAGCTAATTGCATACCAATTGAGAGTTGGCTTGAGTGATGACAGGTTGTTGTCGGCTGGCTTGGGAACAAGATTGAGCACAGATCGACGCACACGCTGGCTGACAGCCGGAGCCAAGGCTGGCTGTGGTTGCTTTGCACTCAGCCACACAACTCGTTTCACAAGCTGGCTGACAGCTAGTCTCCAGTTGGATCTAAATATAGAACAGTTTGCTCATTCTTGGGTTTAGCTACCTCAATCTTAATGTTGTTGTTCTGTGCCTGAAGACACTTGGGTTCGCAGGCTGGAAGACAGGCGGCTGGGCACTGGTTGACATGTGTGGCAACGGGAACCGAAGGTACTATGTTGACCGGCACTGGGGCTTGAGGCTACATTAACGTTTACAACATATAAAAGGATTGATGATACCTGAGCACATGCGGTGGTGCACTGGCCACGACAGATGTTTCCACAGTGCTCCTGCGGAAGACGCTCAACACATTGAGAGTTGCAAGTCTGAAAAACGCTTTTATTTTAAGCTATTGGGGTTGTAAAATCATGAGGTCGACAAAGGTTTGCAATACATGTACCCACCTGTTCACAAATGGGAAGACACTCAGGCACTCGGAAGTCGATGGTGGTCGGTTGAGACGGGGCCTGAGTCACTGGGACAGGAGCCACCTGAGGAGCACGACATTCTCCCGCGCATACCTCAATCAGCCAAGTAAAGTCCTTTGTTGTATTTCAATTACCTCAATGCATACATTCCTGCACTGCGACTGATCCTGATTGCTCTGAAGACATCCATTCTGACACTGTTGTTCGCAGGGACAGGGCACAGTTTGGATTGTGATTTGGATTTGGGAAGCACTCTGAACGCATTGTGGGGAGCACTGAGGCTGGCACTGAGGAATGCACTGAGGAATGGGACGAGGAGTAGTCGTGGTGGGAGGAGGAGGTGGTGGAGCCAGGGTGGGAGGAGGGGCGATGGCGGCCTAAACAATAACATTTTGTTTTGAATCATTGTGTCGTTAGATTATTAAACTTTTATTTTGTATACCTGAATGCACTGCGGTTGGCAGAGCGGAAGACATTGCGGAATGCACTGAGGCACAACCACCGGAACTATTGGCGGCGCCACCGGCGTTTGAGTGGCTGTCTAAAACAATAGTTTTTGTGTTAAAAGACAAAAAGGTTAAGGTGTGGATAACTAAAAGCAAAGCGGTGCAAACTGAAAGAACCAAGGACCTGTTTGGCGAGGCAGCTCGGCTCGCAGGTGGGTTGGCAGGCGGCGATGCACTGCACTTCCCCGTCAGTTACGGTAATGTGCACCATAACAGGCTGCTGGGAGGAAGCAGCGGTTTGAGGCGATGGAAGCGGAGGGATCTGTCCTCTGATGCAAACCTCCGTGCATTGAGGCATACACGGAGGTATGCATGTGGCGACCGGAGCAACGAGTTGTGGTACGGCGGCTGGAGAGACACAGGAGGCCTCACAAGCCGGCATACAAGCAGGGATACAGGTAGCTGCAGGAGCAGGAGGAGGAGCCTGGACGGAAGAATTGTCAACTGATAAGGCTTGGGTTAGGCAGCTGGTGTCACAGGCTGGAAGGCAGTGCGTCGGGCAGATGCTCTGGTTTAGAATACAGTTTTCAGTGCAGGAGGGTTCGCATTCTTTAGGACACAGGAGTACAGTAATGTTAAGGTTAGAAGGGACGGGAAAATCTGAAGGAAGGGGATGAGGCTGAGATCCATTACCGGAAGGGGTCAATATTTCAGAAAGATAGGTCTGGGTACAGGAGGGTAGGCAATCAGGACGACAGGGGTCCGGACATGTCACCGCCTCTGCAACTGTTACCGTACCCCCTGAAGTTTGACCTGCTAATTCAGGGTAGCCAGTGTTATTCACTTGACTTCCAAATATAGATAGTGTCGTATTTGAAAGTGGGACTACTGCTTCAGAAGCAAAATAGCGTTGTACACATTCCAGGGTGCACTCTGGGCGACAAGGGATGGGGCAAAGAAATCCAGGACGGGGTATTTCATCATCATCGACATAGTCAGCGGGAGGGATTGAAATGGGCTGGGACATGTCAGAAATGCAGACGGGTTCACAGGTTGGTAGGCAGGCTTTCGGGCAAAAAAGTAGGTTTATCTCAATTAGGCTAGAGGGTGTGACTGATTTGGAATTGTTTGAAGCTTCCGGAGCTAGCGATGTCTTTTCAACGGAAAAGTCTTGGCTAATTTGTTGAGATTCTGGGCTTAGGTAACTGAATGGTGGAAGAGGGTTTGGAGGTATTATTGATGTGCACGAAGGGAGACACTTAGGCAAGCAACGGGCGATGCACTGAGGTTGTGGGTGTAGATACATAGGATGTGGTTTGCTCGCCAGCTCCTGTAGAACCTCTTGTGCACGAATGCATCGAGGCTCACAGGCTGGCCGACACGCTTTTATGCAGCAGTTGCGTTTAGTGCAGCGTTCTACCTGCGTTGGCATAGATGTGGTATTTGTGGCCGTAGCGGCATCCACACAACTGGACAGGCAGGCTGGGCGACAAGCGGGGATGCAATCAGGCAGATCAGGCACAGTGTGGATCTGGATCTGGAGAGGAGCCTGGGTTGTAGAAGGAATGAAGGCTGGTGGAGGCGGGGAAGCAGAAGCCTCCGGAGGTGGAGGCAGCGTCTGAGGGTTGGTGCACCACTTTTCACAAGCTGGCATACAGGCGGGGATGCAACTGGGCGCAGAGGGGGTTGATGCGGTAGTGGTTGATGAGGTAGCTGTGAGAGAACCGCAAAGCGAGCGACAGGAGGATGTACACGTGCTGATGCACACGTTACTGGTTGTAGTGCAACCGCTCAAGCAATGCGTGGCACAACGGTCTTCACACGACGGCACCTGCTGGCGAGTGGAACAGGCCGAACCACACTTGCTGTTGCAGGCTCCAGCACAATCAGCTGCTGGGTTTCCTTGGGAGACGCACTGCGAATGACAGGCCTGACCACATTTTGGCTGGCACTGCTGGGAGAAGTAGCTGTCGTTGATATCCAAAGTGATCTGGATGGGAGAGGAGGAGGAATCACAGCCGAAACGGCAGCTATCAGCGCAGGTTCGCTGACAGACCGCAAGAGGGGACTGCGACTTGGCGACGCACGCAGACTGACAGACCGACTGACATCCACTCCGGCAGTTGGACACTGGGGCTGCGGTTGTAGTAGTTGGCCTGGGAATCTAAAAGTAAAGTGTCAACAGTTGCAAATAAAAAAAGTACATCAATCTGTATGGCGTAGGTAGCAGCAACCCTACAAGTGTTTTTGCAAGTAGCATCGCACTGCTGACTGCATTGAACCACGTTTCCAGAAGTTCGACTGCACACGGGCTGACAAGCACGAGAACATGTGGATTGACAGTCGTTGCTCTAAAAACAAAATGTAAAGTTGCAGAGAGATTCAGAGAGAGAGAGAGAGAGAGAGAGAGAGAGAGAGAGAGAGAGAGAAAGAGAGAGAAAGAGAAAGAGAAAGAGAAAGAAAAAGAAAAAGAAAAAAAAGAAAAAGAAAGAGAGAAAGAGAAAGAAAAAAGAGAGAAAGAGAGAAAAGGAGAGATTTCACAATAAGTTACCAGGTCTGTTCGGCTACAAATTGGGCGACAAGCAGGTCCTTGCTGACAGGCGCACGAAGGCCAAAAAGCATTGCTGTAAAGGGGAGAAGGCTGATTACAGTTGCAGAAGGCCGAACATCCACAGTCTTTTTTTACTCGCCTAGCTCCCTGAAAGGATAGTTAAACAAATTAAATTTATATTTATTGTTCTGATTTCAGAGCCCTTGCCGTTGCCTTCTTTTCCCTTAGAGTCCTTTCGAAGAGGTCCTCGAACGGCTATTGAAACTGCGGTTTTCGCGCAGTTCGAACACACGCGACCCGGGGGGACTGTTTGCGCACTTAGAAATGCAACCGCGAGCCGTGGTTCGACACGCTCCGCTACAAATGGCCGTGGCTAATGCACGCGAGAAAAAGTGGAAAAGGCAAAGAGGAGCAGGACAGACGGCTGGCGGGAACGGACGACAAAGAGCACAGGACACGGGATTGAATTAGGAAGGCGGCCAGTTTCTCCACTGATATGATTTTAATAGGCTTGGTGTTGATATCGCTCGACTACCACAACTCTTTGCCACTTTTCCATGTTTTCCGCTGTCTTGTGGGATTCTATGTTAAGGCGCCACGGGAGGTGTCGAACAATAGGCTTAACACCAAGGGCATCTAACGGCCACATTCCGTTTTAATCCTCCGAACACGAAAGAAAATACTGCTTTGGCAGCAACCGCAATCACACAAAAAGATATTCTTTTGATCTCAGAGGCCATTAAGTGTATAAAACAAGTAGTTGCCCTAATTTTCCAGTTTAATATTAATTTTCTTTGGAATTTTAAAAATTAGCCCGTGATTCATACAGTGGCGCTGTTTATCACTGGCTGGACAGTGGTTCGGCGAGAGGCGGGAAGTCGAGCACATCGCCCTCGACGAAGGGACGAGAGCCAACAATCGGAGGGATTGCGCCACATCACGGAAGATTCGAGTGGATATGGCCATCGGAGATTATACAGATGGAGTGGATGGGCAGAGATCAGCCGAAGGAGAGAAACCAATTTTAGATCTACCCACAAGACCTTTCCTAGATTAAGGGGATCTCAGAGACCTCTTGAAATGATATGCAAAACAAAGGCTTAAAATACTAATAAGAAATAAAATCCAACGAAAGATGAATGAAACGTGAAAGCTATAGGGGGTTAAATAAAATAAATGAACTATGAAAGTTTGGCTCGGCTAAATAGAAGCTATAAACAAACAAAAAGTTTGATTTTCTTGGAATTAAACACCGACAAGCAAAAGTGGTCAATTGAGAAGAAATGAATTTATTTGAGTATGTTTGAAGTGCGACACCGTGGGAAGAAATAAAAAATCTAATGTGCTCCTTGAAATGTGTTTATAACCCTTTTGACCTCATAATTTCCACGAATCTGTCGATTATTCTTGTGCGCAATCAAACTTTTTGTCGGGGACCGGTCGAGGTGACAAGACTCTGATTGCAGAGCTGATTTTCGCTCCGCAAACAAGAAACCCCGGGGATTACACGCAGATATCGGTCACTCCGCCAAGAGTCACGATAACAGTGAGAAGATCCGCCTTGGGTTAGGTTATCACAAGTCAATCGGCTTACTGATTGGCAGAAAAACAAAACACGAGTCTGATTGGCAGAAACAGTGAATATGGAAGACTTATTCTGAGATCCTTCCATGTCAACTCACCTCAGTCTGTGCAGTGAGGAGCACCAGAGGCAGAAGAAGGAGCAGCTCGCGACGTTTCATGCTGACTGGCGCGCGCTGGGGCGGGCGCGGCCACCAAAAACAAAGCACACTTGCGAGTTCAAATATTGGCGGCCCTGTTTCGAGCATTGTCCACTGAATTAGAACAGAGCCAAGACCGGGCGAATTACAACAACATCCTCATCCGAGGGATTTCGGTGCCTCCGAGGGATGGAGAGACCGAATCGATTCAATTGGGATGGGTCAGAGGGGGATTTCCTGCAAAGAGACATTTATTGAAAACCACAGAGGAAAGATTTGTTTAGCTTTCAGATTGGTGTATGCTAACAAGCAGCTTCCATGCAAAGAAACGACAAATAATATTTCGGAAAGCAGTGGCCACTCACAGCAAACGTTAAGACGTGCTAAATGGTTGGTGATTTCAACATGGCTCAAAAATTATCCTCAAAGAACCAGAAAGAATCTAAGGCTAGGCTAGAACTAATGGCTAGAACTGGCTGGCTAGAACTGGCTAGAACTAAAGAAGGCTAGAACTAATTGGTCGCTTAGTTAACTGAACTCGAAACCAAATTGAAAAAGACTCAGCACATGACTTGTTTAAATTAGGGTAATTTTTATTTTAGTTTGTATCTTTTCGCATTCTGTGATTGGTGGCTTTAGCGTTTGCTAATTGGAAGAAAAAGCGCCTGTTATAGTATCCTTCAGTTCGTAAGAACGAAATTTCCTCAAGGTGCATTATACAGTATGAACCTGTGTTTTTCATTCTTCGCAACAAGAACCAATTCGGGAAAGTGCTAAGCTGGATGAGCGCTTCATTTTTCCTCCTCGTTTGACCACGCGGTGGTGTTACTTTTTTCTCCGACAAACACCACTAATTCGCAGTTTCAGGCGTTCGAGCACCCTTTGTTTGTGCTCAGCGAAGGCGCCTGTTACAGTAGCCACACGCGCCGCTGACCACTCTGATCTCGGAGGAAGGCAATCTCTCGAAAGATTTCCAGAAGATCTAGATGATGTAAAATACACACACACACACACACACACACACACACACACACACACACACACACACACACATACACATACACACACTTGTTGTTTTTATGAGCGGAATTCCTAATAAATACGGAGGCACGTCCTTTCGCGGTTGTTCTTGCTAATTGTCCTTCCTTTTCTCGACAAATCGCTTTAACCGGCGTCCATGGGCAAAGACTGTCCATAATACATTGTAAACAACTCTCAAATAGATATTTAATAAATAATTTGTATAGTAAATTAGCGGTTGTTTTGTTTCTTCTTCAGCTGTCGAAGATGTTTCCTCCTGAGCTTGGCTTGGCACACTGGGTAGCAGGTGGTCTGGCACGCAGCCAGACACTGAGGTCCGGCAAGGGAGTGCACTCCACACTGATGTTCACACTGAACGGAACACTCGTTCTGGCAGAGGGCACGGAGCTTCGGAGAGGCCGGGAAAGGGGTGGCAGCGATGATGACGGCCGGTTGGGGTGAGACTGTCGACGAAGAACGGACCAACTGGAATGCAGAGTCAAATAATTGAGAAATAATACAGTGTAATCAATAAGAGGTTTCCGAAGTGCGTGATCTCTTTTTAAAGTGTTCGTTTTAGCTAACAATCCAAATTCAATCTTTTGATTATTATTATTTCATCGGTATTATTTCCGCTTGGCAAAGTATTTGGAAAAGAGTTTCATATTTTGCAACTGTTAAAGTTAGTATGTAGAAATGTTAGATGCGATTAATTTGAGTTTTATCCCCAGTCAATGAGTAAAGCAAAGTGAGCATAAATGTTTATTAGCCATTGATGCAAGGTACCCGAACAAAGCGAAGCATAGAATCAGTTTCTGGAAGCAATCTGAAAGGGGCAGTTGTTGGTTGGAAGCATTGATGATCCCCTCCATACCTGGATGTTGATGCACTGAGGGGAGCAGGAGGGCATGCACTGGGCCAGACATCCGACCACGACGGGGGCGGGGGAGGCAGGGACCACCTTACGGGAGACCAGGCCACAGGTCTCGGCACAGGCAGTGGCGCAGTTGGTGGCACATTCGGTCAGGGATATTCCAGTGGTTCTGCAAAACAGTTATGATAATAATAGATTAGAAAATGAAACACCTTTTGAATCATTGGCCTTTGAAGCACAGGTGTAACGATGTAATAGGAACACTTACCCGCACATTTTGATGCAAGTCTCGCCACAGCTCTGCTGGCACTGTGCTGCATTGTTGGCCTTTCCATCGATGACGTCAGTGATGAGCTTCAGTGCCGGCTTGAAGGCAGTGCAGGCGAAGGAGCACTCGGGCATGCAGGATGGCTCACACACCTTCGGAGGGACAGGGGCAGCCGTAGGGGCAATTGTGATAGAGTTTCCAACAAGGATAGGACGGGGCTGGGGAGGCACCGGCATCTGAAAATCGGTGAGAAGATCGAAGAGAAAGGTCTTACGGTGACTGGGTGGAATGGGGCGATGGCTGGCATCGGAGCCATGGGAACGTGGATAGACGAGGGAATGATGAACTTAAAGTCATTGACGGGAGTGGGCGCCTTCGTTGTCGAGGTATTTTCCTGCTTTGAGCAGGAGAACTCACACGCCTCACCGCAAACCTGCAAGATCTCTTTTATTTTCAGCTATTCGAGAAAGATAAAGAACATTGAGGAAACACCCAATGTTCTGTAAACACCATAATGCATTCTCTTATATGTGTTTCAACTTCAAACTTTTCATTTTTCTCACCTGCTCGCACTTTCCATTGGAGGAAAGATTCTGGCATGGCACTAGACAGCTCTTGAGACACACTTCTGCGCAGTTGTAGGGAGTGGCTGTAGGAGAAACGACGGGAGCCTAAGCATTCTTATTCCCACTGCTATTCCTGTAGGTACCTGTGTTGTTTCCCTGCAGACGCACTTCGGAGGAACAGGCGGGGTGCATGAGCAGAGCATTTGGAAGGATTTGGCGGGGTCGGAGGAGGGAACCACCTGACAACCGCACTTGGGGGGCTCACCGGGGGTGCAGTCGCATGCCTGTCTACGGTCACGGGAAGGACTCGCGGCCTAGAAATCCTGTTTGTAACAAATATGGGAATGATTGAAGAATTTCGATATAACTTAACGACAATGTATTTAAAGCTTTGCGATCTTTCGAAAATAAACAAGCGTAAATCTTTGGCTCAGGTACATACGTGATCTACCTATTATCATATAATCAAAAAAGACAAAGGTAACACATGAGGCCACTTTAATGAATTTTTAAAGGAAATCGTCTTATTAGCAAATTCGACTCGTATGCTAACCATAAAAAGCCTTTAACATGGATAAATTCACAAATTTGTCCAAATTTATAAAATGGCGCATTCAGAAATTTTTAAAAAAATGAATGACTAAGAAAAAACTTTACCAGCAAAAATAAGGTATATGTGCAAAAAAGTGTGATATATTCAATATGAATAAATATATAAAGATTAGATTAGTAGTGGTAATTGATATTTACCTGGGCTGAGACCAGAAGCAGACAGAAGGCGGCTGCTCGGAGCATGGTGTGTGGTGGGCGTCGGGCGACCGCCCTCTTATACCCAAGAAGTTCTTCTCGCCTGAGGAGCTTTGTTTTGTGTTTCTGCGTCAGCTTAACACATCCTCTGGCAAATACAGACGATTGCTCGTCCTTCGCACAAAGACCGCCGCCGGTTGCCATTTTTCGCGCGGCACTAATCCTCGAAATAGGGCACTTGGGCATGCTTTTGCGAGAGAGCGACGGTCAAGGAATCTTAAAAAGCGCACGCAAAGGAATTAAAAATATGCGCCAGTCTCTCTAGTTTTCAAATCACTTTTTGCGCATTCCGTTGTCTGTTGCATTTCAAGACACACAGAGCAGCATATCCCGTATGAAACTTTGGAAGAAGTACTGATAGAGATACTCTACTGAGTGAAGAAATGATTAGCTTTAGTCATTAAAAGCTAATTCTTCCTATAAAAAAAAAATGAGGCCAGGTCCATTATTTAGCGTATGTTTGTTTAGGTCTATTCGCAGACGCTGCGACAAATGTAGGCCCGGGAAAACTTTTCCTTCATAAAAAGTATTTGCTCTAATTTTACGCCAAATCAGGTTACGATTTTCTTTCAAATATGTTTTTTAATGTAAAAAATATTAGAGCCATTTAAACATTTAAAGTTGTTCTCGCATTTATACATCATGTCTCTCCGTAAAAATATTCATTGAATAACGGGTTACATTTGAAAACAACGCCTTGATTTATCCATTTCCCGTTGTATTTTCTTGAACCGTCGGTCGATTTGTCCTCAGTCCTTGACCACAACTTTTCACTGAAGTAGGACTTTCCTTAAAAAAATGTCTTGTCTGGTGAAGTATTATTTGCACCTCTGGAGGCATAAGAATGGTCATGACGGTGTCTTTGTTCCCTCTCCCTCCCCCGACTGTCGTTTTCATAGACGCCTCCACCGCCGCCTTCTTCTTCTCAAAGTCCTCGCCATGCACAATTCTCGCCAAATTCTCCTTTAATGCCCAACTTTAGTTAAAAGAGAGATTTATCTCACTTTGACAGCTGTCCGACTTTCCAGAATCTGCTGTTGAAGAAATTCTGCCATTCTGTCACTTCGTTCTTTCACTCTGGGTGGATTTATAGCTGATTCTCCTATTAGATACAATGCAAACATAGCCAATGGAAAGTAGATGGCAAGTACAATTAGATAGTTGCAAAATCCACCAACCAGGGCTTCCTCGAACACAAATTTTATATAACCTTCCGGGTCTCTCTCTCTCACTCACTCACTCACTCACTCACTCACTCACTCACTCACTCACTCACTCACTCACTCTCACTTCTCGTGTCCTCACCTTTCGTGAAACAACATCAATAATGGCAGAAACATGGTGAACTCCGTTGGCTGTGCATTCGAAATGTCCCTCGTCCTCCTCCGCCACTGGCCAAATGATCATTTTCTTCTCTTCTACAGAAACCCTCCAATTTAGCAGTCCAGGCTCAATTCTGTTCGTATTGACGTACCAAGTGACTTCTCCTGACTCAAATGAAAAGCTTTCAGTTTTTCTTCGGATCTACCTTGTTGGATGGCTGATCACAGGAAAGAATCAACATAGACCCACTCAAGACAACATGAGAGTCATGAGACACTGTAAGATCTACAAGTACTTTGTTCATTTTACCTAAAAACTTGAGTGATCCCGCTTATTTGCGGATTACCTGATTGAAATACTTTGAGCAGTTGTTGTTTCTTCTTTTCCAAGAAGCCTGTTCTCTTTGGTTTCTTTTTCTTCTTCCGAAGCATCCTCTTCCACCAAGAAGGTTGCGTAGAAGTGGTTGGGAGTGGGGTCGTACTGAATCCAATTGAAGAGGAGATTGTTCTCCTACGTCGTTTTCAGAGTGGGACATCTTCCTTCCACAACCTTCGCCAGACGCTCTTCAGGAGTCAGGAAACTGCAATCGGCGTCCCATTTCAGCCATTCTCGGAAACGGTTTCCGTGTTTAATCAGTTCTTGCTTCGTACGAGACCAGGCCGATGGTTTAGAAGTTGTCTGAAGAAGGAAATTGAGCAGGAAGAGGCAATTAACCTGGGCAGCACAGATGAGAAATAAGGGAAACAACCGTAGGAAGAGCATTGATCTCAAAAAATGGAAAGGGGAAAGTTATGGAATTCATATGCTAAAAAGGAATTGCAAATTATTGGGTGATGTGTTGAAAGGCTAGACTAAAGTAGAAGAAGCACAATAAATCAACTCATTT
The DNA here is from genome assembly GCA_022343465.1 of Oscheius sp. G VE-2021. Classification (NCBI taxonomy): domain Eukaryota; kingdom Metazoa; phylum Nematoda; class Chromadorea; order Rhabditida; family Rhabditidae; genus Oscheius; species Oscheius sp. G VE-2021. The sequence goes on from JAJQXH010000058.1 coordinate 2,793,091, forward strand.
GACGGTAGTAGTCTAGTAGGCAACTACATTCTTGGAAATGAAGAATGGCTGATGTAGCCGTTAGGAATACCCGTGAAGTAAACTTAGCGTAAGAATTTGAATAAGTTCTTTTTTTCTCATTTCCTGTCATTTTTCTTCTAAATCGATTTAAGTGGGTTTACGTGGGTTGACGAAAAGTACTCACGCAGTTACGTATTTTGATAGTTCTAGTGACCCCTGTTCATTTCTCAGAATGTAGTTGCCTACTAGACTATTACACATTTGACCTCTCTTTCCGAACCGGTTTTCCTTCTTAGACACAGCCCATTTCCGTATGTTTGACCAGCTTCTGGCGTCGGTGGGTGACTCAGCTATGAGCAAACATTCCCATCTGCTGCGCATGCTTCGCTCATAAAACCACTTCCCATCTAACTTTTATATTCTTTGTATTTTCCGTGCTGATAGGATGTAACATTTATCCAGTTTCATTAAACCTATATTTTCACAAAGTTTTTCGTATAAATATCGGCGTTGGCCGGTCCGCAGCCATTGGATATCGAATTTCCCGATATTCATGTGACATTCGCAGTCTACTCAAATAATGTGAACTTTATTTTTAACATTCCTGGTAAAACTTTTGAAGTTACTAGTTATCAAAGTCTCTTCTCACTTCTGAATATTGTGTAAACGAAAGTATGTCCGTTGTTTACAGAAAAGTTTGCACCGCTTGCATTATTCGAAAATGTGTGCGTTGACATGGTTCATTTTATTTTATTTTAGAAATTTAGTAATAGTTGTTTTGTGAATTATTATATTTAATTTTTTTATTAAGTTTACATTACGTCGTTAAATTCAAAATAAAATCTTCAGGCGTCCGTCGTCGCCTCGCCTCTTTCGTCATTAGGAGCGACCGTTATGGGGGTGTGCCGCCTGCGCACCTCGGCCACTTCTCAAAGCAGGATGAATTCTACAACACGAAGGTTCCCCTGAAGAGTTCAGTGGGAGGCTGCCTCAACAGGTAATTCCTCCTTGTTTCCCTTAATTAGTTTTCAGAATCCCCTTCGCTTCGCTCATTGCCACAATTATGTGCTTCATCGGGGTGGTTCTATTCTCAGTGATGATGGGCTGGGGATTCAACGCCACAGTAGAACAGACCAGACGAACCCTCCGGATAGAAGATTGGCCATGGTTGGATAAGGTAGGGCATTGTCTTATGGATTTTAGATCAATTGCAGGTTCAAATATCTTTCGTCATCCTTACGGTTCTCATGTCAATTTTCGCTTTATTCTTCCTGGCCGTAGGAGTCAGTGCTACTGGTGCAACTAGGGAGAGCATGTACAGGGGTACTTCTTATTTCCTAAAAATCCATTTTGTCGAGACTATCTTAAATTTCTTTTTCTTCTGTGAATTTGTGTCTGTTCTGCAGACGAATTGAATTGTTTCTATTTGTGTGAATTTTCGAAGTTTGCAGCATTTTAGTTAACCGCCATAATTAATATGGTTTCAGATGACAAATCCAAGTGTGGAGGACGATGTGCGTGTGCGATTTGCATGGGCTTCACGCTTGCTTTGGTAAGCGTTTCTGTTATTCGTTTTTCTTTTTTTTTGAAATTAAAAGGTCGCAGACTGGAATCAATCTCTGATCATCCAAACTAAATGGCCTTTTCAGTTGATCTGCTGGTTGTTCATAATCTCCGTGTTGTCCATGATCTGCTGTGCCTACTTCGTCTTCGATAGCATGTGCAACACGATGACCTCCTTCTCAGACGCCGATTGCATGGACTTTGGCCTCTTTGAGCCCCTTGTCCGTCGTGTCTCCAATGCCGTAAGTCGCCCTTTCTCCCAGTCTAATTTCTTTTAGAACATGCTCATCTGTGGCGGAGATGCCCAACAGTTCTGTGCCCTCACCGCAACGGCCAAGTCCTGGTGATTACCTTCCTCTTCTCTGTTATTTCTTCTTTTCCAGGTACATCGTCGGCTGGGTTGGCAGTTGCATAGTCATCATCGGCCTCTCGCTCTATCTAGCTGTTCATTCTGCCAACTACGCCCATGTCGGCACCGCTAGCAAGTAGGTCACACTTTCTTTTTATATTTCCGTTCTTTCAGGTACGTGGAGCTTCGGGAGATCCTCTCGGAGCCGATCCCCGCCCCTCCTTCGATTCCGCCGCCTAGGAGATATGAAATGTCGGAGTACGTGAACGACACGCATCCCAGACGGAGAGACCCCAGAACGCCTAGTAATAATAATGGGTGAGCGAAGTTTAAAAAGGCTTGTGTTACTGTCATGCATAGGTTCGGCCTTTAAAAGTGTTGTTTAGATCTCGCATTCCTCCGCCGCCCAGTTCCACTTCGATGAGTCGGCTGGCGGAGCAGCTATCAGACTCTGTGAGTCAGTACCAGTACGACCGAAAGTACTTCAACGGCCGTTGATTCCTCAGCCCTACCTCGCATTCTAGTCCCCATCTCCTGATGCATATCAACCGTCTTTCCCTCTGTGCCTACGTTGTGATATTTACATTCTGCATATCCCGAAAGAAGTTTTACCTAATAATAAAGTATACGTTTTTGTGTGATTTCCCTCCACTGCACTCGGGTTGAAACCCTCCTTATCTCTTCCATTTTAGTTCCACACTGTAGGCCACTTTTCAGGGGAATCGTATGTCCGATTCTCCTGTTAATATCAAAGAAGAAGCACAGCTAATTTCTAATAATCTTTCGCTTATTTGCACCCAGTTGGCACAAATTGTGGGTGCTTCTGGCCTTCTAAAACCTGTTATTTTAGAGTTTGCCTTCCTCGCCGATCCCACAGCTCGTCGAGGAGTCCACCGCAGTCCTTGAGGAACTACAGGCACTGCTTCAACTCGTCGGAAAGGAATCTCACTCCGTCAGTTATTTTACCCTTTCATTTTAGTCAAATCAATGAATCGACATGGCCTGCCCAAGATCAATTATATTTCCTTTAAAAATGGAATTTCAGGTGAAAACGGGTGTCGAGTCGGTCGAAAGACAGTTTGCTGATCTCGATCCGCTCTGGGAGAAAATCGAGAAAACCGCCGACTACGTCAGCCAGGTTCTAATAGCTCTTATATAATTCTAGGTCTCTTTAGAAAAAGGAACAGCTGACAGAATTAGAACGACTGTGCACGTGCGTTGAGAGACTCGTCAAGGAGAAACAGAAATAATGGGTAATTGCTACTCAGTTTGGATTTGGCCATGGTTTTTTTTAGTGAAAACTCGTACAGGCGCCGTTTCGCGCAGGGAGTCAGATGTGAATGTCGTGGAGAAGGACCGCTCGCCGGAGCCTGAGGAGTTCTCGGATGACGACGCCCCCGTTGAGGTTAGTCAATGCCATTTTCTTTTGTTTCTAAGATGACATTGTCATTTTGGCCGGGTTTCTAAGATTTTTCTTCCACAAATTTTTGTCGATACAAATTGACTGATCAATATTGTTGCAGGTGACTTCTAAGAAGGCGAAGACGGATGCTGACATCCAGCTGGTTGAGGACGAACCGGTGGAGAAGAGTCTGTTCGAACAGGTTTTTTCCCTTATGCTATTAATCAATTTTCCTCAGATCCAAGAGCAGAAGAAGGAAGAGGAGAGCAAGAAGAAGGAAAAGGCCAAGGCCCGTCGTGTGAAGAGGAAGAAGGTCGACGAGGGCACCTTCCACGTCAAAGTCAAGTAAATTCCTCGTTTCTACAGTTATATCTCTATTTTACAGGAAAGCCGAGTTCAAAGTGGTCGCTCTGGACAAGGGAGTGAACCGTTCGCTGGAGCCCGCCCGCAACTACAAAGCAGACCTCCTGGAGGCCAGAACCGCCGGTCGTCGCATCAAAGGAGGTTAGTTGTCCCAGGAATTCTTGGTAATCCACCCACTTCTTTCAGGCGCCACCCAGTTCACCCACCGCGCCAAATGGGCCTCCAAGCGCTGATCCCTCGATGTTATTGCGCCCTTCGTCGTTGTTGTTGTCGTTGTTGTTACGTTTCATGAATTGACATCTCCTGGCTTGTTTATCACAGTCTGCATAATCGTCTCGGGCCCCGTATTCCTACTTCTTCCACATGTCATTGAGCATAAGGAAGTGCGTGTCGCTGTCCTGTTCCAGCTGTCTGCTCGTACGCACCGTCATGTCTCCTGTGTCCGAGAGCATCGGCTGAGCCACCTCTGGCTGCCTCTCGGGGTTGAAGAGGCACGGCAGCGCTCGTCTGAAATATTAAATACATCTGCATTTTGAAAACAATGTGTTTTTTGAACATTATATAAAATTTGATTGTGTTTGCCTACCACCAAATTCACTTTGTGCCAGTAGCTTTTCAGTACGGAAGAAAACTATCGAATTTATATTATAGCATAAAATTGCACTGTTCTTTTAAAAATAAAAAACATGAAAGTATTGGTGGTTTTAAGAAACCCTTGGAAAGCCACATAACTTTGTGCGATAGAATAAATAGTCACAAGATTTGGCCAAACATGGCCTACCTGGTTGCTTGTTTGAGCTGCTTATTCCTGAGAATGGCTACCAGTGGGAAAATGACGGAATGAATTGGCACTACGAGTAAAACAGCCTCGGAAAAGGGAGCGAAGGCCACCACCACTTCCTCATCTTCCGACTGATGCAACAAGGCGAAGACCAGCATGGATGACATCCCCAGGAGGGTGAGGACGGTATGCACAGTGATCGAGGGGATCAGGATCTTCATTATTCTCACGTTCTCCTGAAACTCACTGGACTTTCACACTTTTAAGCAATTGCCTGCAGTTGATAGCGCTCCGTCAATGTGTGCATGGCATTGTTCACGAATTCACTGACTTGGCGGTGCTGATTTGAATGAAGCAGAATTACAAAATAAAGCAGAGCCACGGCTTCTGTCACAGACATGAGGCCGAGGGACATCACCTGAAGAGGGCGTCTTTCCTTCGGAATGGAAACCAACCGCTGTTTTGGGATGAGACACATAGACAGTGCAGTAGTGGACATAGCCAGACTCGGAACGAATGGCCGAGGATAGCGTTGCCAAGAAGAAGGAGATAACCCACTAAACGAATTGAGTGCTATAAGAGAGAGATGGAGAGAGAGAGAGAGAGAGAGAGAGAGAGAGAAAGAGAGAGAAAGGAGAGAGAGAAAGAGAGATAAAGAGTACCTGTGCAACCACCAGTCCAATGGCAACGGCCTTCGATCCATGAACTTCGTATGTCTTATACTTGAGTGTGGCAATTGTCCTTTCAACCGCCAATACCAGAATACCACAGAGCGTGGCATAGATGGCTAGTACAACCGGGTATCTTAATCCAACTAACTAAAAGTAGAGCACAGGTCTCAAACCTAACAAAAGCGCAGTTGTGCGCATCACTCAATGCTGAACAATGATCCCTAGTTGAAATTGTCATGGCCAATCTATAAGACTGTGAAGTGAATTTCAATATGAAAACAAACCCATAAAAAGCCGTTAGGAGCAGTTGAGCACAGGCTATCCAGGCGGCCACGGCGAGACTTGCGAGGGACAGACGGAGGTTAATGTGAACATTTCTTGAGCTTTTAGAAATAAGAACTAGGATGAACAGAGTTGAGCAGATGACTCCAATGAAGCAGCAAAAGATGTGGACCATTCGGATATTCTGGGAAGCTGTCTTTTAATTCCGGGAATAACTCACTTGTATTAAAGGATTGGTGGCCAGTTCGAATGAAATGTCGCAGTCTTCTTCAGTGTAGTTCAGAATGGAAACCGAATGTGAAGCCAAAGCCTGAGCCACACCACTTTCCTTTTTCGTATTCCCTTACCTTCTTGGCTGTGTGTACCAGGTGTTTCATATCAGACCCTATCTCTATCCTCGCCATCTGAAAGGAGGGAATTCGAAAACAGAAGCGGCTAATTGACGGTTGCTAGCGAAGATGCGCGAAGAGATTTGATTTGCGACTCACGCGATGCTTCCGAACACGCACAAACACACGCAAGAACAAAGATTGAGGGGGAAAGGCGCGAAATTCAAGAAGTGCCTAAGAAGGGGGTTCGTGAGTCGAAGGGCGAGTGGATTCCGACAACAACTGGAATTCTGGCACAGCAAAAACGGGTCTCCCGGGAGATGACGCTGGAAAAAGGAGGAGGGGATACAATTTGGGCTCGGAAAGCGAGAGAATTTGTTTATTTGACCGGAAGATGGAGGATTGCATGAGAAAAGCTTGATCCCCATTCCAATCCACAACGAAGCTAATCAATGATACAGGTACACCAAACAAAACTTGCATTGGAAACGCGGCTTTTCATAACAGCACTATTTTGTTTAAAACTTAAAACTGCTTGAATTGCTGCGGATTCTTTCAAATCCTCGAATAAACGGTCGAACGCGGCTTTGGCTGATGGCCTTTGCCTCGGGAGTGCGGGTTCTCACACGGCGTGGCGCTGAGTAATCGAGGGAAATGCGGACATGTAGCCCTCTCTAACGACCCTGCGCATTACACGGATTGGAGGGACACTCATTCGAAACGGCAAAACATGCAAAAGGGCACTGCGTTCTTCGATGGGCGAGTATTGGCTGCATTTCGGGCGACGACACGAGCGAAATAGAGTTATGCGAACAGCGGGCGGTTTTAGGGGCGGAGAGAGGCCAAAACAGAGGAAAACGAGGAACTTTGGCCTAACAAAGTGAACGCAAGGAAACAACTCATGGAAACAATCGAATCGCTTCCAGAGAAAGTTGAACAAACAAAGAATGAGCCGCAAAGGAGCGAACCACGGTTTGGAACAGTAGGTTCTAACTAGTGGAACTCTTGTAATCGTTTAGGTACGCTTGATTTGAAGAAAGAATTTTGCAGTATTCGCAACTCTTTAAAGGTTACATCAAAACATTATGAGGATCCCATCTTGGCATTTGAAACAGAATATGGGTGTCTCTTGATGGAAATAATGAAAACATGCCACATTATATGGAACTATGACTAAATTGCGTCATATTTCCCAGCAAGAAGACGCTGATGATCAATTTGCTCTACGGCGCCTGTCTTCAAATTATTTAAATTACATAGTCTTCATAAAAAGAGTGGGTAATAGTAGCGCAGGCGGCTCCATTCGGGAAATGGTGCGTGGACCGCGTGGCCAGGTTCATTAGAATTTCCTAGCCTGGTTAGACTACCCCGATATAAGAGTGACTGAGTGTAATAATTGCTGAATTTTCTACCTTTTGAAGCTAAAAACTACCTAATTGCACCAAAATGTTGGTTTGGAATATTTAACAAAAGGCACTGCACAACGAAACAGCTTTAAATGGAGCAGTAATATTGATCTTGGCTGATTGCATTCTTTTCGCAATTTACGCAAATGTTCACGCTTACGCGGACAACCTACCATTTCCAATGGAGCCGCCTGCGCTACTATTACCAAAGAGTGTTGTTTATGATAAAGCGCACCTCTAGGATTGACACATCTTGTGCGAAAGATTGGGCTTAGTTCAAATATGAAATCTCACTTGTTTAAAAATAGAAGGTTTCTGGGAATCGGATTTCGTAAACCAATCGGAAGCAAAAATACGTGAGAAGGTCGCGTGTTCTAAAAGACATTCAACATCAGGATAAATCTTAACACTGAAATTTTCTGGAACACAAAGTAGAGATTGGTCATTGGATGACTGAGACCTCCTCGAGACACGAAGCTAATCACGAGAGTACTCGAATGACATCAACTAGGTAGCTCTTCAAGCATTGAGCTCACAAATTAGAAACTCTGGGCGAGACCTCTAGTGAGAAGACAAATTTAGACTCTCTTCAAGGACACAGTAGATCGATTCGTAACTGCAGAGAAGGAAGCGGAATATTTGGACTTCCCTAAGCATCAACGATCGAAATAGCCACATAACATGTGATTGATTCTACTTGGAAAGTACTTTCAAGGAAAGGCGGAAGGCGACGGTTCAATAATCGAAGCGGAAATAAGAGGAATGCGGCGTAATCCGCCGACCGGACCGGACAACAGCAGGGAGCTGTTGACAAGCGGCTGGAAACAACGGCGGAGTCTGGCAGAAAGAAGGGAGAGAAATGAAAGTTTGAAGTAATGGGTAGAGTTGGACCAGACGATATTTTTATAGGTGACATTCAATTCAAGTGAATTTGAGCAAGTTCTTGTAGAAATGGTAGAGAAAGACCAAATTTCAGATATGAAAAAGGAAGTGCTCGACGAGTTCTTGGCTAGGCTAGACTTGTTTAATTCATGTGGAGGGGGCCAGGACGCAAGCCGATGACACCCGGGGCGAGCGAAAACATCCTGATTAGTGACTAGCAGAAACGACTAACAACCACAGAAGAGATTGATTTAATGTAAATGTATAGGGAGACTAACAGATAAATACATAAAGACAGAGAGGGAGAAAGATAGAGACGGGGATGTCAGAAAAACGCTGTTTTCAACAGACTGCCTGAGCGTATTCGGATCGGATTTCTCTGCTTCCCAGGGCCTCAAAACACGCACAAAGTTCAAAGTTATTGTCTGTCGAAAAGGTTGCAGAGGGGGAAATGGCTCCTAAATCCCAAATTGAAAAATCGGAGTTTTCGAAAGCCGCTTTCCGCGAAACGAGGCTGTTTTTGTTGACGATAATCGCAGTCAATAGCTGTCAAAAGCCGTTGCTGAAAACATTTCTATAGTGGGTAGAAAGAAAGTCCTTTCCAGAAGACCCAATCTTCTCGTTTGTTAGTCAGCTAGAACGGCCATTGGTTTTGATGAGGACACAAGGGCTGACACAAAAACAACGGTTCAATTGCATGGCTCGATGAAAAAGAGGGCCAGAAGGCAGTTTCAGAGTCTTCTGAAACTTAGCCAGCGGTGTCCAATGAATAGAAAATGCTCTTGTTTGGCCTGCCCGTAGGCAATCAGAAATTGCCCCGATTTGCCCGGTTTGCACTCTTGCAGAATTTAATAGCCTAGGAGAGCGATGAACTGAATTTGACTACAAAAAGTTATTTAAGAAAAATTGGTTGGAGAGGTTCTATACTCCAAAAGTTTTGACAAATTAGGCAAAACATAAATGTTTTCAATTCGAATGATGGAAAACTTTATTGCACAGAGACTTTTCTGTACTAATTAGCCGGACGTGCTGAGGTGAACATGCCTGACTGATTGGTTGCGGAGGACCTAACGGTATGGCAGAGACTTTAAGTTGCAACGTAATCATTTCAGTCAGGGAAGATCAATGTAACGTGCTCAATTGTCAGACCAAATCAACAAAACCACCTAAAATGTTTTATCGGCCACTGTACCAGTTCTTGTCAACCTGGGCTGCGTACAATAACCCAACTGTGGGAACATGCCCCTCATTTTTATGTTCAACCTAAAAGGACCAATATTGCTTACAGTGGTACATGGTCTCCAGAATGGTAAACGTATTCATTAACTCAGACAGGGGAAGCGAAATAGTACCAGTTTTGTCATATGTACAGAGGGAAAACGACGTTACGACGAACAATCTCTGATGTTGATGGCTGACGCCGCTTGAGAGGGTTGGGTGATGGAAGTAGAGCCCACATCGACTGAGGAGACACATCCTCTGAGACCAGGGAGCACACGGGTTGGTAGGCCCCCTGGAGCAGTTTTAGCCAAGTCAGGAGGATAACCCACCAATGAAGAGGGACGAATACACGTTCAACTGCTCGGAAGACCCGGGGGTCATGGTCGAAATGGGCGACTGTCCGTCGAGTGTCATGGTTACGTGACGTTTGTTCCTACAACTCTCATGGAAACTTTCATTTGTGTATTCTTACCGTACGATGGCAATAATGTGCCATCTGCCGGGGATGAGAGATGTGGGATGGGAAAGCTCAACGAGGCCGGATCCCAGATTCATTTCCATCTAAATGGAGTGAAAAGAAATAGGCGGAGATTACCATAGCAAGTGAGGAAGCTGTGACGGAGAGTCGGAAGAAATCGGCATCTTGCTTGTTATGATCACCGGCAAATGCCAAAAGTTGGGGCTCACGAGAGGAGTCGTTATTGACTCGAAAATGAATGGAGAAATGAAGTTCATCTCCCGCGATTCTGGAAATATATTGCTTTGAAGAGTAAGAATGTATGAAATATATATGAAAAGTCAGACAACCCACTGGTTCAGCACTTTTTCCTCCTTGATTTCCAGCAGAGAATGGCCTCCAAAGTTCATTGCACTTACAGTAGCGGATCCTTCTAAACGCTTTCATTAATATCGAATTTCATCTCCGCTACCTTCTTCACATCGATGACCGAATTTCGGCCACTCACAAAGGCACACTGCCTTTTCCTCTTCAACGGCACAAATCTTTGGACACCCAGCTGAAGCACATGGGTCTGAGCTGCATTCCTCAACGCCGTTTGTCGCATGCAGACGGAGATTGTGACCATTCAGTCGAACCTGCAATTTCTGGTGTAACACAAAGATTTTGGGACCGGAAAACATGCTAACATGATTACAGAGTAAATGTTAGGAAACAAAGACCTACATGGCGGATGCAGCCGTGGAAGCCCGAGAGACCGACGAGGTGGTCCACTGGGGCGGAGTCCACCCCTCCGAGGAAGACTTCTCCGTTGTCGAAGACAGCGGAGGGAGCCACCGATTGGAGCTCACCTTCAATCCACACTTGATGATCGACCTGAAACAGCTGATGTCAGAAATTGATGAAATTAGAGAGATAGAATGGAATCCACGAAACCTTCAGAAGGAGTCCTCTGCCACTCCTCCACATTTCCAGTTTGTGCCACGAGTGAATGCTCACAACTGCCTCCGACCTATAAACAGGCATTTCTATTTCTATGCTGAGTTCTTACCTAAGAACTACAGAGTCTGCCCCCATTGTCGCTTCCACAACCACGTATCCTTTTCTTAGGTAGACGGCTGTGTGGCGGTTTCCATCCCTCCAAAGGAATAGTTGTCCAAACTGAGCGGTTGGTTTGAAGTGCAAAGAGAGTTCCAAATACTCCACGGCATCTGCGGGAGCTGGCCAGACAAGGAATTGGTTGCCAGAGAAGGAAGCGGTAGTCAATGGAACCAGGGATACGGAGGTTGTGGAAGGAGATGTCAGTGGAAGTGTGGTTGTGGAAGGAGGGGGCGCTGCAGAAGGAGTAGTGGCCACAACTTTCTTCTTTTTCGATAGGGCTAAAATGGGAATTAACAGACATTGAAAGATCAATGTTTTGTTTAAATATTTAATGAAAATTGATGTCTCTAGTCCAAAGTGTTAAAATAATTCCGGGAATTGACGATGTTAGATCCATTCGGTGTCCAATTCGCCACCAAAACGGAAGTGCGAAATTCCCTATTCCCTCAATTTGAAACCGCTGTGCCCATCTGACTCGTTTCGTGCGAATGTCTCTGCTCGTTCCATTCCTTTGATGGAATGCATCGTCTTTGTCCACCTGTGGTTCGAGGTCTTCTGTGGTGGGTGGCACTTCTAATACGCTGGGCAACGAGGTGTTCGAGGAACATTCCGTAGTAGTCATTGCAGAGCAACGGCGGAGGTGACAACGCCGCCACGAAGAGAAGAGCCACGAGCGACATTGGAGGAAGCCACGCCCACGAATGGAGAGGACACGGAACGACCACAAAAGAAGAAGGACGCCCCGGATTTTGGGATTAGGGATGGAAAGGGAGGGAGAGATGGAGGCTGTACGGGATAAGGGCTCTTGAGGAGGGATTCTCCAAAGATAGTCTTTGGTTCAGAACACATTGCCAAATCTAATATTTAAGCTTCCGAAAACAAAAGCGGTAACGCAACATCAATCTTTCCGTGACAAGGATCGATGTCAACTTTCCTCGTTTTCTATTTTCGAATTTCTTAGAAAGTTATGATAAATCAATAAGAATTGCCCCGATAAACCCTGCATTCATCGTTGCGAATGTTTGAGATGGTTATATCACAAAGACCCTTTCACAGATTAACAGTTGAGATGTCATTTTAAACCACTTGTAAATGAAAACCAACCTGCCACGTGTTCCTCAAGGCCAGTGGCGATGTCGAACTCAAAGAACTGTTCCTCCAGACTGTCGACCGTTTTACGTTCCACTCCACAACGATCTGGAAGAAAAACAAATTAAAAACGATAATTTCAACACAAACATGCAGTAACAACTCTATGTTTACGATATATGTCACAAATAAATGTACTCTGTTGTTGAGATTGAAAACACTTATTCAGTCGAATCCTTCTTTGGAAAACGAAATTACCCTTGCCTCTTAAAACTTTCATTGTTGATGCCTTCTCGCCACTTCTACTCTCACGCTTCTTCCTTTTTGTAAATGGCATCAGAAAACACGAATGATAATTGAATTCGCAGCCTCTCACTTGTGCAAACAACTGCCCAATGGACAAAACATTCTATCAATTGCACACTTGGAAGGGACTCAGGCATACTCTTCTCTCCGGCGAGACTCACCCAGGTGATTTTGATTGACAGCTCTGTTCACTTTCTCTTCCGTGTGCAGCAGAAGTTCACCGTTCACCACCACCTGCAAGCAGAAGTAAAAAAGGGATTAAAATGTATACAGACTTTTCGGATACAGCCAGTGAGACCTCGATCCGTGCCTGCTTTGCTATCTAGGAATTCCACATTTCTAGGTGCTCCTCCGAGGAAGATCCCTTCGTCCATCGTGATTCCTTTGTAGTTCTGGAATTGGTTGGCCTCATCCTTCATGGGTTGACGACCGTCTGCACGGAGTTCTGTACGGAAACAGTAGCTACACGGAATATCTAATAAGGAATTGGGAAGGATTACTGTCTGACGACGGAGACATTGTGCCACACACCGACGGCAAAGGGACCACGGTAGAGGTCTTCGATTGTTCCTTCCCCGCAGTCTTGTCTGGAAGACCTTTTCCTCTAAAGTCCTTCGTTTTCACAAACCTCAACATTATGTTTGGTCCAATGAGAGCAAGCGAAATAAAGTCATCCCCCTTGAATTGTCCGGCAAAGAAAAGAATTCCATCTCTTTGAGCGCTCACTCTAAAATACCAACGGTAATTTTCTAAAATTCATTTTACTTGAACTCAATGGAGATATTTGTCTCCAGATAAGCTGACTCCACGACCGGGAACTCTGCGTAGTTGGCACCATGGAAAGCAACAGGAGCCGTGTCAGCAGAACCCTGAACTTAACTATTGTCTTGGCCAAAAGGCTAAATTACGTGGTATTCTTGACTGTCGTCGGCTGCTTCCGCAGAGTGCCAGATGGTTTCAAACGTTGTATTTACTAAGGTACTATTGGGGTGGTAGAATAATGTGGCGAACCTCTGCAGCCTACGCCGTCTGCCAGAAGGACGTGGTCATTCCAGCAGCCACACTCGTACGTGTCTTCACTGATTTTTAAACATAACTGAGAGCAAAGGACGGAAGAATCGTCGCAGGACCCTGAAATTGATGATTGTGACATCGTAGCATTCTCTATGTAATGTGATAAAATGAGATCACTTCTTCTCGCGTGAAATTCCCCAGAGTATTTTGATCACCGGAATTTAAGACTCGTTTACCAGGAATATGCCCGAACCCCCTAATGTCGGATGGGATTGTAATCCGTGCGTGCGATCCAATTATAGACTATCTGTAGCAGATCGCAGAATCTCATTATTCGGCCCTCGGTCCCCCAATTAATCCGTCGAGAGTTCCCGAGAGCAGGCGGCTAATCATCGGACGACCACACGCAAACACTGCCCAACCAATTACGGACAGCAGCGCTTTTCGACTTGACGGACGAGTTTCGAATGGCTTTGGGGAGGGAAAGGAGGAGGATTGGCGTCATCTAGGGAGAAAAACTTGGAGTGACAGGGGGACTTGGATGGGTGAGAAAGGGAATTCCAGAAACGTATTCGAGGGGCTACTTAGAGACTTTTGTTTGCAACTGACAACTTTGCTCTACCGGTTACTAATCGCTTACTGGCGCAGAATGTCCGTTATCATCATCTCCTCTTCCCCTCCTCTGTTCATCCGTTCGTCGATGCCATACATAGCCGGTCAGTCCCTAAATCGGCAGCCCCGCAGTTCATTTGCATGATCCAGCAGCAGCTTCCCGAGGGCAGCATAAATCGGGTGGCTCTCGTCGGGCTCATTTCCCCTTCCGGCGCACTCCAAACAACGCCTATCCGGCTGCCGAATTCTGGCATGTCCACCTGCCACCAGGTGTATTGGCATCGATCGCCACGGGCGACAACTCCTTGCAAAGAATGAGGGCCGACCCCAATATGTGTCCACAACGCATAATTTATGAAGGACCGCGGACACACATATCGCCGGATTATCCGGAGACGGCGGCTGATGAGATTGGAAACACGTAAACAGAGCGTCTAATTTTAGATAGAAGAGAAATATAACTGGGAGAGAACAACAGGCTGCTCAAATATAATATAACTTTGGAACATTTTGCACCGAACCCCCCCCCCCCCCCAAATAGACTCTTCTGTGCGTCAGCAATGACTGCGAAATTAGATCTGCACTTGTCTGGCCGTAAAACCTAAGCCATTAATCTAAGCGAATTCCAAATTGTAGGCTGCAGGTACTACGGCAAAACTGATTTAATTTTCATTGCGGATAGTCATACGCGCGTTACAATTAGCTGTAGCACATGTGCTGCAAACTTTCCTTCAAGTACTCCAATATGCTGACTCTAAAGGAAACAAAGTATTTACCTTTTTAGGGGTTATAACAAATGGCAAGCAGACTCAAACAACTGATTATTTTATATTATATCGTAAATCCATACTCTCGAGTAAGAAAGAAGATTCCTGAATGAAGAGTATCTTTTCCAAGCACCCAATGCCAGCACAACTAATTGCCAACTGTTGCCTCCCTGCCTAATCCCGAGACTTAAAAGTAGTCCCTCCGGAAATCTGTCGTAGTTGAAACTCGAGCCTCCCCTCCCACCGCTTATCCCATTTGCGGGAGCGCACGGCTTTCAGCCAGGTAATGCCGCCAATTTGCGAGTTACTTCCGCCCGAAACGACGCTCAATTCCGCTGCGAACTCTCGACTCTACAGTATCATTTTCCCGTTTTTAGCGTTTTCGGATTAGCGGAACCTGTTGCCGCAAAGCAAGAAGGCCGCTTTTTCGAGATCAGACGACCTCGCGGAGACGTTGGGCGAATGGCAACAATTGCACAGGGGAAGATGGCTCAGTTCCAAGACAATTGAAATTAAACTAAATCAGTTTGAGCATAGCTGAAGTAATAAAATATGTTCATCGATAAAAGCGGGGGGTGAAGGTTAAAGGAACAGTTAGCAAAAAATATTATTGAACAAATCACAATAGAGTTTAAAAGTTCCCTTACTCGCCTGTAAACAAACGTCCCTTTAGCTAATATGCCCTGACGGCAATTTGCATAAGCAAGCGCGCGAGATCTAATTTCGCATGATGTGCCTAATGGAATCTTCTTGTTTCTTTGGTTCAGGTACAATAGAAAAAGAAACATTTGGCGTTGTTTTCAGATAGCTTGTGGTGTCTGTGGCTGCAAACAAAGAACAATTCTGCACGGGAGAGAGACTGATGTTAGTCGCAGACATGTGTCCATAGTTGATGGTCAACGACACAAGAGAGGTATTTCATTTTATGATGAGGAACAATGCTAAAGATAGAGAATAAAGGAACCATTGCTTTTTTATTATTGTATTTATATTGTATCATGAGGCACGACATCCCAAAGGTTCCGATACCGATTGAAATCTTTTGTGAAAATGCAGGGGTTCCAGGTGCCTTTCGTCAAAATGGCGGCTACTCTCGAAAGGAACCTTTATTTTGTTTTTGTGAAATTATTTTTGTATTTTGAAGTCTAAAACTATTGCTAAAATTTTCAGAGGGCCCACAGAATCGAATGTTTTCATCGCCATTTCAGCAGCCGGAGTAGGCAAATAGTGACGAGATTCCCCCGCCTGCGATTACTATTTTAAGGGCAAAAGGAATTCTATTCCATTTAAAATAGATTAAAAAACTAACAAAAAATGGAAATGTAAAAAGACATAGACTATGAAAGTGTAAGTTTAAGGAATGAATGTCGGCGACTCCTCAATTAGTCATCAATTAGTTTGATAACTTTTATTCTCACTCCATCAATCACCAGACTCTTCGAAAAGAAATCCGTCATTGTAACGACCGTCCATTTGTCAAAAGGACATGTGGAGTGGAAATAGAAGATGATTCAGAGGAAAGGAAGGGTTGTGATTCAGAGGAAACATATTGCGGGGTAAAGAGGCACTTGTCTCAATGGAAACACATCGGCCGCATTTCAATTACCCAAGTTTTGGCTAAACGGGAAACAACATCGTCTGAAGGCGCCCAAGGAGCAGAATAACAAGAGGAACATCTATGGGTGATTCAGGATCATTTTTATATAGAAACATTTAGGAAAATGAATGGCAAGCAACAAAAAATAAGAAATCAACAAAATCTCGCAAAAAAAAACTAAATGGTAGGCCAGAATAAACACTCTATTGAGTAGATGAATTCTTACAATTTCAAGACTAAAGGTTCCGAGTGTTTGCCAATGAGATTCAACTGAGATTTTCATGAGTTTGAGATAATAGAAGAAAGGGCTAAATGAGACCACTCCCACCTTGGAAGACCTGAGCCTTGGCGGCGGCAGCTGCGACGGCGGCGGCAAAGACAAGCAGGACCCTGGATGTCATGACATGGACCTGAAGGCGGACTTGAGGGAATGATTGGATAAAAGTCATCCGAGGAAAGAAAGGGCCGGTCAGACGACGGCTAACCGGGCGTTGTCATGACAGAACTATCGATCTCACCGGCCACGCCCCTTCGGGAGGTTGACGAAGCTGGACAATATGGCGGGAGCAGCGGAACTGAAGAGGTCAAGCCACAGAACACGGGTTCACGTGTATAGATGAATTAGTTCAGGGTAGAAACATTGTGGCTCGTGCTGAAGAAGAAGGCGCGGAAGTAGATGTAATGTTGGAGGAAACGAATGGTTGGTGACGCAGAGAATAGAGCGTGTTACTACAAGGTAAAAAGAAAAGGATATGTTAAATATTATGAGATAGACATCATGTGGGAGCGTGAGTAAACTTAAGTGTCTTGCAGTGTTACCTTCCAAAGTATTTCACTCTTGTGTGTGTGTGAGAGAGAGACAGAGAGAGAGAGAGAGAGAGAGAGAGAGAGAGAGAGAGTGAAACCAGAGAATAGGGCATGGGTTAGCACACCTACTGGAAAAGAAAGAATGCCTTGCCGACACAAATCGTCAGTTCAGCTGCCCTACTAGTACGTCTTTAAATTCCCCGTCGGCCGATTCCCCTGCGGCTATCGCAGTTGCATCCATTTGTTTTGTCCTGAATGCGAAATTACCCGTCTCCCTCGATCTCCTTTCTAAACCGAATTCCTCCTTCTTTCAGGTGCGCATGTTGCGAATATAATTTGCGCTCCCGCGGGAAATCGGCATTCGTTTGACGCACAACTCGCCTACGTCGGATAAAAAACGGCGCCGAACGGCTACTTGCAAAAGGAATGCAAAAGGACCAAAACTAGTGTGGAAGGGAAGAATACTAAGAACAACTTGCTAAGGTTCTGTTTACTTTTAAATTGTTAATATAAAGTAGGATCCGCAGGAAAAGCAAGCGGACGGAAAAAAAATGAAATTATGGGCGGAACATCATTTAGAGTCTGGAAGAAAATCAGAATGGCGACTGGGGACAAGAGCAATTGGAAGGGATTGCCACTCTTTAATTTCACACGCGTCCTTTGGATTCCAGGGCAAGGGGAAACACACGAGGGAAAAAGAGAAAGAGAGTTTTTTTATTTTTGGTTTTTGTTTACGGAGCATGACGAAACTATCGTCTATTCTAAGAGTAGTTGTTAACAGAGTCAGAAAGGGGGGAAAGCAAAAAAAAGAAAAAGAGAGAGACAAAGAAACTGAGACATGCGAGAAAATCAAAATGGAATATATTCCTGGAGAAATGAAAAAAATTAGCCAATGTTTCAGAAAGTGGACTTACCTTTTCAGATATTCTGTGCTGTTGATTTCAGCTAATAACCCATCATTGAGTGCTTATCAAAAGTTCATGTCTGCTCCAGTGCACTCCAAACCGTCTGCCGTCCTGTGGTCAAGGTTAGAGCCTGACCGGTCAAACGGTTCAAAAGTCCCGGAGGAAGATTCATTCCAAAGAATAATAATAATTAATAGAACAATAATAACGACGGTCTCCTTGGGAGCTGAGTTCGAAGGGAGGCTGAGATGGACGGCAGTGGGACTAGATTACTACGCGGTAGTATCAGGGGGAGTGTGACCAGAGGATAGACACGAGCATCACGGTTGTACAGGCAAAAACGGCTAGAGAGACGATGAGATGGACGAAGAAGACGAAGAGACGGAAACCTCCACGCTAGAAAGGAGTTTCAGGGGAAGGAAGGGAAACAAACCGAAGGGTTCGACAGCTGGGCTTCGGTGGATGGACCATGTATGTTGGAGAGAGCCATTCCGGAAGGGCCAACCACGTAGCGATGGGGCTGGATCTCCGCTAGAAAAAAGTGTATGTGCCAAAAAGTTAATTATCTACGACAGAAAAGGGCAACCTAGACGTTAAATGAGTAAAACGGTTCAAACAAAGTTGGTTGGTAGAATAAAATAAAGGAGAATTGTATGTAGTAAGAGACAATCAGAGACACTCACATATTTTGTCGTTCCTTTGTCCAGACGTGGCAATGGCCTCCATGAGCACATTGCAAAGAAGGAAAAAGGCAATGTACCCTCCAAAGATCCAGTTGGGAATGTGGCCAAAAACTCGGTTCATGCCGGTTTTGCCCATTGGCAGTGCCAGGACCATAGTCGTACTGGCCAATGTCCAGGCAGTCATTCCAACCAGCCAATGCACCCAATTGAAGACTGGCCTGTAGACTGCGTTAGGCGACGGCCGGAGAAAAGCCAAAAACGGCTGCGCAATGGCCAGGCAAGTGGCTCCAAAGCCAGTGATGGCGTGCATCTTTTTAGCAAAGTCCTAAAATATCTTGTGAAGAGTTAAAGTTGAACTAACGTCTGAGGTGCATTTGTAGGAGCACTGGTACCACACCCAGCCGGCCTGATAGAAAATGAATATTACGGCTAGCACTTGCAAAATGATAGAAACCATCCACAGGTCGCGGTGGAGCTGAATTGATTGAAGAATCACCGTGATAAAGGAGAGAACCTGGTACCACACGGCTGTTCCAAGGAGTTTCCTTCGGGGAAAGAGGGGTTTGAAATAACGGGCGATCAGAATGGCCGAGGATCCCAGAACCCACCAGGCGAACATCAATGCGATTCCTGGAATTAGGCATATGGTACTTATGAAAGCTGAACTTGAAAACAATGTAATTATAAACAATTTCATGGGGAAACTTTCCACATTTAAGTTTTAGTTTTCAAAAGACCTTCGTATTAAACATGTTCACAGGGATATGCATATGTTTCTTATGTGAAATAACTTGGCTTACCGTGAAGGACAGCTATCCTATATCTCCAATAGCGGCTGACCACCGTCTGTCTCATGTCAACCACATCGTAAATGTTCGATTGGCTGCAGTTCTCCCTGCAGAAAGTCACTCGTTCGTTCGTCATCCAAGGGAACTGCGCCCCGTCGTTCACAGAATGAATGTCCTTTTCCAACGCTGAAAATTTCTGCTAGGGGGGTTTGGCATAGAACTCACTGAACTGATCAGCACTTCCCCTTGCAAACAACATATAGTATCCGCCACTTTCCAAATCGTGAATCTTGAACTGAGACTCATTCAAAACCAGCTGGCGGTTGTCCAGAAGGAGTTTGGCTGAACACGTCAATACGCCATCCTCCAGGAGTGATGTGGTGTCTTTGAGGAGAACAGAGGAAGCCTTAAAAGAGAGATTCTGCAAAGCTTTAGATCTACCTGAGGTAAAACTTCGTTGAAAGTTTCATCATTAAAGGAAATTTGGACTTTTCCTGGCCCATTATGTGGCTGCACGCAATCCACAACCGTATCATCGTCCTGTAAGCAAACTAACAGTTAGTGAGCTTTGATAACATTTTACGCATTAAAGTTTTCTAGGTATTTAACTTCAACACATAAACTCCAATAAAAGACTCTTACCATTCTCTGGTTCAAACTGAATCCCACGGCTGCATAGTAAGGCCTTGTGTGGTCGAGATCCTCTATGACGGCTTCCAGCTGCAGCAGAATTCCATCTGGTTCCACTGCCCATTTGACAGCCGAGCGACACGGCGTCTGGGAGTTTTCAAGGCAGCCAGGGGGATGGAACCAACATGACCGCGTGGAGTTGCATTCTGAGGAGGAGAAGGCAGCACAGACTGACGACGCCTAAAAGTCTCTTTCATGACCATTGACCCTATTTCTTCCCTTTGTAAATACCCAGTTGTCTTGATTGCTAGTTCTCATTGAACCAAACCTCACTGTGACCCTTTCGTATTATCAGCTAATTTACTCTAATGTTGTGATGTTGTTGCTTTTACTTTTGGCTTATCTTATCTCTGCGGTCAAAGGGGAGGGATTCCCGTCTGCCTCAGCGTCCATTCTGCTGTGAGGGCTATTCCCTTCCCTTAATGGTGACTCCATTCTATTTCTCACATGGACTCTCCACTTTCGTCTGACAATGTGCTATGTCTCATTGAAGCAGTCATTGCGAATTGTTGGATGAAAGAAACGAGACCATACAGTCGAAATATTCAGGTGAGTCATGTAATCCGATTTCGAAATTTATTCATTTCTACGCCTAAAATGGGTGAGTAACGGTAGATCGGCAATGATTCACTGCCAGAGAATGAGTCAAAATAAAGGGAGAGAGACAGAGATAGAGACAGAGACAACAGTAGATGCATAGAAAGAGAATGAGAGAGAGAGAGAGAGAGAGAACAAGAGAAAGAGAGAGGTCCTACCTGCAGTGCGAAGATGAGCAGTGTCTGAAGGGTCCTGCTGGGTCGCATGGGCAGCCGTGATCCGTCCGTGGCTGGCGCCGCTTTCACTGCAAAGACGAGAGCGAACTAGCCCCCATCGATAGCCGCGGATTACATAACGAACGGTCTCGCGCAACAATCAAACGATGTGGCAGACGACTGCCAGAAATGGGAAATGGAAAGGGCTGGGGAACAGGGGAAGGCCAGTGGCTGGGACGGCCTTTCCATCATATATTTTAACGCAGAGTGACGAAGGCCAAAGAAAGGCGATAAATACGACGGCATTTCAACAGAATTATTCTAATTTCGAAATCTCTTTGCCAAATTGTGTTTATAAACATTGGTGATCATTCCCAAGGAATACCATTCCCAAGGAATACGCTCCAAAACAACAAGTCAAAACTGTTCCTACTATCAAAACAAAGTAAATATTACTTTTATTTATTTGAGTCCTAAGTAAAGTTTTAAATTTTAAGTAAATTATTATTGAAAGCAATGTCTCTGCAACCATACTTCTTTTCGGCAAATACTAGCTTCGAATGATACCGAGAAACGAATTTTAAAGCAATTTATACGGAGTTTATTTGGAGATAACTGAGCAGAAAAATAAAAGTGAGACAAATTTCAGCAAAATTTTATAAAATGGATTTGAAAAGGCTGATGCTTCGTTGCAATCATAATGGCTGAGGGTCCAAATACGAAATGGAGGACAAATGTGATCAAAGATGTGGCTGCTTCACTTTTGGGGTAATCACTTTCAAAAATAAACTCGGTGTTCGAATTTCAAAATCATGTTTGTGAGTTAGTGAATCTTACTGCCAGATTCTTTTGCAGAATCATTGACTTGACATAGTTCAGTTAAAAAAAGTCATGTTTGAGCTCAGATCTTCGCTCAAGGGCACTTTTGAAAGCGTGTATTTTAGTGTGAAGTGAGTCATGACGTGAAAAGTGGAGGTTTGCAAGTGGAATACTGGAACGGAGAAAACAAGGCAGGAACACTTGTAGTGCAGAAAGGGTCGATCCGCAGAACAGGAACGGCGAGCTGTTGACGAATTCCCCGCGCACAGCCGACGACGGGCGCTGTGGCGACGAGTACGCTGCGGAAACGAAAAAGCGGCCACGACTGGTCTCGAATTCGACGGGTATCAGCATAATACTCGCTAAACCCAGCCACGGCTCAGTACAGTTGCAACGGACAATTGGCACCGATCGGGGGAGGGGATTTAGATGGGAGGAGTGGCAGAGGAGGGTAAATATTATGGAACACGGGAGAGAGAACAATGCAATATTGTGTTCTTATTTTGTATGTAAGCAGGCTGGACGTGAAAGTGAAGAAATCGATGATTCTGATCCAGTACCCCTGGCTTTTTTGAACTGCCGCTGTGACGGTTCCTTGTGTCAGCCGACGCAACATCGAACGCATTGGTCTTTGGGGGATCACTCGCAAGACTAACGAACACATCAAGCATTCCTCATTGAAAAATAAATGTATGTATTGAAAGAAATAATCATTTCTTTTTTACATTCTTCATTTTATAGTGAGGAAGGAATTTGTTTTATGAAATTCTAATGATGGAGGGACCGTCAGCCTCCTTTAAAAAAAATGAAAATTCTGGTATGGTAACTCGCGTTCTCCGCACCAATAAACCGTTTTTCACAGACAGCCAACGATTTGTGCCAACTTTGGCCTCAGAATGCGAAATTAAGTCAGATTATTAAAATTAACGTAATTGGAATAAATTTTCTTGAATTTTCTCTGAATTGAGAAGCCCAACCGGTCACGTCCCGTTGCTTCTTCCTGATTTTCTCTATTCTGACCACAGCCTCCGCTCTGAAATGCTACCATCGTCAGTGTTTCTCTATTTCTCACGAAATTCTGCAGATTCTCTTGGTGAAGACATGAAGACAGTTCAGGACAAAAGACTGAAGGAATGTCCGCCTGAGCACAAGTACTGTATCTAGTGAGTACTGTGGTTTAGATTACTGTAACGCAGGGTTTAGTCTGTCGACGACTGCCTTTATGCCTGAAAGTATCCAGTGCAGTTTGAACAGGTCGGCTGTCACAGTGGATGGAACTACGAGGCAGACGAGGAGGAGATTTACGTTGGACTGCCGAGGCTTAGGATCTGCGAGGAGAAATTTCATCTGGTAAGGAGAAGAAATGAAGAGATATATGGTTTTCAGCCAAAGAAGTGGAATTTCGTGTGGAACAAGGAAGAGGATGTTAGCTACAACATTACGCAGAGGATGAATGAGATCAGGTGCTGTTCAAGCGAGGAGGAGCACAGAATGGTCAGGGGAGGACAGCAGAAGAAGAAGGGACCCTGGTACAAAAGGATCAAGTCTATCACTTCTCAGCTATTCTCCAACACCTTTTGAATATAAAGTTTGCTTTTACAAATTTGAGAATTATTTCTTTGCGGTGATCTCGTCCTGAAGTTTTAACCGAATACAAAAGCGCTGTGATCTTTAACCAAGAGAATTTTCTTTGCTCTCCAATGCGACACTCCCACTGCGAAACAAAAACACCCACTTGCAGAGAGCGCATCGCGCGCTCAGCCTTTCATAGCTGCTCCGAATATCCGCCAGCCGGCCGTCCGAGGGCAAAGAGTCTTCACGCACCTCGGCGGCTTGTCTAATTGGAAAGAGACTGACCCCCGGGTGGTGTGGGCGCCACTCGCGTGACTGCCATCTGGCCTCCACCGAATCTCGCCGCTCTCAATTATGCACCCGGTTCGATATTCCCGCCTGTATGGCCTTGCGAACAGTTGCAATATGACAACCGCTGCAACATTATGAAGTTTAATGTTTACTCGTCTTTCTGAAATTTGCCAAAGAAATTAATTGCTTTCTATACATCCACAAAGATCCTTCCAAAACTGTTAAACATCCTTTCTCGCCTTGTTCTTTCTTCCGCAGGCCTTCCTCTGCACCTTGGCCGTCCAAATTGCTAGTTTCCCTTTGGCTTAGTACTCTTCCGTCTTCTGTCGACACGGGTTCCCGGAGAGGCGACGAATGGCGCCAATTCGTTTCAAAATGGCCGTCTTCCGGTGGACCACTAGGCGACCGCCCCCGGCAAAGTCAGTCCTCAGGTGCCTTCCTACGAGCCCTCTGCCTGCTCCGGCGACATGACCGTCGAAAGTGAGTTGGAAAATGGAGGTTAAGAATAGTTTTTAAAATACAAACCAACTCGTGCACGCGATTCCTTGGCCACATACAAGTTTTATTACCCACAGGGTCAGTTCTTCTGAAAAATGTCAGATTTTCCGGAGGAGGTGACTTCAGAAACTAGAGTTGTCGAATTTTAAAGTTGCGCAAGTTTGAGGTAGAGTCCAAAAGATAAGGCAAAGGCAGGATGAAAAAGCCTTGGTTTTAGAGTGGTGAATATTCTTTTCTATATCTTGCAAAATACGATCTCAATTGCCAGGCAGTCGATTTCACTAAAAAGTAGGTTTTTTCTCCTCTTAGGTTTGAAACCGGTTGCCATAAAACTGCTGAAACTGCAGCGGCGCTCTTTGAAGCGTCGCTGTGTAAATCTTCTCAAAGTTTCGATCCTATCTCTCTTGTTCACAAGTGTTTTCTCCAACTTTCTTGAGCAATTCACACCAAAACCATAGAAATTAGATGTTTTCGTTCCATATTTTGAGATAAATGGGCCATTTTGGCCAATTCAGAACCAACGGTGATCAAAGATATAGTTCACCTTGCTCCTCTCTTTATTCATCCCTGTTATACCTTTGGTTTACTTTCATAATTGTTTTAAAAAACCAAACAGTGGGAGCATTTCCTCTTACGCAATGATTACCACTTGGCGTCGGTTGCCTTCGGCCGGTCGGGAAACAAACATCCCTGTTTGCGTAGTCACAGCATACTACCACTGTCTGTCAACACAGCCACATGCCTTTGAATTTCATATGCCTCGGATACTCACCATCTGCTGCATCTCAACTGGAGAGTTAAAGTTTTAGCGTTTTCATCACATTACCTTACTGTCTATCAGACAAATGCACTCATTTTACACATTTTGTAATCAGCATTTTTATTCAAAATAGTTTTCCTCTGTTAGGTTTCTCTCAAATTCAATAAATATTTCCATCGCACTCAAAAAAAATTGGATTCTGCTCAAGTAAAATATTCGCTAAACATATATTCTTTACACCTATTCTATTCAAAGATGTACATCACCGAAAAAAAGGAAAGTAATTTTCTCATTCTCAATAGAATGTGCCGCTCAAGAATATTTAAAGGAATTGTTAGAGGGTTTTATATCATTTTGTGTTGGATGCAGTCGCCCATTTTGTAAAATGCTAAATTGTGTTGCACACGTTAGCCATTCCATCTCATCTGTTTGCGGAGACCCAAGGACTTTGACGCTGAATATCTCGAGAACAATGAATTCCCGACATGGGGTCTTTGAAAGTTTTTAAGGCAATTATTTTTTCTTTCTAATGAGGCAAAGTTGGAAAAGCGCCTGACTCTTCCTGAGAACATAGCAACGTTCTTTATTCTAATAAAATATTAAAGATGCTCCTATCCATAACTGAGCCACCTGTCTCAGCCGAAGCGTGAGTGCAGCTGCCAAAGACGGTCGCCTCTGACGAAAATAAGGCCGTCATTAGAATCGATCGTGTTGTTTAGTCGCGTAGACCACGCAACATCTCTTTTTGTTGTCCGTTGAAACCGGGTTCTGCGGCGGGGAGTCTCCATGGAGACGGCGGATTTAAAGGTCCATATCGGATGTGCTTCGATCGATCTACCAATGGCTTTCTGGCCTGGAAATTACTTCCGGACAACGCCTTTCAGGAAAAGCCTCAAAAAGAAATGAACGCTGTGTACCCATTGGAACTCTCTTTCGCAAAGGGCAACTGCCGGAAATAGAAGACTTTGGTGAATTCAGGGGTCTTATTTAAACTTTTCTTTCCTTACAAACAAGTGCAATATTATTCATTGTTTCATATCGAACTTGTTTTGACAGTATTTCCCTGCCCTCTCCACTCAGACGGGCATTCCATTCTGTGTACCCATTTAATCGTGTTTTCCTCTGCAGAACAAACACCTCCTGCCTGAAAATGTCTAAATCCAATCATTCCAACCGTATACGTTCCCTGAAAATCTGGTTTTCTTACCAATGAGGTACCTGTTTTGGTGTTATCGTTGAATGTTTTATCGCTGTGTTTTTCGTTCCACAACACCTGGGCACCAGCACCAATCCCAGTTTTGATTATTACTTCAATTATAATATTTTAACTGCAGCGAATCATTCTCGGCAGAATTATCCGAGTATGTAATTAATATTCCTTTAAAATGAGAAAAAAATGAGCTACTTTATTAATCCGTGGAGATGTTTTAACTAACAATAAGCCATGCCTTTCTCACAATTACCCCCGTCTCAAGAGCCCCGTACGAGGTTGTTCCCATACCGGTTCTCCTCCTTCGCTTTCGTCACAAATTCTCTTGGTGTTTGCCGTTTTTGACGTTTTTCACTGCCTTTGTACCCTAGTTTAATAGATGAATGGACGGCGGTGATAGGGATCGACTATGGAATCCGACGACCCCGTTGGAGGCAAGTTTGGAAACTTTTGGAGGAAAACAAACTCAAGTAAACATTGTAAACACTTTTTCAAAATAAAATTGAAAAATTATGGCGAATCGGTGTTGATTTTCTGTTTTAGATGTGTCGCAGGTGCCGTCGGACCTGCACGCATACCGTGGTCGACTGGAGGCGGGGGTGGAGCAGGGGAGGAGGAACAGAGAGACCGTCCAGGATCTGACGGAACAGGTGACCTCTCTCTCTCTCTCTCTCTCTCTCTCTCTCTCTCTCTCTCTTTCTTTCTCTTTCTCTCTCTCTCTCTCTCTCTTCCCCTTCCTCTTTCTGGCTCTCAGGACTGACCGCTTTTTCAGATCCAGCGTATGCGAAAGAGAGCTGCCGAAACCGTTTCACTTAATAATTCATTGCCACAAATTAATGTAGAACTGCCGTCGCCTTGGAGCGACCCCAAACAATTCAGGTAGAATTTCACTGAATCCTGAAACAATTTCAATTAAGGGATGACACTCCATTCGGGACCCATATCTCTCGAGTGGACCTCTCTCCTCCCAGAAGACCTAGAAATAAGAGTCTGGGGAGGAATGACTACTACTCCTCACACACCACATGGTCAGCTGAGTCTGTTCCAACCAGACATCGGTCGACTCCTCGGTTGGACTACTACTCTGACGAAGACAGGGAGGAGGTAGACGCTCTCTACCAAAGGCTCAAGTCAGAACTCATGAAGTAAGTTTTCTTTGCTTCGTCTGATAAAACCTAAAAACCTATATCTGGATTATTTTAAACCAACTTTGTAAGCAAACGGAAAGCCTATCATTTTGATCTCACGCAGTTTTGTCAAATCACGGATATATCAACCCAAAAAGGGAAGAAATCAAAGCATTCAATTAATGTAAACATGAAGTATCACTAATTTACTAAATTCATATATCGGAAAATATATTTTTATCTCATTCCAGAAGCTCTACCCTAGAAGAG
Organism: Oscheius sp. G VE-2021; assembly: GCA_022343465.1. Taxonomy (NCBI): domain Eukaryota; kingdom Metazoa; phylum Nematoda; class Chromadorea; order Rhabditida; family Rhabditidae; genus Oscheius; species Oscheius sp. G VE-2021. The sequence continues at coordinate 2,820,455 of JAJQXH010000058.1, forward strand.
ATGAATGAGCTGCTCCGAGAGGAGAACGATGCCGCGTTGCAGGCGAACGAAGGGCTCAGATCAGATGTGTCTGGGCTTGCAAAGGCCTTAGAAGCCTTGGACAGGCAATCCCAGGAGGACAGACAACGATTCCAGTCGGAGAACACCGTAAGTGAAACAGACTTCTTGACGAAAGGCACTCGACCACACTTCCGGCCGAGCCAGACTTTCCTCCTCACTACACCTGCCATTTCGTACCCGGACTTTTCCATTTATCTTCAGAGATACTGCAACCAATTGGAGAACGAACATCGACAACTCATAAACCTCTGGAAGGCATTCACTGCTGTTAAGAGACAGGTTGAGTACAAAGCGGAGAATTTGCGTAATGTAGTTTTAGGTGCGGGAATTGCACACTTCGACTGCCAACGACCTGGATAGACAGAAGACTGAGTTTGCGAGGTGTGCAGCCATGATGCAGAGGGCGATTAGACAGGCGGAACAAAAGGTAAGACTTTGGTACGAAAGAACGCAATAGTTTAAGACGCAAACGGCAAAGGAAGAGAATATGAAAGAGAGGGATGATGTGGTGGAGGAGGTGATGAAGAAGTATGAGGCTATCAGTGCCACTGCTCTACAGGTACGAGAGAAAGAAAGAATGTAAAGATTCTTGATTCAGACAGAGCACCAACTTCACGAAAAGAGCAGGCAACTGGCCAAAATAGAGGCCGAACTTCGCAAAACAAAAGATCATAAAAAAGAACTTGAAAACGCCGTGGAGCGCATCGATGCCATGCCAGAACTGGCCACAGTCCAAAAGAGAGCCAGAAGTGAGAGTCCCGCCGCAGCTCCTGATGTGATACGTCGGATAAGGGCTGCTCTATCAGCTCAAAAAGAATCTATCAGACTGGCAGAAGAAGCCAAAGAAAGGGCGGAGGCTGACAGCAGAAGAAAGAGCCGAGAGCTGGAGACTATGGAACGGGAAACAAGAGAAAGGAGAGATCGATCAAAGCAAAGAAAGGAACGAGAAGATGAAAACGAAATGAAGAATAGGGAACTGGAAGGAGAGATGAGGCGGCTGAACGACAGGTTGGCTATGCTACTCGAGGAGAAGGAGGCAAGGGAGAAGACGCTCTCTCAGATGCAGGAGTCACTCTCGACAACGCATAGGTAGTAGCCGAAGAGTCAAAGTATACGAAGAGGTTTGCAGATCTCACAAGGAATTCATCGAAGAACTGACTACCCACCATCGAGATGAACTAATCACAAGGGACAATCTGCACTTTGGAGAAATGGAGGAGAGAAACAAGGAGTTGGAAGAGAAAAGGAATAAGGTAGGGTATAGAATCAACATCTAAACAAAAATGTAGAACGAGAACGAAGTGCAGAAGATGAGGTCTGAATTGGAGGAAGGAAGGAAGCAGTTGAGGGAGGTTAGGGCGGAGATGAATGCACACAAGAGACATGCCGATGAGAGAGGTTTGACTTCCATAAATAAAACCAACAAATTATTAAATTTATTGAAAATTGTTTACTTCAGATCTTAACATCCTTAATCTGGAAGAAGATCTAAAGAGAATGAGGACTCGTCTGGATGAAGAAAGTGCCCGAGCGGACGAGTATGCCCAAACGGTAGCTGATCTGAACGGACGGATTGACGACCAACTCTCGAAAGAGACGGATCTCCACATTCAGCTGGCAGAGGTGGAACAATCAAAGGAACGTTCTAGTCGTAGTTGGTTTAGGCGCAGAGTCTGAATGGAGTCTTAGGAGACGAGGCCAAGCTTTTGCAGGAACAGATGGGTGGTCTGAGAGATGACATAGAAGAACTTACGGAGAAGCTGGAACGATCGGGACAGGCGGAACAAGGTTGGAGCCGTCGATTAAAAGCTTTAATAGCAGTCGTCTTCAGAATTCCAATCCAAATTCGAGGTCCATCAGAAAGAGGTACAAGATCAGGATGTTGCTATGAAGACTCTCAGAAACAACGTCCACGAACTGGAACTTAAGCTAGATGTGGTAAGTCTAACACATAACTTCTGATGTATGTTGCCCAAAGAGTAGAACGTTTTCCAGTTTCGAAAAAACTGAAAAACTGCATCGAAGGCGTTGCAAAGAATTATCCAGGGTTCTGCAGCGGCTAGACTTGTGCCGTCGATAGCTCAGTTGGTAGAGCGGAGGACTGTAGAATGCGCAGATATCCTTAGGTCACTGGTTCGAATCCGGTTTGACGGAATCTTTTTGCGTTCACTTTATTTTCATATATTTATTATATGTATTTTCTTATATTATCTCCATTAAAAAATTAAATTAGCAATTAAAACAGAAATTGTGTGATTCTTTTTTATATTTTTAATTTTAGACAGCTGAGGAGTCAAGAATTAGCCGAGAGGAATTGGCTACCCACAAAGATATGTTGGACACGAAAGTTCGCGAGCTGAACGACTTAGTAAGGACTCTGGAGGAGACGAGGAGAGAAAAAGAGACACTGGCCGATGACCTCGCCTTGGGGAGAAAACAGAATGGATCCCTCTCTGCTCAGATCGAAGGCCTCGAGTCTGAACTGAACAGACGAAAGGACGAGGTTAGCCTTCATTTATGGGAGTAATTGTGGAACATTCCAGGAAAATAAGACCATGGCTCTGATGGACGATCTAAGGAACAACTTCGATCGTCTAACCAACGAAGTTCAACAGAAAAACATCACAATTGAGGATTTGAAAGAGACAGTGGAGGGAATGAAGGCAGAGGCTCTGAGGAAAGAAGAGGAAAGAAAGGCTGACAAGATGAGAGACGACGAAACGAACAGAATGAGGGAGAGGGAGGTGGAGGAGCAGTGGAAGGAGCAGGTGGACAAGGCTAGGGATGAGAAGGTACTACAGTGACAGTTAAATAGAAATATGTGGTTCAGAAAAAGGCTATGGAGGAGACAAAGACCTTGGACGGCAAGCTTGAAGGGCTTACAAAGCTGCATGAAAAGTTAATGGAGGAGGAGTTGTCTCTGAGACAACAGTTAGATGACAGCAAGTAAGAATGCATAGGTAGCAAAAATCCAGCGATAATTTCAGAGATGCTCTTGAAGAAGCAACTTCAAAGTTCAAGAAAGAGATGTCTCATCTTGAATCTCAGAACAACCTTGACAGAGATGACTGGGATAAGGAGAGAGAACAGGTGGCAAAGACTGTTCTTTACAGTATAATTGTAGTTTAGATTGAGAAGAACCGTATTTCCCAGCTTGGAGAAATGAGGGAGGAAGTGAGGAAGATGGAAGAAGAGCTCAAGAAGGCAGTGGATAAGGAGAGGACTCTGCAAACAGACCTTGCGGAAGTGAGGGAGCAATTGGAGAAGACGGAGGAAGCAAGGAGGGAAGCCAGTAGGAGTCAGGAGATTAGACTGTACGAAGAAAAAAATACAAGCAATGAAATTCTTTTAGGGAGGAGGACAGAAACAAGGAGAAATTAGCCGAGGAAGAGAGAAGAACTCATTTGACTAGGATGGAGGAGTTGCATGTAAAGATAACAAGGACACATACCCAAATGGAGGAGGCTCAAAGGCAGACAACTGCGATCGAGAAGAAACTTATGAAAACGGAAGATCTACTTTCAAAGAGTGAGTCTCTATTAGAGAGTGAGAAAACAGATATTAGAGATAAAGGCTGAGAAATAAAGTTGTATTTTTAGAAGCCGATGCTGTGAAAGAACTAGAGGAGAGAATGACTGCGTTGAATGAAACCTTTGATATCCTGAGGATGGATGAAAGTGGAATCAGAGACAAGCTTGTTGAGCTAGAACGAGAAAACATCGACCTGAAAACTGCGAAAGAAAGAATGTCTAACCAACTGTCAGAAGAACAAAAGAGAAGTTCTGAATTGGGAGAACAACTCAGAGGATTAAAAAGAACGGAACAAGACGCTAGAACCAAAGCGCAGCGAGAGCAAGAGCAACGCATGACAAAGGAAGAAAAACTGACTGTTATTACCAGCCGAGTGAAACAACTGGAGGCACAACTGGCTGACCGTCAGGCAAAGGCCGAGAGTACGTCTGATCTACTGAAGAAGTTTGAAGGCGAAGGAGCCAACATAGCCCAAGCCTTGAGAAGGGAGAAAGATAGAGTGGCTGATATGGAAAGAGCAAGAGAGGAGATGGAAAAGAACCTGAAAAGACTGGGAGAGGAGCTGGATCAGACACGGATTGCCCTAGAGAGAAAGACTTCTGCTGGGAAACAGGCGACTGCCGATCTCTTGGCAAATTACAAGGAAGCTGACAGAAGGCTGGTAGATGCTCAAACAGAATGCGTACAGCTTAGGCAACAAATGACAACTTTGACGTGAGTTGATTGAAAGCATTACTAAACGCTACTTTTAAGAACTGGACTAATATTTTAATTTCAGGGCAAAGATGGAACGAGCGGATGCAAAGCAAAGGGAAGCCGAGAGGAAGGCAGATGACGGCGAAGCTCGCAATGCCGAAATGAAGAGACGGCTATACCAATACGAGAGAAGTGCTAAGATGGCTCTCCATATGGCCAGTAAGTGGAGAACCAAACATATTTCATTTCGCTTCAGAATCAAACAGCGATCTTCGTCCAGGAGCCTCTTACATCGACATCCCAAGGGCCAGTTCGACCGGCGCGGCTGATCCTCTAGCCAGAGCCACCAGCAGCTACGATGTTTCCTTCCCTGTGGCTAAACCAGTAGTTATGCATATCAAACGCTGATGATAATCGGTTTAGGTTCGATTTGAAGACGAAGTGAAAGACCTGGATCTGAGCTCATCTATGGAAATCACATTGCGGTATTTGAAAGAACGTATTGCTCAGTTGGAAAGGGATAAAACTTCTCTGACCGCCGAGGCCGATGAACACCGGAAAGAAGCTAAGGATGCCCAGAAAAAGCTACGAGAAGTGGCAGATCTCCTCAAGCAGTTCGAGGCAAGGGTGGCTGAAATGGCAGCAGGTTTGTGGGATATTTGTAAATAAGTATATGTTCTGCTTCAGAAAGAGAACAGTTGGAGCAGAGAATGGCTAGTCAGAGACAATTGTACCTTTCAACGGAGGAGGCCACCAGAGGAAGGGACAATGAACATAAATCCCTAAGAGCTAAACTGGCAGCGGCTGAGATGCACTCTCGCGAGAAGGACAGTCGCGTGGCTCATCTGCAGACTCAGTTAGAAGCCATTCGATTGGAACTCTCCACAGTTGAATGTGACCGTCAGAAGTTGGCCAACAACTACAAGATCAAGGAGGAACATGCCAGAAAAGCGGATGAAGCAAGACGGATGCTGGAGGAAGAGATTCACAAGATTCAGAAGACTGTGAGAGACCTCAACGATGAGTTTAAGGTAAGGTAAGGTACGGCATAATTAGCTAGGTTGGTTTAGACTTGCTCCAAGCGGCTAGAGGACAGTGAATCTGAGCGTCAGCGTCTAGGAAAGGAACTGGAAGATGCGCAAAAGGCTGCCAAGCGGGAAAGAGACTTATTGGAAAAATTGCAGCTCGACGAGCGGCACTGGAGAATGACTGTAGGGAAAGGTGGCTACGGCCTTAGGATGGGGTTTAGGCGGTAAATGCGAAGAAATCCTCGGAGGAGTATCACAAATCCATCTACGAGGAGCGAATTGCCAACCTGCAGGCAAGCTACGACGCCGCTGTCGCTAGGAACAACGCAACGGCCGCCGATGCGGAGAAGTTACGGTGGGAAACCTTCACTTTAGATGTAATAGGAATTTGATCATTTACATTTTCACACCGAATCTCTGTGTTTCAGCCAAGAACTGAGGGACTACAACCAAAGAATCAACGTCCTCAACATAAAAGTGGCCGATGTTGAACGCAGAGCCAATTCGGACCGAGAGGGCAAAACGAACATGGCTCAACAATTGACAGCATTCCAACGAGCGGAAGGAGACTGGGCGAGACTTGAAAAAGAAATGAGGGAGGAACTGAAAATATTGAGAAAAGGTAGAATCACTAATCGAATTTTATATTGCAAAGTTTAGACAAACTAATCTTAACCGCTGAGATGGAAGAACTGCGGCGACGGGTTTCTCGAGCGGACATCGAAAGGAAGGAAATTGATGGATGCAGGACGAGATTGGAGAGGGAAGTGGCCGCTTTGAAGAAACACATGGGAGCGGTACGAGGGGTTTAAAGAAGAATATTGACAGAGGGTTTCAGTTGGAAGAAGAGAAATCGAGGACTGAATCGGCTGTACGGGAAACATTGGCAGAACGGAAGGCCATTGACAAGTCTCTGGCTGCAATGGAGAGAGAGAATTCGGAGTTGTATAAGAACTGTGGACAATTGCAGACACAGGTTAGAAAAAGAAATAAGAATAGAAAGGAAAAAGCAGATGGAATGGAGTCAGATAAACTCCCGTTTCAGATCCAACAACTTGAGAGAGACAGTGGCCAACGGGCGGTGACCAAGCTCATGAAGGACCAAGCTCTCTTGGAGTCCAAGGTTGCCAAACTGATCCAGGAAAAGCGTCACGTATGTCTTTTGATTAGTTTTGATATATACACAATTTAGCTGGAACTTGTAATTGATCAAAAGGAGAGCAACTATTCCCACAAGCGAAAGCTACTGGAGTCTCAGTTGTCGCTCCTTCGAGATCAACTGGAGGCTGAGCGCCGCCGACGCCTAGGAGGTCCCAGTGGTCGCTTCGAAAGAGTGACCGATGTGAGAGCGAGTAGGACGACTGCCACCCGTCAACATCAGCCGAAAGGACCTTTCCGGGTATGACCCGTCTTTCCCCTGTGCTCTTCTAGTCACTTTTGAGAGATCTCTATGTGCAAAGCTAATAAATAGTAGCTAGTAATCCTCCGCCTCTCTAGCGCTTCCCTCACTTAGCTCGTGGCCTGACTTACCTTGCACATTCGCTTTTCCCTGTTTTTCGTGTGGTAATCGTTGTTGTGGTGGAGCATGTTTATTTCAGGAAGAGACTTGGGAGCTCGTCAAGGAGGAATTTCGGTCGAGGAGTTCCACTCTGACAAATGACACTTCGCATAGCATTGAGACGACGTTCTGAAGAGCACGGGTATGTAGCGGGTAGACACTGCCTCCTATGCCTCATAAACTTTCTTCTGTTGTTGTCTTGCGAGTGTGCCTCGTCACGTGCGGGAGATTTTTTGCTCATCTGCAAATGTGTAAAAACCGAGGAGAACGTTTATCAGCTGCAGACAACCACGAAAAAAGGAAACATCAGAAGGAATAAAGTATTTTTGAAACTATTTTAACTGTTCGAGACAAGGGCTATATCTGAGCTCTTTTTCGCATTTGTTGCATGAATTGCGCTATCGTGGCTGATGGCTGATTTGTGGTTGTCCCATAAACTATCCTTCTCCCTCCTCGCAGACCGTTTCCCCAGACGTCCTCCATATGTTTCTCATCCTTCGACCTCTCATCCGAGGCGCCAATTACGCGCACCTCGTAAACGGCCGTCGGACACTCATCTTCCAGCACTTTATCAGTATAACGGCGACAGATGTTACACCGGACTGTTTTATGGCTCAGCCCGCCGACTTCATAAATCCTGCTGAGGTCGTCGCCGAAGCGGACAATGGCATAGCCGCAATCCATGCACCGAGTTGCAATCTTCCATTCTACATCCCAACACATTTTAGTTGTTCCTTTCTCTCCATTTCCACTAACACATCAATATTAATTTTTAGAGCTAATTGCTTGAAAAAAAAAGAAACAGCCTGCATGTGGACAACCAAGGCAAGATGGAAAATGAAGATGTATTTTGCTCTGGCCCAGTGAATTGAAAATTCCCGTCAAATTCCAATGATTTGTCCTCCACCGTTTTTTTAGTCTGTAATGTATTCAGTCTTGCACAAAATATTCTAAATCCCTTTTCTGGTTTTAATGTGCTACCGATTAGTCAAATCATTCATTGAATGAAGAAATGAGAGTTCTAGAAATGAGAGTGTTTTCAAAGTGTGGCTAACGAGAGTCATCTGGCGTACCCCATTCCCCTGATAAACGTCCCACCCTCATCCCCTCTCTTTTCGTTATTTCAACTTCTTTCGTAACGTGCTCTGTGGTCCCAACGCATTCCACATGGACTCTTTTTTGTGTTCCCGTTGCCATCCGACCGCCCGGAGACGCGGCCACTTCGCCGGATGCGTTCCCTCGTGCTGCTTCTGTTGCTGCCAGTGGTCTACGGCCTCAGATGCGCCCAATGCAATGGATGGCACGGATCTCATCCACTGGTCAACTCTATGGCCAACACGTGTGACAATAGGAACAATCAGTGCCAGGTCTTCGTTTACTTTAAAGGTTTACAAATTCTTGACATTTTTAGAGTGAACAGTTCTGTGTGAAAATTGTCGATCCAATGGCGCCTCACACGCCCTACACAACGTACAAATCGGACTGCTGGTTTGGTTTCTGTTGGAACTATTTAAGTTTAGTTTCAGGTACCAGACGAACCTTCAGGTGACGCCCACTAACCTGACGACAGTGACGAACAGGGAGTGCTACGACTACCAGGACGCTTCAGTGCCTAGCAAGAAGTATGACAAAAAACCAACATTGAAATATGCATTTATGAATGCGGGAGTTGCTTTTCAGCCCCTAATAAGCCTACCGGTTGTGGGGCTTCAAAGGCTTTCTGAGGTTTCCTAAGCCCTAAATGTAGGGTTGGAAGGGGGTAGTTAGAGATGATTAAGCACAACAACATCCATGCAGGCATGCGTCATCATACGATATTTTCAGGTGGCGTTACTGCTTCTGCAACGACAAGGACTACTGCAACTCGTCGTCAGTGCTCCTGCTCAGCCTGCCCCTCCTCTCCGCCTTCCTCCTTCTGTTGTAAACCCTTCCAATTTTCATTTCTTTTCTGGGTATGGGTGTCGTTCTTGTACATATTCTATTAAACCGTTCCGTCCTGTTCCGAGTCTTCGCACAAAAACTCGATCGCCGAAATTAGTTTTGAGGCTTTATCTGGCGCCAATCGCGTTCGCAAGCGGTTGCCCGGGGCCATTCCGATGCGCGTCGCTTTCCTCCTCGCCGTCCTCTTCTTGCTAACTCTGGCCGAGGTTTTGGAGTACGGTAGACTCCTTTCAAGAGAACTTCTAGGGACGGCAGTTGGTGGCTGATCAACTGGACGAAGCACTCGCGTCTCTCGCCAGTCTAACGCCTTCTGCGTACAAAACACAAAGGTAACCATTTTACCAGAAACTTGACCATTTTGAATTTCAACCCTGTTACCGATACATTTGCCTGATAAAGTCGAAACTATGCCAGGTTAAAAATAACCATCTCGACCAATTTCTTCTATTTCATCGTGTCGTTTGCCCATTCAGGGGTTTAACTTTGATTATAACTAATGACATATTTTTCAGTTACATTTCGAAAACTTAAAGTTTCTTAATTTTTCAGGCCGGTTAGTCATCGCACAAAGAAGTTGGTTCCTGAAGCTGCACCCAAGCAGAACTTAAAAATGTGAGTTCTTCAACCATTCACGGCAAAGAGGGACTTAAGCCATGGAATCAGCATTGCAAAGTTCTCTGAGCGCCCCGTGGAAGCGGCCTCCCTCCATTCTCTCGAAAGAACCACAACACGCCCCAAAACGAAGTGATATTTATTTTATGTACAGATCATTCAATGGCGGTTAAGCAGAGTCTTGTCGGACTTCTGAAAATTCAATGTTTGTTTAATAAAATGCTGGGGGCTTACGTAAATGTTGATGTAGTTGTTGATTTGGTCGACCAGAATCTTTCCAAAGACCATGTGGTCCGATTGGGCGAGGGTCTTGGCAGCACAGAGGGCTGCTTCATCCGTTCCAAGGACGGTGCTGCAACCGAGGCCGGAGGGGGTGCGCATGGAGGACCAGATGTCCTGGGCGGCCCATTCGGGTCCAATGGGAGGGCAGTTGACTACCTTAAATTGATACGGTAAGAAGGATTACGGTCTATTTTCTCTCTTCGTAATGGTTATTGTTCTTTCACTTTTCTTTACTTACAGGAAGAGTAGAATTTCCGGCGATGACGGGTCCCAATCCATTGGAGCGGCCGGCAACAGCGATGACGGCAGTTGGGACACCGTCAGATTCGAACTCAGCAACAACGTCCAGAGTGTCCCTGGTGGACTTGTGGGCAGAGCTGACACGAAGGACAGTCTGCACTCCAAGACGCTCGCAGCTGGCGGCGATCTTGTCGCAATGCTTGATATCACTGCCAGAGCCCATGATAATCAAGGCACGGGCCTTAGGCTCGGAGGAGAACTTGTCAGTCAGGTTCATCACCTAAACATGTCCGTCAGATAAGTCCTAATAAAACAAAGAAACCTTCTCGTAGTTCTTGATGAGCTGTTGTAGAGACTCCTGGGTGACTTCGGACATATCCCTGTAGAACTGCTTGTCCAACTGAAGACGACGGTCGCCGGAGGGCCACACTCGCCAGGAGTCATTGTCAATGACGTCGGAGAGGACAATGTTTCCGTCGGGGGTCACTCCGAATTCGATCTGAACAATTGGTTATTCACGTATGCGTTGCTAAACAACCTTCATGTCAATGAGGGAGCAGTCGTTTTGTTCCCATCCCTTTTCCAAAAGACGGAAGATGACGCTGGTCATTTTGCGCATGAGGGCCACTTCGGGCTTTCCGATTTTAAGACCGTTGAAGACGAAGTTGGCGCTGATCATTTGCTCATCGGACCACTGTGGGTCGTCGTTGGCGTCATCCTAAAAATATATTTAAAACAATCGAAAATAGAGTTGTTTCTACAAATGATTGATAAAGACTTGTCCACCATGGTCATCTAATTAGTTCTCACCTTGAAGAAAGTCTCAATCTTGGGATCGGAAAAGCGGTATCCCTCCTTAACCCCGGGGTTTCTCTTAAGGAAAGATCCAGTGGCCACACGACGGGCCACCCATTCGATGGGAACCATCTCGCACCTTTTGGCGAGGAACTCTGTCTCGCTCACTCCCATCACAAAGGTGGTCTCCAGTCCTAAAACATCATTGGTTTCAACCAATGATTTTTCTACCGAGGTTCTGGAGGTACTGGAAGACGTGGGTGGTCGTCTTGTTGGCGATGCGGCCCTTGCCCTCCAGATCGTTCTTCCTGGCTGCATTGAAGGCAGTCAGCTGGTTCTTCGACCTAACCAACACCACGTCCTGACAAATTGAATATAGAAAGTTTACAAATAAACATACGTCGTGACCGGCGACGGCATAAATTTCCTTGGTTTTGCCTTCGGCAAGGCGAGTGAGGTTTGATTCGGTCTGCACAACCTTCAGGAGATCGGAAGACATGGCTAAAACAAAGTAAACACATTAAAATGGATTTTGAAAAAAAAATCAGCAATAAATTCAAAGACTAGTCCAATTGGAATGTTACCGATATGGTTGGGTACAAAGAATGTTCGAATACAACTGTTCTGTTGCTTTTTAACGGCGTTTATTTTGAAAGCCCAAACAGCAGCGACTGTTATGGGGAAAAAGGGCGACAGATTGATTGTTTTTCGTTCTTCGTTATCAGTGGAACACATGTTGCAGCAATGAAATTATCACCAACCGGTCTTTTTGCAAGAACTGGTAGGGCTGTTGGTCAATTTGTTTATTTACGAAAACCAAGTTAGAAGTGTTTATACTATTTACAAAATGAGATTTACAAAACGAAGCTAGGGCGAAAGGGATTACAGATGAAATAATTTAATATTGAAGCAGTAGCAGCGAAAGAATCTGAGGACGTGAAGTCAGCTCCAAACAATTGGATCCCTTGAAACGAAAAAGTCTCGAAAGAAGGAGGAAAAAGAAGCGAAGGGTTGTCTGTGTGATGAATAGAAACGAACTGGTGGTCGGCAGGAGGCTGACCGAGGGGCGGCGCAAAGTACAGCGATAAGGAAGGACAGACCGACGGCGTTCCCGGCGGCAGACTGCGCGACCCGGCCAAAAATCAAATGAGGCCCTGGGATACAACCGTCATTAGAGATCACTGCTGATGGGCCCTTAAGAGAGAAAATCGATAAGACTCCTATGTTTTTTTCTGATTCTATCAATAAACAACCAAGTCAGTAATATTTCAATGGCATTCTGTGTTGAACAGTATCTATGCCAGATTGCATTTCAACCTCATGAAGCTTTCCGAAATGATGATGAGAATTCTCAATGTTTCTGTATGCACATATTTCCTTCCCACAAATCATGACGATGCATACACATTAGAACGATGCTCTGTTATCGAAGGTATCCATGCATCTCACGAACCGTCATGTTTAATTTTACACTCACGGTACTAATAAAACGGCTGAATAGAAATTGTATTATTATAAAATTTTTCAAACGATCATTCTTATCAAACACCGAAAACGAGGGAGATCGTTTCTATACCCGTATCACATCTCCGTGCAATCCTCGCTTATAATCGCCCGACATTCTTCGGATTCCTCCGAATCTACTTTCGCAGCCACAGCAGCAGTCCCCCCTCTTCGGCCGGAACTGAACCAACGACCAAACGATCCGTACAGGAAAAGAGCTTAATACCGAAGGCTTATAAAAAAAATACAAGTCTCACCGAATAGAGCAGAAATGCCTAGGGAGACCCACGCTCTTGCAGGCGTAGATGTGAGAACTAAAAGAAGAAGAAAGACGACTGCGAGAGACACGTAGGGAAAGAGGGGCATTGTATTCTCCCGACGGAAGAGGTAGTCATTCCGGATTATGGTACCCGAAAGAACCATAGCCACAATGGACACTGTGAAAAATAGAAGCAGCAGAACAATTGACGACAGCTAGAAAACGAATACTTCTGTAGTATGACTACCTACCGTATGACGGTCAATTGAGGTCAAAATAGAGCAAGTAATCGAGGATGAGATCACAAATAATACCAGTGTGCCACTGGCTTTTCGTAGCTCCACTGCCATTTCTGGAGGTGTTGATGGGCGATGACAATGGTCAAAGGAATGGACATACGGTAATTCTGGTACGTCTCGGGAGAAGATATGGCCATGATCTGAATGCAAAGGTGAGGCCAGAGAGACACAGAGAGAGAGAGAGCATAAACCGTCATCAGGAGAGCATGGCTCAGCCACGCAATTGTGTCCACCATTCAACGCAGCGAGGCCTGAAGGAGGCCGATCTGGCGACGGACTCCTAATGGATTGATACCGTGAGCCAGCCGAATTTACAAAAGGGGCTTGCTCATCAAACTCCCTATGCTGTTTCTATAAATGACATCTTTGAGCACCAAGCAACTCTCTTACTTTGTCAAGTTTTTGCTGCAGTCGATCACACTCAATTGCAGCCACATTCATGTGGAGCACAGTCTCTGAATCCGTTGAATAAAGACTCTCCGCCAGACTGTCTTGGAGAGAAGACATTGTGGTCCGTTTTGTCATTGTCCTATACAAGTTTTCAGAGAATAGTGGAATACTTACTTGTATTGGCTGGTCTCGTGAGGGATTCCTAGTGGCTCTGGAAGATAATGTTGTAAGTAGGTCAGGCAAACCTAAATACGTTTAATCTCTTTAATTATTGTGTGATATACCGTAATTAGAAGCTTTATAGGCGTTGTAGTACAAATAATATCGAGAACAAGATCTCTTCTGATCAATAAAGAGCCACAGAGTAAAAGTGAAACAGAAAAGATGGAGAAAATCGGTGACTTGGTTGAAGAGTCAGGGGGAAGGGGGAGCAATCCATCTAAACTTGGAGATGTTAAAAAAAACAAGAACAAACCTCGTGTCATAGCTTCGATAATCCTAGAAGCAGGTAGAAGGGAAGAAAGGACAGCCCCTGAGAGACCGCAGATGGAAGCCACGGTGAGCATGTACCTGAAACATGAGGATATTCAGGAAAAACAGAAGATACGACGACGTGGCGGACGAACTAGGGCAAAGGACAGGTCTGCGACGTATAAAGCTTTTTGTCTTTGAGCCAATTGTTTCTCAGCTTGTATTATTTGCGTGTTGCCTTAATATGTATTCTTAGCTGGCTTATCTCATGTTTCTAGCTTAACAACAAGTGCGTGTGCAGATGCTCATTGTTTTCCCTTGTGGCAAAGAATCTATATATACATTGGCGGAGTGGAGTACCTCCTTCTCTTGGTTCGCACCCCGCCCTTCATTTCCAGGCAGAAGAGAGAGGCGGGTCGGTGATGAGGAACCAAATTTGCATAAACGATTTTCATTTCTGAGGTGATGATAGCAGCCAAAGGCCGCCCAAAAAAGCGGCCGAAGGCCGCCTAATCAAGCGGCCTGAGGCCGCCTATTAAAGCGGCCGAAGGCCGCCCAATCAAGCGGCCGGAGGCCGCCTATTCAAGCGACCGAAGGTCGCCTATTAACGCGGCCGGAGGCCGCCCTCCCCAGAAAGCGGCCGAAGGCCGCCTAATCAAGCGGCCTGAGGCCGCCTATTAAAGCGGCCGAAGGCCGCCCAATCAAGCGGCCGGAGGCCGCCTATTCAAGCGACCGAAGGTCGCCTATTAACGCGGCCGGAGGCCGCCCTCCCCAGAAGGCACAAACCCGCGCAGCGGGTTTGTGAATTCTGGTGTCCTTACATTGTACAATAAAATACCAAGGTCTGAAACATCAAAGGAGCTTTCTAGAATCGGAATCCCTTGAAACCAAATCATGCCACAATCACCCGTGCGTTCCAAAATGTTTCAGTGTCATTCCAAAGGACAGAGATCGTCCGTTTTTCGCCCACATCATGCACATTTCAATGTTGTTGCGCCATGAACAGGAGCGCGTGCATTGCGCGGCCTTTGCAGATAAGCGGGTTTCCACGACAGCTGGCGGAGTGTCGACGAGTGTCTTTGAAAAGCGACGACGACAAAGCGAGACAGAGACAACTCATTTTGCGATCGACCTGATGCGACGGAAACCCGGCTCGTGCGAGGGACTGAGGAAGGTTTGGGGAGAGGGAGGAGACCCACCTGGCAGCTGGGATGTTGAGAGAAGAAAAGATGTCAGGGACCAGGACGGAGGGAGACAGGGAGGAGACATTGACGGAGAGACTGAGGAGAGGGTTCAGAGATAGCAGGGCTTACCTGAAGATCATCAGGAGGAGAAAGAAGGTCACGGCCAACACAAAAGTTATTAGAACAAGGAGAGTTGGCAGACGCTTTCTGGGCTTCTGTAACATTTTGAAAACAGACAGATAAGCTTTTACCTGAGTCTCTTCCACCATTGTCGTAATGGCATCAACGCCGGCAAATGCAACCATCATGGCTGAGCTAGCTCTGAGAAGGCCTCTGAACCCATCTTTGAAAAAACCAGCTTCTATCCAATTCTGAGGGTCCGCGTGGAAGAAGGCAACCATAGTGCAACTGGATATTATCAACACAGACACACTCAGAAAACAAATGGCAATTGTGGAGACAACCTGAAATATAGCCAAACATGAGAAATAAGGGTTCCTACATTGAGACTGCAGCACAGAATTAGCAAAGAGAAAAGTACACCCTGAGCGGCAAAGAGGTCAAAATCAGCTGCGAAGACGGAGGAATCATTCTGTCGATCGAGGACGGGCACAGACAAGGAAGAATGGATTCCCTTGCGGAAGAGAAGGTCCTGAATAAACGAATATGAAGACAGAAGGAGTGGGAAACCAGATGACTGCTCCAGGCAGACAGAAGAAGTGAAGAAACACCCAATGAGTCTATGAGACAGACGAAGCCGACGAAGAAGGCAGGTAACTCCCCAAGACAACCAAAGGAAAAGTGGTAGAGGACGCAGTTCTTTGGAACTGCACAGACCAATTCCACCAGATGGCAGACTAGAAAGAGTATAAGTTAGAGGAAATGGTTACCTGAGAGATAGACGACGATGAAGGTACCTAGAAGAGACAGAAGAGTGGAGGGGCCGGAGAGTTGGGTCAGGCAGATGGGCATCAGAACAAAGACCAGAAGGGGAAGGGAAAAAATTCCAGCTGAAATGACTTATAGGGTGAAAACAGAAGTTTTGCAAGAAAACATTTTATTTTGATATATTTTTCAATGCATTTCTGGAAGAAAATTATAAATTCAAGATTCCATTATCGCAGTATGCTCAATTTAGCCATGATATTCAAATTCCTAAAAAGTTATTTTTAGAATCGTAACGTGTTGTTTTGTCACGTCCACATCCAAAGCGTCACATCCTGATTTTGTGGGTGGCCTAACGACGTCAGTGGATGATTACCCCAAAGGAAGTATTGCGAGGAATCTGCAGTTAAATTCAGTTTTTCTGTGTCCCCTCTCCGCCGTGGATTTCTTTGTTTTTGTCTCCAGAACGTTTTGAGGCGTTCATTTAAATTCGCGACGTTTCCTCTGGGACTGCTTGATTCGGAAGTCGTCTGTTTTCCATGTCACAACTCAAAATGCAGTAGTCCCCTGGGTTTTCAGATTTCAAACTATAAACATTCCAGTCAATCCCAAAAGTGAACCCACCAATGCCTACAGAAGAGGCGAGGCCCAGTCTACGCGCCCATTCCGAGTGCCGCAAGAAGCGGTCGTCCATCAGACGGACCCTCAACATGGGACGAATGGGTCTGAACTGAATACGTAAAGAAGAAGTTGTCTTTAATGTGAAAAGATCACATTATAATGGAAAATTATCCTGCAAGGAGAAACTGGAGACGGGAAAAATTTCAATGTAATGAGGCAAATTGCAGTTCCTTGATGAGAATTGACAGTTTGATTGTCGTTTACTGTTGTGTTGCCACTCTTGCTGTTTAAATATGAAGAGATGGTGGGTGTTGAGTAGCGGCCGATTCAGACGAAAACAAAGGGCCCATCGGACGATGCATGGCGTGAGAAAGCGGCAATTAGAGGCCGGACGCACCGGCGACGACGACGACTGGGAGGAGTTGGAGTCTAACGAAGACGGGGGACACGGAGACACTTGTTTATATTGACAAACGCTTCCTATGAGCCAATGCACAAGACGCATTTCCGCAGGAGGATATGGGTGGCCAAGAATACAGTCGATATGGATATCTCTCTCTCTCCCTCTCTCTCTCTAAAAGGAATGTTTACGAGTAATGCGGATAAATTGAAACAGCGACAGAAGCGTATGGATACCTTGATTGAGTTTACTCAATTTACGGCATTTCACGCCCATTCTTGAACATAAACGAAATTGAAGAAGACATCCTCAAGAAAAACAGAAATGAAAGTAGCGGTGTCTTCTGAAAGACTTCGGTTGGCCCCGCTTCGATCGCAGTCCCCGGAGGATTTCGAAGAGCGGCCTTTGACTAATGGCAGGGGGACGGTGGCTGTGATTGGAAAGTGTTGAAAGTCAAGGCATCCAGAGTCAAAGTGGCTGAAACGAGGCGGCGACAAATCAAATCACAGCGACGCCTCGAGTCAAATGCGCTCCCAAGGGACCACGAAGGCCTCGAACGGAGTTCCCATCGAATATGGGAAGGGAACATTATGTGAGTGTACGTTGGTTCTGCTGATTTTCACCTTTATCGTTTCAGATTCAAACCAATCATTTTCGCTATAAAAAAGAGCCCATTTTCAGTGGTTGTACTTTCTCCATTTCATGTGCTAGTCTGCCTTGCAGTCTGCGCAGAAAAGTGGCACCGTCGCCGACTAATCTGTTTGTTCTTGGGCAAATGTTCTGTTGGCCTAAGTGTCTCTTTTCGCATCGAAGATGCCACTCCAACCGTCCTCGCTCCTTTGTCTCTACTTTCTTTTTGTAGCAATACAGGCCAAATACAATGGTAGGTTACAAATAACATCAAAGTTGAGTTTTCACTAGAATTCGAGCTGGGGGCGGGGGAATAGTGAAAACTCCATTGAGTTTATAAGACATAAGACATTCATTTTTGTGGGTGTTAATCAGAAGTCCCGCATTCATTTGAGAAAACCTAGAAGAAACGACCGGTATTTTTCAGGTCCTCTGTGGTGTCACCAAGGCGATGGAAAGGACTTCCGTCCATCTGAATGTGAGGCCAGCACCCTCGACTGCTTCAAGTTCAAATGTTCTAATGTGACAGGCGAGTCCATCTCATCATCTGTGTAACTCCTCTGTTTTAGTGGGTTTCGTGGCGCGCGGCTGTGGAGTGTCCTTGTCACGGACTGCCTCCGGTCTGCCAAATGAGAGCTGCCACCAGGCAAGTGGATTTGCAATGTGATGAAACTAAACACTAAATGGGTTTTCTGAAACTTTCTCACTTTGTGGCCGGAAATAACCCAAATCAGAATTCATAAACAATCTCCCGTGTCACTTTTAATTGTCTTTTTCTTACATCATCGCACAATGTTTGCTAACACCCGTACCATTTGTATCTCATCTCAAATGAAGCAGTGGAAGTCGTGCGATCAGCCATGGTCCAACTAAAATAGTCCTTTCCAGGCCCTGTCAGTGTGTCAATCGCTCGGAGGCAACGGCGACTGCAACGTTTGCAGTGACGTCCACATGTGCAACTGGGCCGCCCCTCCCTCCCTCGCAATTATGTTCCTACTATTTATTTTCCAATTACTGTAAAGTATTGTCGTAAATCAAACTTTATCGCACTGAAAATACAACAAAACTGGCCCGAACAAGAGTACAAGTCTTCTGATAGCGCCAACGAGGGTTATTACGTACAGATCTGCGATACAAATGCGGGAGATGCATGGTACACGGGGCTAAATGTTGTCCACGAAAAACTCGTAGGGCTGGGTCATTGCCATGCGGAATGACTGGCGGGAGGAGGCCAACTCCTGCGGCATTTCGTCCAGACGGCCGGAGGGGAGGTTGGCCGAGGAGGGGGGCGCCGGAGGGAGCAGAACCATCCGCCTGAAAACGAGGGATTAGCCAAGACACCAACAACTTCACGATATTTGAACATAATTGTCTTTTTCACCTTCCTTTGGTCGGTCTAGGTACGGAGAACAATTCAGTGTCACAAACGACCGAAACTTTATTAGTCACGCTAAAATCCGAAAGTCACAAGTGATTGGACGACCGTCACCCAATACCATTGGTTTTTTTAATGTCATTAGCATAAGTATTAAGAGAAAGAACAAACCTCTTGTGGTCGGATCCGCTGCCGCTGCCTTCTCCAGAGCCTCCCGAGGCCTGAGATCGAACGTCGGGTCCTCCTGTCCGGGCGATCATGTGGGGATAGGGGGAGACTGGCATGGAGGCGTAGCCAGAAACCTAAACACGACCGGGATGACGACGGTTAGAGAGACATGCGGAGGACAATTACGGACACGGGACGACACGGGGACAGGCAGGCAATGAACGGAGACAGCTGACATAAAGGTTTATTCGACTACGAGCCAAATACAACAAAATTAAACAACAATAATAAAATAGTTGTCATGGCGGGTTGTGACAAGAGGGCCCGGATGAGAAATAGCGTAAATTGAGCAAATCGGGGTGCACCATGCAAAGCAGCCGAGGTCACCGGGGAGGGAGATCGGGATGGCCTAGGAATCACAGGAAATGATAGGGAACCCCCTGGCGACATTAAATGTTCATCACATACAGTTTCCCGTGCAAATCGCTTACCATGGAAGCAGGGCCTTGGGATTTGGGCTGCATCCACTGGAAGCGGCTGCCCCCGGCGGCCGAAGGGTGCGCCTCTTCTGGATGGGTACGGTAGCGGACAAAGTCTGAAGGAAAACACATCATTAGGAGGAATGGGCCAAGTCAATATTGTTGCTACACTTGAGATACGTTGTTGGAGTAGATATAACGAATAGTCAACGTCGGGTTGGCAAATTTGAACTGCCGTAGCAGACCGATATTCAAACTTCCCGCCAGACTGCACTCTCATTTGGATGACAGGCAGTTGTCATAGGCCAAAGGTTGGAACCACGTGGTAAGAGCTCAAACAACGACTAGGTCCACTGGGAACCCTCGTAATTCTCCTTCTGTCTTACCTGCACATTCTGGGCCAAAGATGTAATATCGCTGTTCGATGAAAGTAATCTGGCCGTTGACCATCTGGGAGATCAGCTTCAGTTTCAACAGCTCGCCGGCGAATTTCTGAGCGTCCTTGCGTTCCCGCAGTCCATCCACGTTCTCCAAGAGCCAATCCACCAGGTTTTTACCTGAGATATTCGTAATTTTGTTGAAATTCGAAATGCAACCAACCGATAAAGGAATTAGGGATGAGAATCTTGAGCCACGTCCTGTCCTTGATCTCGAGGCCAGAGTTCGGCTGAGCCATGGCCTCCACTATCTTCTTCTTGTCGCTCAGGGTCGTCAGCTTTCCAACAACCGTGTTCTGGCCATTCGAACCGTTCGAAGTCACCGTTGAGCTGCTGGGAGGACGGCCGTGGGGCCAGTCACCGGGGATGGGGGTTGGCGCTCCTTCTGAGCCTAGAAAACGGTAAAAGGTTGAAGGGAAAACCTATTTACCTTCGATGATACTGGGCATTCCCCTCATGGCATTCGTGTGTGCAATCCAGGCATTTGTGTCAATCGGCCTCACTGGCTCATCCCGGTGGTTCCTGGGCATCGTGAAGCAGTTCTTAGGTCCACTCTCGAAACATTTGGCCACCGTCAGCCTAATAGGACCCTTCCGTGCCACTGCCAACCTGCAATAGCCCCTTTATTCTAGAATTACAAACTACAAACCTCAGCACTTCCACGGCCTGGTCGTTAGAAAAGTTGTCGAAGGCGACGTCGTTGACCTGCAGGATCATGTCTCCGGCCTCGATCCGACCGTCCAGAGCCACGGCGCCTCCTGCCATACGAATTAGAGAATACTCTCTTTCAGTGGCTACCTTTCATGATGTTGGCCACGTAGATGCCATTGTCTCCTCTGGCAGAACTCTGGCCGACGATCGATATTCCCAGGAAGTTTACGGTATCCATGTTCAAAGTTACAGTAATCACATCCAAGCTCATCGACGACTCTGAAATTTTCCGTAAGTTAACAAAAATACTAAACGGTAGCGAATGTTTCTAAACATACCGGTTATGCTGGAGAATGAGCTGGCCCTCGAGGGTCTGCGGTAGTTGCCCCTCCGTCTCCTCCTTCTGTAGGCATTCTCGTGTTGTCTGGACACTGAGGTGATGTCTGTGGTGGTCGAACCCCTGCAAATCCAACCTCGAAGGACACTCTGTCAGTGGATCTGTCGCCGCGAGATTTGTCTCCGATCCGGCAGCAATAAATTGCGCAAGTGCAGCGACTGCTGCAACTGCTCTCGCCTGTTTTACGGCCGAGAGAGACACGCGAAAAACCGGCCAATTTATGACTATCGCATAACAGCAGAAGCCATCGATCTGGCAAAGGGCCCACTTGTGGCGGACGGCACAGTAATACTCGGAGGAATTGGAGGTGGTCGAGTAGTAGGCCTTGCCGTCGCTGCCTTCAAAGTCACCGTCTTCGGTGGAATATCCGGACATGGGGAGGCAATCGAAGGACGTGGGGCTCTGTTCGCGCACTCTCTCTAAGCTCACCCATCGCTCAAAGGGGATCAATTGCACCAATTCCCCCAAATGCCTCCTCACCTGTCGTCCTCGTCGGAGAAGATACGGGCGTCGCTCTCGGAGCCAAGCGTAGAGTCTTCGAAACGACGACCACGATGGCCTGCAAATACGCGGTTAGAATAGAAAAAAAGCATTTAAAGAACTTTGCCATAAATTTCTATATCAGCAGAGAAAAGTTTTCAACAATACACCTTCACAAAAACATTTGATTTAGTTTAATTAAAGTGCACCTTAGATGATTCATTCGACTAGCCCGTGCACTCTACGAACTCTCGACCCGTGAGAAATGACCCAGCTGAAGAGCACCAAAGAGCACTGATTTCGAAAACTCTCCTTTACACATACACACATACGCATGCACACAAACACACACTGACCAATAAGGTAGAAGGACGCGTCTCCGCTGAGTTCACTGGTCAGCGACAGATGGCTGGTCCTATGGAGGAATCCAATGAGATGTCTCCTAGGCGAAGCATCGGGAGCCGTGTCCTTGCGTCCCTGGTAAGTGCTGGTGGTGTTGCTTCCCATGTATCGTCTGGGCTTCCTCTTTCTCCTGGGATCCAGTGTCACTGCGATGGATTCCCCGTCGTCATTGGGTCCGCTCTCATAGAGAGGTGGTAGGATCTTGCTCTCCACGTAGGTCATCGTCCGGCTGAGTCCCCTTGCAGGGGCGGAAACCCGTCTCTCGACAGGACGTGGTGCCACGTAATCCACATAGATGGGTTCCCTCTTGGCTGGGGTGATGGAAATCTGTGGAATTGGTTTGACCTCTGCAAGTGAGGCCTTAGGGTCCGAGGGTCTGGGTGAGATCTTCCTGCCGGCGGGAGACGCCTTTCGTAGTTCGGCGACCATCGGAGGGATTCTCTCGGGAGGGGGTCTTCTTCTGATGGAGGCCCTCCTCTCTGGCTCTTCGAAACTGACCGAGTGCGGCCTCGGAAGCAGTTTGGGTGGCGGGGGGACGCCTAGCGACAGGCGTTTGTTCTTCGTCTCCGCCGCGCCGATCGAGCTCTCTGATTGCCGTTTTTTGAGTCTTCCCCCTATCAGCAGCACAGGTACCGGGCCCAGGGCATTCGCGTCGGCGGAGGTCTTACTGCGTCGCAGCAGGGGGTCCATGGCGCCCTCTTTGAACACCCTCGGCTCCCCGCCAGCTGCCCCGGACATGGCAATTACCCGCGTAGCTGCCTTCCTGCTCCCATTACTCCCCATTTCCTCTCTTTTCTCCTCCTTCTTGGCAATTGTGAAAATGTTCTGCAGGAACTTTGACCCACTGATGCTGCCCATGTACTTCCTCTTGGTGCTGTTCCTCTTCTTCTCCTCGTCTTCCAGGGACTCTTGCTGTGCCAGAGGGGGCTTCGGTTGTTTCTTCTCCATCTTCAGCACCATGGCAGCCACCTTCCCACTGAGAGAGTCCTTCCGTCTGAAGGAAGGCCAACTACTGTTGGAAGTCCGCTGCTGCTGGTCGTTTATGACGTCTCTGAGGAGGGAGGAACGGGGAAGATTCTCCTTCGAGGAACGGGAAGTTGCAGTCGAGGACATCTGAGAAAAAGGCTGGAAATCGAACGCGAGAAATGGCGGAATCGAGTCAAACAAGAGGGTACTCCACGCAGTCGGAGAAGAGCTGCGACAACACTTTCGCAGGTAAAAACGCGCATTGGCCGGGGTTCACATCAATCGATAATTGGGGAATTGCTAATATAAATATAGGGTACGAAAGAGTAAGCGAGACAAAGGCTTCAGATGTGTAGTGTTGATTTGCTTAGATTGAAACAACAAGCCTGATCACCAGCAAATAAAAGTCAATGGGAACTCAAAGATTTCAGTCTCGGAAACTTCCTCCAAACAAAATAAGGGTTTCAGGTGCGGCAGTGTTAGAAGAAAAATGGAACTTTTTCTCTTTGAAAAAAAGTTTTGCGGAGAAAACCATGTTTTTGTACAATGAAATCTTTGCCCACAAAAACAACAAAAGGCATTTGTTTATGGTTTCTAAAAGGATACTCCAACAAAACTAGGTGATGGTGAAATATTCCAAAGTTTCCGATCAATCCATCCATCAGATCAAGCACTTTTTGGTCATTGAAAGATCATTTGGCTGTCAATGCTATCTTTAGGGTCGAAGAATGCCACTTTTGCTGATTTAAGACCATTTCAGCAGTTTCAGAGGGATTGTGCAAGAATTGTTTGATGATGGCCGGAGGGCAGAAGAAGGGAAAACATAAGGATGGAATAGGATTAATGTTTTTAAGCGGAGACAACGGCGGAGTCAGAACAGCGAGGAATGAGGAGAGGTGCGCGCGGACAAACAGAGTCCACGAGAGCTGAGGATGAGGGAAACGCACGCAGCTGATTCCCGGGGAAACAGGAAAGTAGAGTGGCCGGTTACAACAGAGCGATCATTAAGTGAAGCGGCAGCAACAATTGGCATGTAGCCACGCGGAGGACATCAATTGCACGCCAACACGGAGGCCACATCACACCTGCAAGTGATTTCAGAGAGCAATGACCATCAAAACTCCAGGCTTTCACAAGAAGACTTCATACACGACGATTTCTCAGTCCTCAGAAGCAAAATAATGCAATGACTGAATGCATAAAGGCGGTGGAAAGGCTGTGGTGCAAACCGTTAAAGAAGTTTGTCAAATTCTTTTAGGACCCAAAGACATATTCCAGAGTGAAGCGTCTCTTTTAGGACCCAAAGACATATTCCAGAGTGAAGCTCTTTTCATGTGAGATAACTCTTTGCACTGTTGATACAATCCCAGGGAAGTTACAGTTGCCACAGTAATCTACCACCCGACTGCCAATAACAACTGGCATCCAGTTCTCTCAATCGAGGCTGGAATAGTAATGTATCTTCTTCGTTTCCGTGATATAATTGGTACTCCAGAAATGTCACCTGAGTCTGATAGATCAGCACGTGTGCCAATGTGCGGATGGCGAAAGTAAACATATCCATGGCACATCTCCAGGAGGCAAATAAACCAGCCCCGATTTATCCCATGAGGTCATCCAGGAATACTCACAAATCATGTGAGCCACAACCTCCATATAATTAAACTCTGGCGGATACTTCACCCTCCTCCTTTGAAATGTCCTACCTTGCATTCCGTATTGGGGCTGGTACATCTGCCTTCGGTTCAAGCTGCCCTTCATGTAGTGCGGCACGGGGGCCGACATCATCGACTCAGAATCAGTGCTCATCACTGAAAATAAATCAAATTAAGGGTTATGCGAAAGAAGATTCGAATTCTAACGCATTATACAGTTGTTTGCCCTTTGAAAGCACAAAACAAAAAAAATTGTTCAAAAATATCCTCCAAAAGCTCTCAAAATGTCTAAAATACTCACTGCTGCTGTCAAAGTGGTATGGTCTGTAAATATTCTGGCTGTTCATGTTGTAGCGGCCGGAGGGGGCTGGTCCGGGGACCTGTAAAGAATAAAACTTAGGAATTGCAGAGAAAGACTCACGACTTGGTGTCTGGATGACCTGGGAAGACCGCTGCTTCCGTCGGACGTCGTGGATCCCTCGGTCGTCATCAGGTAGAGCTCGAAGCGTCCGTTCGGCGACCGATGAAGCCGTTGCATATCGTCGCGAATCTCCATTTTAACTTCACTGAAACTAGTGAAAATAAGAAAATTGGGAGGAAACTCACATTCCAGAGTCTGGATCGATAATCTTTGTGTAGTATTTAAAGTTCGAGCGCATGAGCACTCGCTTCACATCTCCTAAGGTAAGAAGTTCTGGCGAAAGGTGGACTTCTGTCATGTACGGCGTCGTCTCATCGTCAATACGGTACAATACCTGAAAAAAACCGAATAAAAAGGATATTTCAGGGGAAAGGGTGGTTTTTAGACAGAATTTAGACATGGCCAAAAGAAAGATTGGTTCACATGAGCATTAATTAGTTTTTAAGTATTTTGAACCAATCAGCTGGTTCCAAGCACGGAAAGCCACGGCATGGGGCTAACCCGTTTCCCCCTTTTTTAAAGTAAAATTTCGATCGGGCGGCCAGGCCTCAAATTCTTGTCGTCAATAACGGAATTTTAAACAAAATTCCATCTTTCAAATTAAATTATTTTTAACTCACTTTAGTTACAGCTGGGAGTGACTGTGCCCCGACGTTGACGGCGGTATCGGATGCTTGCGACATGGCGCCATCCGACATGTCCGACAGCCCCACTGCCCCTGAAGGAGAAATAAACAATATAAAATGGGGTAAAACCTTCGTTCCTCAGGGCTGCGTCTAGTTCATCTGAGCCCACCGTGTCATTCAGATTGAGCCTGTTCGCCGTCTCCACCACCGTGTTCAGGGTGGCATCCGACGAATCCATGACGTCGGATGAGGCGTCGAAAGACTCCATCTACAAATATCCTGAATTTACAATGATTATTGAAATTAAAGTTGAAAGATGAGAGAAAAAGAAGACAAATACGTGTAAACGGGGGAGGGTACACTGATACCGGACACGGCAAACAGCGATCGAGAGGCTCTCGAGGGATGTGACATTGGGTAATGAAAAAGACTGAACGCAGCAAAAAGAGCGCAAACGGTGGGAAACAAACGGAAGGGAAAACAATTGCAGTAAATTAATTAATATACGGAATACTACCAAGACGGGAAGAAAGGGACGGACAGTCGGGTGCTACGTTTTGACAACCACATTTAAAAAAACTGTAATTTAAAAATCAAACAATAATATATTTCATTAAGCAATATGCTCCTTTTAACTACATTCAAAATAAAATGAAGGAAATTCTTCGGGAGAAAGAGATCAATATTAAAACGAATATAATTAGTGCGGAAGAGGACTTTACATGTATTTTAATTTTTTTAAATATCCCTTCCTTTAAAAATCGATACTTTGGTTCGAAGGAAAATAAGGAAGCGCAATAAGGGCGTAATAGAAAATCGCTTGTGCAGTTGCGCAGGACGCGTTCCCCGCGGGAATTCGGAAACGAGCCAGATGAAAACCGACGCAATTTGAGATTAGAAGTCTTCGCTCATTTTGGATGGGGAAATGCCATAATTCAGGGGTCGAAAGAGACTTTTTTAGATTTCGGAGAAGCCATCGATTGGGAAGAGTTCACAGCCTGCCCGATAGGAAACCCACTGATAACAGATTGTAAATCTTCCGAACGTGCGAAAACGACGATTAAATCCAACGAAGGTTTCAGAAAAAAGGCAACGATCGATGATAATTGGAGGGAGCAGTAAATATTCAAACGCGCGTGTTGTGGTCGGGCGTTGGCCGATCGATCGATAGAGCCTCCTCGCACTGGGGTGGTCATTATGCAATTTGCACATGGCATCATTCCCACGGACCCACTGCCTACGGAGGGAAATTAGGAGAGAGGAAAGAGAGGAGGGAGGGAGGTAAATGAGACACAGGAAGGAGACAGTTTGTGGGGAAAAGAGGGAGATATTCTGTTTTTTAAATGCATCATTTTCCGACGCTTCCGTTCATTACCTTCGGTTTTCGAAGAATCCTGTTTTTTTTTAATGTCACTTTGTGACTTAGGTTCTTTCTGTCCGCACGCCGAAACCCCCAGAAATGCTGTTCACCACGATAATTCCTGAAATTATCTGGAGAGAAAAAAACCCAACTCTTGTGTGATTGGTTTGAATGAAATGATCTCAGTCGACTGCTGGCCGACATGAAAACCAAATAAGCAGATTTCGCAACGAGATCAGCGGAAAAAAATACTACGAATGACATTCTTCGAAGCTTTAAATTAGGGTAACCCTCTTTTAAAATGAATGAACAATCTTTTTTTAAATACCCCTTTCCCTTGGCTATGCATATGTGTCTAAGATATGGTTTGGTGTTTGGGCGTGGATAAATCTTGTTTTGGAGGCGGAATGGAACGACAATGAGGGATTAGGTGGTGGCCCTTGGGGTGTGAATCGATGGCAATTATAAAGGGCGAGCTAGCCGGCAATCAAATGGACGTCGCAAGGAGACAATTGCGCCGGATGAGAAGATGAGTCAATAAGCGCCATGTGTTGCCCTAATTGAATGCAGAACACGTGTGTTCAGGCTGTAGTATTCCAACGGAACTCTCGAATTGAGAGGACCCGGGCGGATTATCTCCGATTGCGACTGTGCCACACCTGTCACTTCTGACGCGTCAGAGGTGGAAATTATGAGGGATATTAGTTACGCAATGGAGGAGAGAGCGAAATGGATGAGGTGCATGTGCTGATTGTATGAACACAAAGAGCAGTTGCAGATGTTTCTAATAGAAAACCATTTATTCAAAAGGTGTTGGAGAATAGCTGAGAAGTGATAGACTTGATCCTTTTGTACCAGGGTCCCTTCTTCTTCTGCTGTCCTCCCCCGACCATTCTGTACTCCTCCTGGTTGCAGCCATCGCTTGAACAGCACCTGATCTCATTCATCCTCTGCGTAATGTTGTAGCTAACATCCTCTTCCTTGTTCCACACGAAATTCCACTTCTTTGGCTGAAAACCATATATCTCTTCATTTCTTCTCCTTACCAGATGGAATTTCTCCTCGCAGATCCTAAGCCTCGGCAGTCCAACGTAAATCTCCTCCTCGTCTGCCTCGTAGTTCCATCCACTGTGACAGCCGACCTGTTCAAACTGCACCGGATAGGAATGACTTTCAGGCATAAAGGCAGTCGTCGACAGACTAAACCCTGCGCTACAGTAATCTAAACCACAGTACTCACTAGATACAGTACTTGTGCTCAGGTGGACATTCCTTCAGTCTTTTGTCCTGAACTGTCTTCATGTCTTCTCCAAGAGAATCTGCAGAATTTCGTGAGAAATAGAGAAACACTGACGATGGTAGCATTTGAGGCCGGAGGCTGTGGTCAGAAGAGAGAAGAGCAGAAGGAAGCAACGGGACATGACCGGTTGTATTCCTCGATCCACAAGAAATTAATCTTTTTGAATATCCTAGATTTGAATAGGCGTAGTTAATTGTTTGTCTTTGCTTAGTTTGCCTATTTCTCCCCCATTAGCATCTCTTCCTAAACCTCAAAATGCCAAATGCCTATTCCCCACTTTCCTCCATGCTTCGTCAGAAGCCTTCCATCGACCAGGTCTCCATTGCCCAGTCGACTTTTCAACCGATCGGATCCGACACCCAAGTGAAGAGCGAGCATCAGAATCAGGAAGAAGGGGCTGGCACTCCGGAGTATCCTTATGGCAAGCACCGGTACCCAACCTCTGGCTCCAACGGAGAGAAAGTGAAGAAGGAGAAGAGTAAGGCACCGCAGAAGAAAGTTTCCTGCATTCAGTTAGTTTCAATTTCAATTTAATTAAACTTACACTTAGAAAATGGCTCATTGGGATCAAATTCCTCCTGGCCGTCGTCTGGCTGACCAGCGCCTGTTTCTTTCTGGCCATCATGTGGCAGGTCATCAGCCACAGCCTCTACATGGTAATTATCCCCTTCTAGGATTACTGTAGCTATTACTTAGGCTGTCAAATGGGATCTTTACAAGGAGCCAGTGAACATTGCATTTAACCATTTCTCAGTTTCTAGTTCTTCAGAAACCTGCAATGAATACGTAAATTTTTTTTAAAGGAAGATTTAACAAAAAACGTTTAGATGCGTTCTTTTCATTTGGAGGGGCATAAGATTGAGTCGTTGGCCGTAGCTATGATGCTGTGTCTTGCGACGGCAGAACCTCAGGGCAGCGGATTCGGAGGTTCTTCTGTCCTCGTCTTTTCTAACAGGTGATTTCTCTCTCTCTCTCTCTCTCTCTCTCTCTCTCTCTCTCTCTCTCTCTCGCTCTCTCGCTCTCCCCCTCTCTCTGTCTTTTTTATTGAAGACGCATTATTTTTCCAGCACCGACTGTTTCCAATCATCTGGAAACGCTCGTCTTCCTTTGCGATTGAATCCGTTTTACACAGAACTTACCAAGAGCAATGCAGCCGAATGGACAGGTATAAACATATTTTAAAATGTTCTCGAAAATGTATTTGAAGGTCCCTATTCGGCGGCTATTCCGGGTGACATTCGGTCATACATGGCTGCAATGGAGTTGACAGATAGGAAGGATTTAGACGTTGTCCTGAAGAAATTGAAAGAGGAGGTAATTCCTCTCTCTCTCTCTCTCTTATCTCAATAATTCCCTCTTTGATTGAAATTTTAGTTGAAAGATTTACAACTGCCAGTCTCCCGGCGTTTGGGCAAAACCTTGGACACATGGACTATTCGAATGACTATGACAGCCCGAGAACTCTTTGAAAAGTACATAACTGCTGGAGGAGATCTTCTGAAGGAAGGAGACCTCTTCAGCCACTACTTCTCAAATGAGATTGTGGATACTCTCCTGGGAAATGATTCCACTAGAATTCAACACGTGGAACTGGACATTTACAGGCATTTGGTACGCGAAATGAACTCCCAAGGTATTTGGTCTAATGAATTTAATGATTGTTAAAGATGGCTCATCTTACATTGACGAAATGAAGAAAATCAGGGAAAAACCAGCTCTGAGCAAAGGATTTCTGAAGAAAATAAAGGGAACTGGAATGACTGTGTGCTCTGCCTTCAACAAAGACATCGTTGAGACGGCTCCTCTGGTGCCTTCGGTACTTCAGACCATGACAAGGGAGAAACTGGCAACGGGTGAGTTTTTCTTTAACTATAGATTTTAAAAATTTCAGTTTCTGCAAAAGACCTGATTGAAACCCTTTCAAATCAGAACTTTTACGATTTAACAGCTGCGTTGACCGCAAAGATTTGGGAGAAAGCTGGGATTATTGCTAAGAAGTCAGTTTTTGTTGTTGTGTTGTAATCTTTTTTATTGTTCTAAATTATGGTCATTTGTAATTTTCAGAAAACAGGGGAAAATTGCTCATTTAAATAATGGCTCTGACAGATCGGAGTTCTTTCCACGACTGGAGAAAATAAACCAAAGCAGTAATTGGGTGGGTCTCTCTCTCTCTCTCTCTCTCACACTCACACAAAAATATTCTAGGATGTTCCCCCAGATGGAAACTCCTTCGTAATGGTCGACCACAATAGAAACGTAGCCTTTGCCATGTCAGCCACCCTGGGTACAAGTTTTGGAAGTCTCGTCTCCGGAATGAGCAAAGCAAATGGGGTGGAGGATAGGCAGATGGTGATTCTGAACAATCTGATGGCTGGCACTGGGAGGGGTTTCATGAAGGAGGGCAATCTGAGACATGTCAAGGAACCGGTCATCATTATGGACAAGGAAAAGGTCGGTGGGAGGGTCTTCTGAGATTTGGTTGTTCAGGTGAAGACTGCGTATGCGGCAGATGGAGGATTCATCCGCTACTCCCTGGAGGCTCCTAGAAAGCTGACCAGTCTCATCCTGTCTCTCTTCTGTGACATTCCTCTGAAGAAGGCTCTCACAACGCCATTGTTCTACCACGACCAGAAGGATCACCTACAGGCCACGCACAACCTTCCATCGGTTGGAATCTTATTTTTTGTTGAACATTTTGGAAATTCAGTTGCGTTTTGGGAAACTTGTAAAAACTGTGACCAAGGAAAAACTGAAGAAGAAACACAATCAGCTGGATTCTGTGATGGCAATCGACGGCAAGACGGCCATCTACTTTAATGGACAGAACGAGGAGCATATTATTCTGCCCAATGGATTCTGAATGATTTTTTTCTGAAATTATTGTAGAAAATAAACAATCTACAGAAGAGTTGTCCTCAATTGCACTTGCTGTCTTTCTTTTCCAAACTTGCCCCACAAATTGCGTGGGCGGCGTTGAAACGTGTTTCTCATTATCAAAGCCCGTCACCCCGTATGCGCTCCTTCGGTTCCTGTGGCAGGTGGCCTCTGTGGCCGAACGACTGGTTTCTCGACCAGGCACCACAAAGATGTGTATCGTAGCTTGATGTGCCCACCCAGACGAACTCACTGCCACAGGCGGCGCTTATTTATTCTGGCAGAGGATGGAACGGCCTTCCTTGGCAACAGGATCCCGCGACCTCGATCCGTTCGGCAGCCTTCGATCCTCGCCTGACTACTAAGCTCCCACGCTTATTTCTCTATTTTACTAGCTTACCAAGGAATCCCTTTTCTCTCTGTTTGGTGAAGAATATCCAAAATATTTTCTGAAAGACCGTTTGATTTAGAGTTTACGGACTTGTATGGAAGACTTTTTTCAACCATCTGTCTTTTTCTCGTTCCCTCTGTCTTTCGTTTTCTTTCCTCCGTTTCCGTATCTATCGTCGATGTTTGTTGTTCACTCACTTCCTTGGAAGGTCAATTCGTCTTCTCTCGGTAACCGAATCGCTGTAACATCACCTTCTCATCAAGAAAACTGCCTCTGCCACCGCAATCAATTCCCTTTCTCGTCTCGCTTTCGCTCCCGCTTTCACAGTTTTTCAAGTTCAAGCCGGCTGCCGTGATCGCGAACACGGGGCACCATTGTTCCATTAATGAACGTCGGCCACTCTCTCTTCTCTCGGATTTGGCACGAATATTCCAAAGCCAACTGTGTCTCATTTTCATATATAATACCACAGTCGCTTTTTAACCTGAAGGGACCTTTTTGAAGTTATCGCAAGTGTTTTCTTTAATTCTTGCACATTTTGCATTATTTCATGTAGATGTAATATTGGTATAAGGGAACTTTGATCTGTTACCCGTTTACCCGTTTTACCCGTTTGATAAACCCTTACTTCCTCACTCTATCTTTTCTCTATGTATCCCCTCCTTCATTCTCACATGGTCATTTTGAATATGGCTTTTTGTATTATGTAAGCAAAAATACATCTATCGGTGGATTTTTGTCTGTCTCAACATGGATGTATTGCAGTTGCAATGTGGCGGCCGCTCTCGCTGTTGCTCGTCTCCTCGGTCGCCCTCTCCTCCACCGCCGGTCTGTCATCTTCTCCCATCAAAACGAGTGCTGCTGACCTCTGCGGCCGACTCTTCCTGTTCCCAGATCATATCTCTCGCGTTCTCAGGATTTTCATCGCCCGCAATTACAGATGTTGCAAGAGATCTCTTCAAAGTCGCGCCTAACTGTGACCAACAGAAAAAGATACGGGCTTTGGTTAAAGTCATTCAGACAGTTTACCGAGGCGCAAACAATGCGAATTACGTACCTTATTAGCTCAGCTAATGGGTTTCAGACGACTGTCGAGACGTAGACAATAACTGCCGGGACTGGGTGACGGCGAATCCAAACAGCTGCACAGCCACCGACTACATCAAGAGGAGCTGCAGGAAATCATGCGGAGTTTGCGGATCAGTAGAAGCCAGTGAGTGAAAATACAAAATTATCAACAAGATCAAAGCCATTTGTGATTTTTCGAAGATACAGAACGAAAGAGCAGTCGAAAACTAGTCCTAACGTTTGAGGCTAATGTTTGTATACTGATTTTTTTATTCTTGTTGTCAATGTTGCTGTCCCGAAATTTCGATATTCTTGTTGATTTTCACTTTCTTCAGAATACGATGTCCGTCGTCTTCCGCCCCTCCTTCAGCCCCTTGCCTTCCTCGTAGGAAAATGGCGATCGGAACACGGAGGAAAGGCCATCTTCCCCACCATCCCCAAATTCACATATGGCGAGGAAGTAGACATCAGCATCCCAGATGACATGTTGGAGGCACAGAAGGCTCTGAATTACACGTGGGTCGACGGGATAGGAAGAGAAGACAGTACCAATACGGCGTTTTAGAGCAGTGGCATGGACTGTGGAGAAGAGAAAGTTTCAGGGGAACGAGAGCAGGTTGCAGGGTGTTTTGGGAAAGAGCGCTTGGGAGGAAGGGGCTGTGGAAAGGGATAACATCCTTGGTTCAAACACTAACACGGGTCTCAGTTCGGGGATTTTGTGGTTGGCCGGGAAAACCAAGGATTTAGTGCTTTTGCCTGGTCCATCAATGAGAAGGATGAATTGCACAGCGAGTATGGATACATCTCGGTTAAGCCAAACACAAGGGAGGCTGCCCTCACGACTGTCATGAACAACGGTGAGCAACATAGAAAGAAGGAAAACAGAAGAAAAAATAGGAGACGGGAAGAACTTTTATTTTAGGATTTGTCACTGTTGAGGAAGGACCTGTGCGAGGAAACCAGGTTCGCTTCCAACTGAAAGACGTTGGACGAATCAGTTTCAGTCGCGATCTTCCCGTTCACGACGTTAGTTCCCTTTCTAAGTATCTTCCTCTCTCTCGCTCTCTCTCTCTCTCTCACTCTCTCTCTCTCTCGCGCGCTATGTCTCTCTTGCTCTCTAACGATGTCTATTTAGTTGGTCCGCGAATGGACGCTACTCGACAGGAACACCCTGCAAGCACGTCTCAACATGGAGACGTTGACTCACGGAATGCAAGAACATACATTTGTAAGATACGAAAAGATAGCTCCTTGAAACATTTGTTGCTTTAATAAAAACAATTATTATTGTCCACAATTCCTGATGTTACAAACATTCAGTTGTTCCCTAGTGATCTTTTGTGCCCTACGTAGGTGTAGGCTAATCCAGCAAGAAGGGGTGAGCATTGTGAAGCCGTTGTCTGAAAACCAGCCTAATACATCGGAATCCACCGAGAGCCATGTGAAGGGAGAGATGTCAGTTGCCTTCAGAAGGATACGGTATGTCTTGGAATCCACAACCTAAATTAAAAGTGATAGGTATCCTACTTTTTACAATTGAGAAGTCGTGTGTGTATCTTTGTTGGTCATACGTGAGAGTGAGTAAGCGGTCTGGGTCTCCTCATTTCCCATGATCTCTCGCCGTCTTTTGATGGTTGTCTTGCAATTAGCCTATTTTAGTGGCCGGCCATTTCTTCGGGGGCGGTGGGAAAATGTGGTTGGCGGGGAAAGGGGAGAAATTAGCGTAGCCAAGTGACGGAAACGGGGTAATTCATTTCCTCCGGGCCGGTCTAACTTTACGGGCGGTTGTGCTCTTCCCATAAGATTTTGACCTTAACCCAAACCACTTCTTAAACCTTTTCGTATCATCTGCACATGAGACAGAAGAAGAAAAATCCCACAGATTGAATAGAAGGAAAACCCTTACCCAGCCTACCCTAGGATAGAAGCAACGACCTTAGTTAGCCTACCGTTAGGATATAAGCAAAGACCTTAATTAACCTATCCTTAGGATAGAAGCAGAGACCTTACTTAGCCTACCATTAGGACAGTAGAAGAGACCTCACTTTGCCTACCTTTAGGATAGAAGAATATACTTTATTTAGGCTACCCTTAGGATGGAAGAAGAGACTTTACTTAGCCTACCCTAAGGATGGAAGCAGAGACCTTACTTAGTCTATCCTTAGGATGAAAGAAGAGACTTTACTTAACCTATCCTTAGAGTAGAAGAAGAGACTTTACTTAGCCTACCCTTAGGATAGAAGAAGAGACTTTACTTAACCTATCCTTAGAGTAGAAGAAGAGACTTTACTTAGCCTACCCTTAGGATAAAAATAGATACCTTAATTAACCTACCCTTAGGCCCCGAATGGCGCCGTAGGCGCCCATAGCCATGTTTAACATCAATCGAAAGCTACTGATGTGCCGATTTCACACATGCCAGGAGTGAGGACCGCCGAAGGCGGGCCGTAACTCCTGGTCCTCCTTATAACATTTGAGCAACGGTGTGTGTGTGGCAAGGTTTGTAGGAATTTGCATAGCCTGCGCCTCCCATTTCCCCCTATCTCTCGCCCGTCTCTTGCCATCTCTCGATGGTTGTCTTGGAATTAGCCTATTTTTGTGGCCGGCCATTTCTTCACGGTTGGTGGGCAAACGCGGCTGGCGGTGCCGCAGGCACCCTTTTGCGGCCACAGGCCGCGTACTTAGCGGCCGAAGGCCGCGAACACACCGGCCGTAGGCCGCCTTCCCTAGCGGCCGAAGGCCGCCTGTTTAAAATTATTTAGTTTCCAGCAAGTTCACTATCAAACAGAAGCTACTGATGTGCTGAATCCACATACGCCAGGAGTGAGGACCGCCAAAGGCGGGCCGTAACTCCTGGTCCTTATATACATTTGGCCGTTTTCTTTCTCTTTGTTAACAGCGGAACGTGAAATTTCTAGGAATGGGATCTTATACATTTTTTGTAAAAATAGGATGAGGAATGGAAATTTCACGTTCCGCTGTTAACAAAGAGAAAGAAAACGGCCAAATGTATATAAGGATGGGATCTTCTCATTTCCAGAGGGTAGAAAGGGTTGCGCGGTGATTAAGCGAGGGAAGGGTTCCAAAGTGCGGCCGCTATCCGCGGAGGCGCGAAGCGCCGGAGCGGTCGGCCGCACTTTGGTACCCGACCCGAGCGCCTACCCAAAAAGGTAGTTCTTTTGAGGCCGCGAAGCGGCCGAAGGCCGCCCAGCCAGAAAGCAAAAACCCGCGAAGCGGGTTTTTGATTTCTGGTCTATCCATATATACAATTGGGTAATGGTCTTGGTTCGCCCCTTGGCCATCCCCAGCGGTCGGCCGCACTTTGGTACCCGACCCGAGCGTTCACGCATGTCTCCGTAACTTACGCAATACCACGTAGGGCCGCAAAGCGGCCCCGAGGCGGCCTAAGCCCCCCCAACCCAGAATGAAAAGGCCCGCGAAGCGGGGCCTTTGAATTCTGGTATATATACATTGGCGGAGTGGAGTATCTCTCTCCCTTGGTTCGCACCCCGCCCTTCATTTTCAGTTAACCGAGGGGTGGTCCGGTGGGATAAGCGAGGGGAGGGTACCAAAGTGCGGCCGCCATCCGTGGAGGCGCGAAGCGCCGGAGCGTTCGGCCGCACTTTGGTACCCGACCCGAGCGCTCGCCCGCTAATGCTAATGCCCGTTGGGGCGCGAAGCGGCCCCGAGGCGGCCGAAGGCCGCCCAGACCAGACGGAAAAGACCCGCGCAGCGGGGCTTTTACTTCTGGTATAATCACAACTTACTTCGAATTGACTAATTGACACTTCTCCTGACATCCATAACTGTGATTCGTAAAGTTTGTCTGGCGGAAGGACTGTCAAAGGGGCGATGGAGGATCCATCGGAAGAGAGGAGCTCGGCAGAGAAAACGTAGTCACTGTCGTAGTCCAGCAGTTGGCTAAACGGCTTTATTAAGAAATTTCATTTATCTATTTTCAGTTCCTGTAATTTGTTTGTCTTATCTAAGTGAAGGGGAATTCGGAGGAATGCGCTCAGAACAAAAACGCCGGTTGTTGTTTGTGTTTTTGATCACAACGGGTTTGAATGAAATTTGAAGGTCTCAAATCGCTGCTCATCCAAAAAGGCAAAAAGACCAGTTTCACATTTGTTAAACATTTTTTGTTTCCGACTCTTTCGAAATAAGCAATTACCTCTGGTTCAAAGAAACATCCACGGCAGAGGCTGCCTCCACCGTTATGTTCCTCTCAGTTGAATAGACTGGTTCAAACTTGGAACCCCAGCCATACTGGGAAATCTTTAGAAGCACATTCTCTCGCTTCAGTTGGCCGTCGTTTACAACTGTAACTGCCAGTTCGTCACTGCCCGTAGAATACTAAAATACAATGATAAATCATATAAAATTATAATTACCAATACTACAATTATTTCGGCAAAAAACCGTTTAGCTTCATAATGAGCCATTTTCCAGGAGAGATTGAAGTCGACTGTAGACCAAGTGGGAGCAGCCCAGACGTCATTCAGCTGCCAATAAAGGGCACACATCGTGTTCCCTTCCCTTTCATTTGTCAGTTTTCCTCGGAATCTAACCAAATTGGTTGTATTGAAAATCCGTGGAAACTACCTTCTGTAGTGTTCTGTTTGTACCTTGTAGGCAATTGCCTGATGAGCCTGCGAATAGAAGGCATATCGGTCAATGAAGTGTTCTTCTGATGTACACCGATGGATGTCGTTCATTGAACATCCTGGAGAAATCTAAAAGCGTTTAAACGTTTTGAGGGAAACATACAGGAAAATGAGAGAAAACTGAGAGGAGGTTCGAAAGGACACCGCCTGGATGATGC
This sequence comes from Oscheius sp. G VE-2021, assembly GCA_022343465.1. NCBI lineage: Eukaryota > Metazoa > Nematoda > Chromadorea > Rhabditida > Rhabditidae > Oscheius > Oscheius sp. G VE-2021. The sequence goes on from JAJQXH010000058.1 coordinate 2,857,715, forward strand.
TGGCGGCGGAGGAGGGAGGGACTGGAGTAGTGCCAGTCGCTCTCGTTCATCCATTTGGTCATAGTTCTTCTAGAGAAAAGACACTGGGTTGTTTGAGAAGAGAGCTTACTTGAATGGCATCGACTGAACCCCATATTCAGTCGCACACCTCGGTGTCATATAAACATAGTCCTGCCATAGATCGATGAATTCATTGTAGAAATGTATGTCTCCGTATCTGGGGTCTCCAGGGTTCTTCGCAACCCCTCCTTCTCTAAACAAATGCAGTTTGCCATTGAATCCGTACTTACTCTTCAGTCTCCTCCCCGTTGCTGGGACTGGACAGAAGAAAAGGTCTGGAAGTATCCAATGTTCGAACCAATGGGGCAATGGTGCCTTGATACAGTGCTAAGTAGTCCCTCACTTGTGCTTCTTCTAAAACACAAACATGTCAAGATCAGAAGACCTGCGGTCTGACCTGAATAATTGGCTGGATTCCACCAGTTACTCCTGATGGCTATTTCATTCTCGTTATTTCCGGCATAGAGCATCACTGATGGGTGCTTGCGAAGCCGAGTTACCTTAAGATTAGAAGCGTATATTCAGTTCTTAGAAACCTTACCTGTTGGATAACCTCATATGTAACTGAATGTAAAAAACCTGTATTTGTAGGATAGAGAGCACAGGCAAACATGAAATCCTGCCAAAGGAGGATGCCCTTTCGATTGACCAAACGGTAGAAGAACTCACTCTCGTAGACACCCCCTCCCCACACACGCAAGGCATTCATATCTGGAGGAAAGTTGGCGTTGAACTACCCTTTCAGACTCACTGGCTTCTACAGCGGAATCTAGAAGGAATTCAATCCTCTCGGTCACATCTTCTCCTGGAAACATAGAAGCAGGAATCCAGTTAGAGCCTAGGAATACAAACGTCTCTTTTAGAATTCATTCTAAACCTTTGAGGAATATTGGCCGTCCATTCACTTTGACGTAAAAATTGCGACCCCACTCAGGCACGGTTTGATCAATCAGATCTTGAACCAGCTCCACCTCTCGGAAACCGATTTCTTCCTTTAATTCTTAAAAAACCTTGTGTCGAATTTCCAATTGATGCCACTCAATGCATGCAATGAAAAAGTATACCTGAGTATCCACAAATTACAGAGAAGTCGTAAAGAATTTGGGCTCCTTCGGTTGCCGGCCACCAGAGCTCTACCTAAACTCCTGCTCATAAACAATCCAACTGTGCGTACTAACCTTCTTTTCAGGAATCTCGATCGTGAAATCTGCATTTCCTAATGTTTTAGAGTGTTCTCCTGATAGGGTAAATGTCACATTTGCCAGTGTTCCAATCGAGGCAGTGCATATTCTTGGCGGCCCGACTGTCAATGCCTCCAAAGTGGCAGTTACTCTCCAGGTGGAGGTGGTCTTCTCTGTGATCCAAGACAGACTCAGAAGACTTGGTTCATTTATGGCATACAGGGTGATGGGACGCCAGATGCCGACAGTTGGCATCGAAGGACCCCAGTCCCAACTGAAGCTGTACTGTGCTTTCCTAAATTCCTACTTGGTTCTTGTGTTCTTTTGTGTACCTGATGAAGTTTGGGTGGCATTCGCCGTGGTAAACACCAGGAGGGCAGTCGGGTGGAAGCTCATGGCTTTTTCTTTTCTTTGAAAGACATATGTGCCTGTTTCTTCATTTTTGTTACCTTGTACTTGTCAGCCCTCCTTTGAGCAAATTTCACAGGAGATTCAAATTCTACCACCAGTTGGTTTTGCTTCTTTACATATTTGTCTACATTGACAATATGCCTTAGAAATTGATTGTAAGTCCTCAGAATGAGATGGCCGTTGAGTCGAATGGAAGAAACTGTATCCAATCCATCGAAAACCATGACTTTCTGTGTCTGAAATTTTGATTTGTTGTTATGAAAACTGTTAATAATTGACTGAATTCAGTTCGCCTTCCGATAAGGAAAAGTTTCGGGAATACGTCCAGTTTTCCCTTGCGATCCAACCCATCGAGAGGGAATTATCCCCAAACAAGGGCTTCGGAATGACGCCTGCCCTATGAAGGTCAGAGAAAACATCACCGGGCACGGTGGCTGAAGAAACCTTGAAAGACAGTTGAGCTATTTCTAACCATTCCAACAACGGTGATCATTTGAGCAAAGAGACCATTGCCCTCCGAGGTCCAGGGAAAATGCGGTGCTGAAGAGGGGAAAGAGGAGGCAGAGGAGACGAGGCATGGACTGACCACCGATAGCGACCGAAGATAAGACGCCTTTTTACTGACCGACAAAATGCAAGTGGCGATAAGAACATTCGAGAAGGGAAAAACAAACCAACACGTTAGACTCAAATACCGGTTCAAAATACCTTCGAAAATACAAGAAAGTTTTTTTTTCCATTTATCAACAGAAATTGATGAAAACGTGGCGAATGGGAAAAATGATTTGGTGACAGAACGGTGCACAATTGAGATATTGATATGTTCCGGAGTTCTATTGTGCAGCCTCAGATAAATGAAAAACAGTCGTTTTGGATCCCTGTATCTTTCTTTTTGTATAATTGTCTTATCTGCAAACACTTTGAATCAAAACCTATGTTTTCTTCGTTCCCTATGTGTCTGCCTGTTTCTCTAATATGGTGTTCCCACGTAAAGGCACTTAGGCTGATCCCTCTTGATTCGTTTCCTTTGTGAGTGTGCCGCCTGTTCTCCGACATATCTCCCCTGGATTACTGGCCGAAAGCGTCGTAAACAGCGGAAGCTAGTCTCCGTCGCATTATTCTCCGTTCTCAGACAAATTCTTTATTACTCGTAATCAGAGCATCGGCTGCTGCTCCCCGTAGAAAATAGAGTTCTCTGGGTGTTTGCTGGGCGACGCCAGGTGTGGTGGGATCTGAGGCAGCTGTCGCCGTGGAATCGTGGGCGTGAGGAGGGGGAAGGCCACTCCAGGCACATTCATCATCAGATTGATAGTGTGGTAGGTTTTCGGAGGAAGACGACGTTTGGCCAGTCTCTTGGCCAACCATTGGTCCAGTGGAACCACCTCTGGGTTTAGCCTAAAGATGGAGTGAGTGTGGAGGCTGAAGATGCTTACAAAACGTAGAGAAGCGGGTTCAGCAAGGGAGTCATTCTGCTAATGATGGCTGGAACCACCACGTAGGAGGGCACTTTGAAGTCGGACTTCATTGGGTTCAGGCAGACGACGGAGTAGGCGAGGTAAGGCACGGTGGAAGATAGCAGGCAGGCGAGCCCAACCTGTATTTATGTATATTCTTCTAGTTTTTCGTTTTTTGTTTAATTCTCTCTCTGTATTTCTTAACGGTTACCTTTCCAATGTGATTCCTTGGTGCCCATGAACAAACAAATCCAGCACCTGCAGTGCCATCTTCCCTAACATCTGTATTCAGTCTGAATTCATCCTGTACTCTTTGAAATGAAATGCTAACCTGTCGATGTGATCGATAATTGAGTAGTATAAAGCTGAAGCTATGCAAACCGGAATGAGGAAGAAAACAAGACAAGTGGCTGTCAAGAAACCGATGTAGTTCTGTGCCTGTTCTGAGGCTACAGGCGAGGCGTCAATGTCACCCTGAAATCAACATCAGTTGTCTTCATCACACTGAAGTTCACCTGTTTCCAATCGAGAGAGCAAAAGTGTCCATCCAGAAAAGTGTCGTATCTACCGTATCCAAGTACTGGTACGGCACTCCAAAGAGAGGTCATTGCAGTTGCAAAAATGACGACTTTAACGTAATTAGTATGACAACGCCATTGACCTAAAAGTGGATTTGCTAGAAATTCAGAATTACAGTACCCCATTTGGGTGCGAGGGAGGCTACGTAGCGGTCAAAGGCGATTATGCAGGCTAGGAGGAACTGAAGGAGAGAGAGTCCCATGTCAAGGGCTCCGTAGAGCTGGCAGGTGCCCCATGTGAAGAAGGGTCTGAAATGACAGTACAAGTGTGAATTCCCTCTTCCCCTTTTGTCTTTGGCTTGCCAGCGTCTCGTGCACGTGCAGTCTGCGTAGACCAGAATCCCCCGCAAAGCGCACTCTCGTCCTCATAAGCGCGCAATAAGCGGAGCATCGCCCGGGGCACTAATTCCTCTCCTTCCAAAAGCCGTCGTCCATTTCGGCGTCTCTCATTTCCGTCGGCCGTCGCAATTGCCGTAATTGGCTTTTGTTTTATTGTAACCTCAAAGTACGAGTCTCCGATAACGACTTGTTGGCATAACGGGAATGGGAAATGGAACGACTCTACGAATCGCAGAAATTCAACACGAAAAGCCTAACATGAAACGTAAAAACAAGTTTTCAAACTACATCTTTTGGGAACTGGACAGAACTCTGGTCAGTTGATTACTTAATTATGCTGCTTATTGCAGGACACTCGGTTTATGGGGTGCTCTCTGAACATTCGGCCGGGTTCTCACAGTACCAGGAATTAGCCTATTGTTTTGGTTTGGAGGATCAGGTGGAAGAAGAAGATAAATGAATACACACTGTTTAATGAAGACGTTTTTATTAGCCGCCTTGGGCAGAAACTTTCTTCTGCAGATTGGGACTGATCACAAGTACTAAAGTAAATTCAACTTAGTTTACACAACATTATCACGTCAAATTTCCTCATTGTTGTGGATTTAATTTTTAGAAGAAAAAATCTTGGTGCTACCGTATCCCAGTCGACGTGCCCCCCCTTGTCGAGGTTGCGGTTGATCTCCCTGGCTTTGAGCTGTCTGTCGGCATACGCCGGGACGTCTTCAGCCTAATCCCGCTATCGTCATCAATCACCCTCCTCCCGTCGCCTGCAACTCACCGCTCCGAAAGAAAGCTGTAGAAGGGGACCACAAAGAGTGCAGACAACCCCACGTCGACCAGGAGGAGCACAGCCAACGGCACGAGACTCGGATTGTCCCTGAAACAGTCATCTACGATATAGGGAAACCTGATTAGGGCCACTGTGTACTTTTGATGCCATCAACGTCATTATTGGGGTACGGTAAACATACCACAGAGTACGGCCTTTGCGTAGAAGACAGAGGGCGGCCAACGAAGCGACGTTGAAGAGAAGAGCGAGTCCCGCTGAAATCACTCGGCTTTGGAGGCAATCTCGCACCTGGCCATTACTGAATCACTCTGCGTCAGAAACGACGCCCACGGACTGGGAAATTGCCGCTTTGGAAATTGCCAATTTACGGTTATCAAGAACTCGAATTGTTCAACCTACGCACAAAGGAAAACACTATTTCGAAGGGGCCATTAATTAAGAACTCACAGTTTGTGCATCGGTTGCTTGCAGGATAAATGATTTTAAAATTAGATGATTATCCACATGAGAATTTAAATTTCACATTTTATATTCATCATACCTTTGAAAAATAAAACATACAAAAGTATTGGGGTTTTTCTGCCATTAATAAACCCAGTGGTTCTTCCCTCAGCTTATCTCTGATCTCCACCCTCCACCCTCACTCGGAATTCCGTTCCGTGTAGCTATGAATATGCCTGGGTTATTCCCGGTGGCAATTGCCATTCTCGCGTGATACTTCCAGGAATCGCCCCTGTGTTGTTCATTTTGGGAGGAATTCGGGTAGCAAAGTCTGAATTGAATGTCAATCATAACAAAGCTTTGTTGAATTCCAGAAGTACGACCTCAACAAAAGGTTTCAGAAAATTCGAAGAACTTTTAAAATGCTGAATGTTCGGGCACGAAGGCACCATCGAACCTTATTTAAAAACTCTGCTAATACAAGAGAATTCATATGACAGCTCCTCTATCTTCCTGGCCATCTTTCTCTCTCTTTCTTTTAATTCCTTCCCTTTCCTTCCCCAGAGGTCCACCGTTTCCCAAAGACAACCGGAAGAAACCCGTCTGTGTCCTCCTGTCACATACATATTCATGCCGGCGTCATTTTGGAACGCGGTCCATAAAAAGACCGAACGAGCGCACCGGGTGCAATGAAAGAATAATGAAGATTTTGGCTCCCTTTGGAGCCTTCCAAGCGATGTATCATTCAGACTTTTCCGTCAGTGTTTACCTCAACAAGATGGCTCACGCATTTCCGTCGGAGCGGAAATCTCGCTCGAGAGACAACAAGCTGGGAAACGGAATTGTTCCAAACACAGTCACAGCCAGTTGGTAAATATTCCGTGAACATCAAGCTTGAGTTGAAAAACATTGTTGATGAACAAAAATGACACCGTAAAGCATAGCGTGAGATAGAACGCGAGGGAAACGGGAAAATTGTTCGCCGCAGTGGATCAATACTTTCTTAAATTTAAACGTATTTCAGAAAACATAAAAGTGATGTTTTCAGAAGCACTTAATTTGTCCGAAATCCACAAAAAACGCCGCTTTGAAATGCATCGAAGTGCGGGAAAGATGTGTTTGTTGGGGAACGAGGTCATAGATCGACCGGACGCTCTTCTTTCGTTTTATGTCGACCAGCCTGTGAGCTTGAGGTCGAAAAGTCAACGGCCATTGGCCAATCAAAGGGGCTTTTCTCTTGCAATTAGAGGGCTATTCCGGGAGAGACGGCAGATGATTTTTACCCATTCAGAAGGATGGAAAAAAAGAAAAGTGGCTGTCTGCCGAAAGCCAAATTAAAGTTCGCGGGGATCGATTCAATTATCTTTGGTTTCGTAAGTAAACTTTTAACATTTGACCCTCCCCTTTAAATGCTGGAGACAAAACGTTTGACCCGAATTCGTCGACCCCTTGTGGCTGTGGGGAGAAACACTCGATGCCCCAGAAGGCGCAATCACACAAACAGCGGCCGCCGGAAAGGACTCGTCACTACGTGGGAGTCGAGGAGGACAAGTAGGGCCGAAGAAGGACACAAAAGAAGAAGGAGGGGATAGACCTTTCAAAGAGGATGGGCTGCGCACCGACAAAATAAATATTGACGTGGTTTGCAAACCAAATTGATTTTTATATGTACCTTAAAACACTTCTCTTAGATATGCTCAGGTGTAAAAAATCGGAATGAATATTGGAGATGAATAGAAATCCGTACAGTTCTATTGTGAAGTTAACGCTTCTCATGTACCCTAACAAAACAAAAGTAACATAAAATTTTAATTCTGTGGTTTGTCACCAAAGCCGTGCTGAATGCTACGTCACTAATTGGAAGAGGGGTGGGCACGAATGTGAAAAACAGGTTTTTGTGTGAATCCAAGAAAACTATTCCACAGAGCTCATTCTCGATCTCCGACTTTTTTCGGGAGAACGTGATTAGGGCGCGCGGCGGTTAAAAGTGCGACGGAAGTGGAGTCCGGACGACGGCCGACTAATTCCGGACACAACGCCCGCTGTTTACAAGACACAGCCATCGCCAATCAACGTGAGTAGATAAATATGTTTTTGGCGAAAGTCGGTAATTATTATCCAAATTGTTCGGCGGTTTAGCACCATTAGCCGTCGACTGTGGAAGGCCAAATAGAGGGAATAAAGGTATTTTGGGAGCCCTTGAATTCATGTTGTTCTGGAATATAGACGACCACAACGGACATACAGTAACTTTAAATTATTATGTTAATCTACAGTTTGACGGGAAACATTGATTGACCTCCCTAGACCCCCCCCCCAATGCCACCGGAAAATGTTGAACTCATGGTTGCCTAGCTAAAACGACTGTTGTTCTGGTTTATATGAAGTTGAAATTTTTACAATTTCGAAATACCTCCGTTAACGAGAAAACACCCAGTGGCAAAACTTTGGAAGATGAGAGAGCGCTTCCAAGTAGAAAACAACATCAGAAAATTAGAAGTGAAGTAAGTGGGCTCCGGGTCAAAGTGGGTTAAAAAGGCTTTCGGTGGGAACATCTAAATAAACAATATTTGAAATAGTCAGTGATGCTATTTCTCAGACGATTAATGTCTGATTTCTCAAATCGCGTGTTCAAGTTCCTTCCATCCGGGGAGAGTCGAGAGGCTTTTAATGGAAACACGTCAAATCACAAAAAAACACTGAACATCGAAGCAACACATAATATATAAATACGAGTGATGGTATGATTTCGATGGCAGAAGAGGGTAGTGCACTGAGCTCTCTTTCACTCGATCATCCCTGGACCTCTGCCCTCTCCGAACCCTCGCTGCGTCCGGTGTCTTCTCCGAGCGCCAACTGAATTTCCTGCGCCACTGCGAATTCTGCCGCGTTCGCTCCGCAAGTTTCCTGCGACGAATTCCGATGAGACGACGGCCTTAGAATGTGAAATTCTTCCTTTTCCTCTTGAGTGACAACGGGGGGCATTCCTCTTCTCCTCCCACACGCATAGATCCCACCCTGGTATTATAGCGCAGAATTAATGTTCGGCCATGCGTCACGCAAAACAGCTATTTTGGAAATGCGAAGGTGGACGGAATCGGTGGAAGGGAGGATGCCAGAGAGGACAGGCATTGCTGCGAATTTCTGAAGGCTTTTAAAATTAAAGGTCACTGTCCTTTACTCTTTTATGCCAAACCTGCACGTGATGAAGTCATTTGTCAATTGGCTTCCAAAGGCTGAATTAAGGGAGACCCCGCATTTGACAAAGTTCATGGTCCTTTGAATCTTTTGCGCAACCCATAGGATCAGTTGTAAAAAGAGATTGGGTCAAAACATAAGGGTTCAACTGTAAATTTTTAGCTGCAACTTTGGCTTGAACCCTAATTAACTTTTACTATCAGTTTTATCCGGTTTCATTTGTTTATTCATTTCCACTTTATCCAAGAACTATGGGTACGACTGAATCATCTAATTGTGTATTTTTGAAACGCTATTTTTAAATGGAGATTCACTTTTTAGCAACCGCCTTGCTTATATAAGTTTCTTGGTAAAATTTGAAACTGAATGTTTAAATTCAAAAAGGAATAGGCCATTTAGAGCAAACATATGAGTTGTTGAATTCTTGATAAAATTGTAGGGAACTATTTCAGATGGAATATTGTGCGAATTGGGGGGGGGGGGGGGTGAGTCACTAGGAAAATTACAAAACCGTCGAAGCGGAGTCATCGCCTCAAAGCGAAGAGCGAATGAATTTTCGATGGGATGACGTGGGTTAAATTGGCGAACGACAGAGGAATGAAGCAAAGGGATCGTAGGGTAAACAGCCGATGGAGATTGGAAGGTTTTCAGAGGACAACGAACCTATGACGACGAGGTTGAGGACGAGCGTCGGGTACAGCATGACTGGCAATGCCTGGGGGCGGGGCGAAGGATTGTTCGGCCGGCGGTTGCAGCCGGCAGCAAATCAACTGTGCCACAGAGAAAAAGAGGAAGGAGGGAATTCAGAAGGGGCGGGGCTTTGGAGAAACTGACTGTGGGAGAAATTAAACTCGGCGAACCCTAAATAAAGGGATTCAATCAAAGGGCCAGGAACTCTTTCGATGGGGAAGTGAGGAGCACATAAACAACGCCGTTTTGGAAGTTTTCATTCCCCAGTTGGCTCAAAACAGAAACTTTGCAGATGAACTCGCTTAAAAGTCTATCTATTGTGCATTTACTGCCATTGTTATACTTTTTTTCTTTTAAACATGGATAACCTTCTGTAACAACCACATGGAATCAAATTTCCACCTGTTGCAGCAAATTAGTCCTTTAGAATCCCCTAGTCTTTGCTCAGAATCCTTCTCCATTTACAATAATCTCCAGTTGAAACAATAAAAAAGTTTCACTCTTAGTCTATTTCTCATTTACGTGTCCGCCAGATGAACGAGCGCTACCTAGGATACCAACGGCGGCTACTCGATCAGAAGGACCACCTTTATTTCATGCGGGGGTGGCATATGGGATGGGGGAAGGGAAAAGCTGGAGGGATGGTGGGTATATCTGTTGACGTTGAACTATGACCTTGAATATCTCAGATATGTTTGTTAGAAAGCTTTTTAGCTTCAAACATAATAACGCATTCGTTACTTCTAAGTGAGGTATTCTGTTATTTTCGATGTCATTCTCAACTGTTCCGAATGTGAATGTTTGAATCCGCATAAAATAAGATCTTCGAACTTTCAAACGCCGGATATTGGCAGAGAAAAAAAAGAAACTTGCAAACCGGGTGAATCATTACGCCATCGGAATCATCCAAAGTCTTTTCTTGTAATCACCGCCCAACGAGAGAAAAACAATGGACAGCCGCCATTTATTCTGTTTTGTGCCGCTCGGCGACCGATCGTTCGTACAAACACCGGTCTCTCTCCATGCCATCCACAACAACCGCTGGCTTCGGCTCTTTTCTGGAAAACAGTGAAAACGGGGGAAATTTAAGTATCTGAGACATTTAAAGGGTATATTTAGAGACATACATGTCAAAAGGAAAAGACAAAGACAGGGAGAAAGTGTCACTGAGGGTGTCCCTAGAGTTTATTGCCATGTTATCTTTATCAAACGAATTGAAATCTCTTTGCAACGCTCGGCTGGAATAACTCAACCACCACAAATCGTCTCCAGTTACGAAAACACCGGAACCCAACGTCCTCACCGTTGGGGCTCAACGAACGTAGAATTAAGAGAGGGGGGGGGGGGTGTAAAACAATAGCGACGCTCAAGGATTCTGAATCGACGATGAGGAACAACAGGAGCAGCGACAATCCCTGCGGGTAATTGGAGCAAGGCCAACAGAAAGGACAGTCGCTGGAAATATTGGTAATTGATTTTGGATTTTCCTAGAAAAAAACAACGTACCAAAGTTTAAACTGGGGTAAATTGGATACTTTCAACATCGCGAGAACTTTTGATTTCGAATGCAAATGCCAAGTGGGTTACGGAAAGAAAAGTTCACGTGACAGTCAAATTGCGTGAAAGTTAACGTGAACTACCTCTTCCATTTCCATTTCATTCGTCATGTGCGTCTACAGGAAGAAGGTGCCTGACGACCGCTCTCATTCTTCAAAGACGCTCGACCCTCCAGACAGGCACCAGAGTTCAGAGAAGCACTTGGCTCCGGCGACTTCGCAAACCTCTCTAAAACCAACCTCCTCCAAGACAAAGTCCAAGATGGGGAGGAATTCGAGCGTAATGTCGCCACGACAAGTTCAAACGACCCGTTCCTCCATCTCTCACGGACCAGGTTCCAAGCAGAAAGTGGAGAAGGAGACCTCCCAAGTGGCCGAGAAGAAGTCGTCAGTGATCCTCCATGAGGAGAGCAAGGATGCGGGAAGGATGAAGCAACGCAACAACAGTGCGAACAGCACTCCTACGAAGGAGGAGAAGGTCACTCCTCTGCAACACGTGGTGGTCGACCCTCCCAAGAAAATGTGAGTTTCTGAAGAAATCTAGGAAAGTTTGGGTTTGAGGTACGCAAGGAGGAAGATCGACAGAATGCGGGAGGCAAAGGACGCGGCCTACAAGACACTGGAGCTGGACAAGAGCGACTGGGAGGAAGCGGAGGTGGTGAGGAGGGTGGATCTGAGGAGGGATGAACCGAGGCCGGCGGCCAGCAAACAGGCGACGGAGAGCAGGAGGTCGCAGAGGAAGAAGACGGAGAGCGTGGAGGAGAACAAGGACGACGGCGTGGAATGAAGCACGGCCACGAAGAACAAAGGAACTATCTTCTAAGAAATAAAACTAGTTTCTGTCTGTTTGCGTTGTTTGCATTGCTATAAATGTTATTTATTGTGATATTGTTTGTTTTCTCAGATATCGATTGTTTTCTGCATTTCTTTGCTTTATTTACTTTATTCCACAATCATTAAATTCGATAACATTTATAAAATAATTTAGACACAATAATGTCATTCAATAATCGCAAGAACCCTGCTTGACTTTGAGCCTTTGGATGGATTTCTGGTAAAAATGCCGCTGGAGGAAGATGACGGCTACTAATAGCACCTGAAATAAACAAAGATTGATTAAAAGTGTATTGTTACCTCTGAGAGCAGTGCCACTGCCAGCAGCGACGACTGAAGTGCCGTTAGACGGAGGGATGATGCTTCTGTGGAGATTGGACGGATCGGAGGAGATTCTACGTCGCCCACGGTGCTCTCACTTGTGAAGACGGCCAGCTGAAACATTTAATCAATCTCTCTTCTTTCTCTAACCTCAGCAGCCTCCACTTCCATTGTGAGGTTGTCTCCTCCGCCTCCCTTTCGCTGACTCCTCGGACGTCTATGTCCGTAGTAGACGTTCGCTGCCTCTGGAAGTGGCAGAGGCTCTTCCTCTGGCAGTCCATTCATAGCAGAGGACAGTCTTCTGGTGTGGTAGCCTCCCTCATCTGCCCAAGAGGAAGGAAGTCCAGCTTCTCGTTCTAAGACCTTAGATTGCAACCATGCAGTCCTCACCTATATTTGAAGCGTCAACTATTTCTAATCCATAATGTTCCTTGTCTTCTTTTCTTTCCAGTTCATTCTCAAAAATCTTTGAAGAATCAAACGGTAAAGTTGTCGGTTCCATCCTCTGTAAACAAAAAGTCCATTTTCCTCTGTTAGAGCCTACCTGAGAGGTAGTTTCGGTATAGTGAGAGAAATGATGAAGGGATCTGCAAATTGAAAGCATATCTTTGGTATCACATTTACTTTGATATAAAGATTTTTGTCTTAAATTAACCTAAAGCTTACCTGAACCTGGTCGTGGGCACCTCCTCTGTCGTGGTAGTGGTGGGTGTGGTTGAAGCAGTGGCTAGTTCTAACAAAGAGTCTGAAATAACCTTCTGCCAGTCGGTGGTTGTGGCCTCTTCCGGTTCCCTGTATTGAACCTTCACTGGTTTCAGATCCTCTGGGTTACAAGTGGGAGGCTCAAAAGAGTAAATGAAACAAAGGCCAATGATCACTTACAGCTATGCCCTCGCAACCCTGTTCTGCTTTTCGACATAGGGTAATCTGACAGGAAAAGTGAACCATCACCTAGAGACTTTTGGTTGTCTAGTATTTCAATCAATAACCTGGTCAGCAAACCGAAAGGCCTTGATGGTTGTGTGGGCAAGGGTTAGGTCTTCATTGTATTGAAGGTCTGGCACAAGTTCCCCATCGACTACGCAGCCTCTCTCGTCCACCAGCTGATATTCCTCTCCAGCGTCGTTGCGGACCACACAACTGTGCACGAGGAATCCATGGCGATCTAGATAAACAGTTAGGGTTAAAGGTTTCTTAGATACCTGAATCACAGGTCCATTGATGGACAACTGTGTCACCAACATTCGCATAACGTAAAGGCTGTCCGCCTAGCGTTTGGGATAGGACGTCGTAACGACAGAGGGGGCGTTTGGAGGCCTCGTCTACAGATATGGTCGTTAGGTCTCTGAAAGATATTTTAAAATTTGCTTATTTGTCTTTTTTGGCTTCTCTCTTTCCCTTACTTTACATCGATGCGTTGGCTGACTGTGGTGTCCATCTGTCTGTAGACGCAACTCAGTCGATATGCCCTGTCGCCGGCTGTCACCAACAGCGGATGTCTCTGAATGACCACGGTCACTTCGTAGCTGACAGACGGCGGATTACTCTGAATGGAAACGATTACGAAAAAAAAGTATACTGAGACCGGCCGTTTACGCCAACCGGACTCTACGTGACGAGATTGGCCCAGACAGCCACAAAAGAAAAGAGGGTGCACCGGAAATGAGGCTATTACCCAATTCGGACTAGACAATCCCAAAAGTAATTTGGCAAAACGCCTGCATATGAAATTCGGAAAGCATTGCAAGGTCTGCAAATAAAAACGTTCTAGCAAAATCTTTCTGATGGAAAACTTCGCTTTGCAATTCAGATCATTTCGGCATTCGGTTAGCACATACCATCTCCCACCGTAAACGTCGTTTATCTTGGACTCACCGTGTGATGTCGTCGTACATTGCAGTCTCCTCTGTAGGGGATATTCACAACAAACGGAGATGAAACAGGCGAGGAGACGAAATTCGAATGACACGTACTGAAAATTAAAGATTGAATTGTGAAACAGAAATTTGTAGTTTCAGCGGAAAGTTCTGAAGGTCAAGATGGGCCATCGCGGAGAAATTGAGAGCTAAGAAAAACGGTCTTATTGTGAGAAGATGATCGAAAGGACATCGGTGGAGTTCGATTTTTTGGTTGAAAATAACCAGTAGACTAAAAGAATCGGCGAGGGAAGCTTTGATTGTTTCATTTCCTTTCATACTTTTGCTTCGGTAAATTAGAGTGAGAATCCGAGAAACCACAGTTTCGTCCTAAAAAATGGCAGAGAAAACAAATGGACAAGGTGAGTGAATGGAGCAGATAGAAAGAAAGATACAAAATCAAAGAAAAAAAAGTAGACTATAAAACAATGAATACAAGGAAGAAAGCTGAAGATTCATAATTTGATAGTAAACTAACTCTGAGAAGAAGAATCCTTTGGCATAGACATGTCCAGAGAAGTTTCCAACAGGTGTTACATGAAGTTGGATTCCCTCCGGAGAGCAGGCTAATCGTGGGGGGTCTCTGTAGAAGACTGGAGGGGGGTCCCTGAAGGGAAGAGACTGTGCCGTGGCTACGACGGCCAGAGCCAACAGGCGCAGGGCCATCGGACAGTCGACTGTCAACTGGGCGGGCTTTATTTGTAAAAAGCGCGCGCCTGCCTCGAAGGGGGGACTTATACCGGTTACCAAATCCAATGCCGTCCGGATTGCCTGGGGCTTATTCGCGGTCCAAGGCTTTCTGCCCTTTGGGAGGCCGGCAGAGTCTGAGTCAGATTTATGTTTTCGGAGAGATATGCTTCTTTGATTTTTAGAAGTAAGCAATGACAGCATTACCCGGTTTTCAAACATTTTCATTCCTAAAACAGTGTGTCGGTGGAAAAGTGAAGCTCAATGTAGAACCCTATTCAACAATCCTTTGTAAGCGCTGGAAATGTTTAGCGGAAGAGGCACTACAGCATAAATAGGGTCCGTATCTTTCTCTCTGCGCCTCACATCTTTCTATCACTTCACTCTTTTTCTCTATTTCTCCATCTATCCATCTTGGAGTCCTTCTCATGTGAAACCCTTTGACCGCCTTTCCTCCGGAAGTACAAATAAAGTGTTCAAGTGTTTTACTAGCACATCTGTACACATATAAGTAGGGCATAGAAATCTGTACTCGTAGAGATCTTTAGGCGAGTTCTGGCGGCGGATGGTAGATGGTCTTTTCCTTGTAGTGAATCTCCTCATGATCCTTGTCGCAAATCAACAACAAAGTGGCTCCAAAAGTGAACAAAGTGGCTCCCCACGCCATTCCATAGGACCAATCCACCTTAAGTGGCAAAGTTGATTCTAATTCCAGAAGATTCCTAACCTCCCAGTCCCTCCTGGAGCCATACTCTCTCATTTTTGAGTAGAACACAGCTGGGAAGACGACGAGGGCAACAAGTTCAACGAGAACTGAAATTGACAATACATGAGTTATTTTAAAAGAACACATATTAGCAGTTGCAGTGTAACATCCTTCAATTACCTGCGAGTATAGCCAGCCACGTGGCAATCCTGTAGGTCAAATATTTCCTCCTGGTGTCTGAGAGACTGAGACCGCAGACGTTGAAGACGAAGGCGATGGCTGTGAGGATGGTGGCGGAGATCATCAGACCAGCGACTGCCTTGATGAAAGCTAAATGAATCGATTACTTACACCGGATCAATTCCACGAGTGTCCTCCAGCCGTTTCATTTCAGCAAACACTTGGAGTGAGGTAACCTTGGACGTTCCTACACGCTTCCTCCGCTGACCACGCAGTGTGGATTTTTATGAAAGGGCTGCAGAACTCAATAAAGGGAGCAATAGCCCCACAATTGAAAAAAAAACATAACAACTGCTTCAATGTGATATCAAACGGGAAGATACCCTTTTTTCAAACATTCAAACATAGAAAACCGCTTGAAATCGTCAAAGAAAATCATCAAAGAAAACTATTTCGCACCATCTTCTCTGTTGGTTCAACAGTGAGTATATCGGGTTCAAAATATGGAAAAGGAAGGGGCAAACGACAGAGGAGAGCTAAGCTGCCGTTCTCCAAAAACCTCGCCCCGCGCGGGCCGGCCCTCGTTTCAGCCCGCTTTGGATGGGTCATAATGCATCTAATGAATTGATGGGACTACGGCAGACGTCGCTGTGACGTCGGTGGAGCACATTGACTCTTAAACGATGTCAGCTGTGGGTCTGCCCGTGCGAACGTATTGTTCCTCTTGCAGTGAACTAGTAAATCACTTGCTTACGTCTTATCTTTTAATTTGATGCTTCCAAAAGATTAGGACTGCTCAATACTTCCTCTACTTACCACTGTCCCTGGCTGGTGCATGACAATGTCCTGGCATTGGAGCCAAAGGCAAGGGAGTCGAATGGGATGGTTCACTATCCAATGTGCATTCTTGGAATAGACCAGTATGGAATGATCCTAAAAGTGGTTTGTGAAAAATAAAAAGAATTGTTTTACCTGATCTTAGCCACCAAGTTGAAGATATTGAAACTATTGCTAATACAATTGCAATTACAAAACAGAGCAATGATATTACCTGAAAAGAGGCTTTAAAATGGCTGTGGAAAGGGATACCTTTAATGGCCTGACGACTGAAACTGTCTCTATTGTTGTTGTTTGTGTAGCCGCCATGGCTGGAACATGTTTTTAAAACCCGCGATTGGAATTAAACAATTCAGATGAAAACAACTTATAATGTGGAAATACAGCGGAAGCATGAAAACATTTTATGGGAGGAGTTAGGCAGGCACCGAATTTGCTCGTAGGCCATACGAGCAAACTCGGTGCCTGCCTAAAACGGAACAAGGTGCGCAAAAAAAGAAACCAACAATTGGTGGGAGAGAAAACATGGAAAAGAGCTCATACACAAAATAAAGGCTATTCAGAGTAAAACAAATTAACCGTAGGAAAAGGAGACGAACTATATAAATAGTATTGACAAGTTAAGCGATAGAGATGAATGAAAAAGAGAGGCATATTGCAAAGAGTAGGTGAGAGACGTCGAGAGAAAGTGAGTGAAAGTGTAGACCGAGGGAGAATCACAAAAGTTTCCGGAAAACGCGGGGATGCGGCGGGAATGATTGGTCGGAAACCAGATCGTGAGGATGGCTGAAAGGGCATCCAGGGCGAAAGGGCAAAAACATCGGTCACAAAACAGATGTAAAAAGACTCGATGACACCCGCATATTCGAATTGAAAGCTGGGAGAGATTGTGGCAAATAATGAAAACAAGAGCCAGATTGTCATTGATGAATGGCAGCACTTGTTCATATTTTCAACTAAGCAAAGCCAATGAAAAGGCTTTGTCTTGCGTTTTCGCCATTGATCGTTAAATTAGAAGATTCTTATGGACGAATGAGAGGCGGGGAAAACAGCGTGTTGAAAAATTTGAGAGTCAGTTTATAAAATACAATAAAGGCTCTATGTTTGGTGATAGTAATTGAGGAAGTGGGGTTGGAGGGTAAAACATTCCAGCTCGTGTTTGGGCGCCGCGCAAGCCAAACAAAGAGCCAACAGATGGAGCATTGAAATAGCAGACGTGCTCTCTGTGGAAAGAAATCCAATAAAGGGTGGTAACCAAAGGAATTGGTGAATCATTGCGGAAATGGAGGATGTTGCAAGGGAAAAACGGCAGTCCGCAGAGACGGCGATGAATGGGCGAAACAGCCAAATAGGTCAACCGTTCACCCGTCTTGAACCGCGCGAACACGAATTTATGCGGAACACTTGAGCATTAAAATGTTTAAAGTAGGGTAAAGGTAAATTGTAGACAGAGAGATGAGAGAGATGAGAGAAAGAAAGAGAAAGAAGAGAGAGAGAGAGAGAGAGAGAGAGAGAGAGAGAGACTTCTGTCCATCCCAAGGTACTAAATATGCAATTATCACTTGATTACACCGAGTAAAGTGTCGCATTTCGCACTGGCCCCAGGGGCGGAACGCTTTGATATCCACGGGTTACACAAAATGACAAATGCACACGTCGCCTGGCACAGAACACCTGGAACTCAGTCTCCCTGGCCTCCGCGGAGCACAAAAAGTACTATCCTACTATTCTCAGTGGTCTCAGTGGCCAGTGTGAGAGACAGGCTGGTTGGTAGAAAAGAGGCAGCCGGCTGGCACTGTCCACAGCGGGGTGCCCAGCGTGCGAATATTCAAATAGCCGACAGCCGGCGGTGACTCCTGCCAGCCGAGTGGACAGTGTCCAATGGGGAGGGAGTATTATTCCGCTCTGGTGCAAAAAACCATAAATCCCATGGATGAAACTGGTTCGATCGACGGGGTTCGGTCACGAAAACATCTTTTGAGCTTGAGAAAGGCTGACTTTAAGGAAATGCGGGTTCTAATGGAGAAGAAAGAACTATAGGTTTATAATAATAAGATAATAATAAGAAAAAAAGCTTTTGGGGTCAGTGCTTCAGAAGACGCAGAGCATCGTCTGTTTTGGCGAGAGGCGATCGATCGTCGGCGGCGAGGGATCAGAAAGGAGTTTGGGCAGGCGAATGGCCGGGATGATTGCTGCGCGATTAGTTACAAATTGGATTTCTCTGTTTTCCCATGTGCGTCCTTTCGCGTCGGGACGCATAAGCGAGGAGTCTGTGGCCTCAGGCTAGACTTACTCGCAAATTGGGCGCTTGAGTTATTGATTCTCTCCACATCACCGCCCGCACACAACGTGGTCCGTAAGTGGGACCACGGCAGTTTATTTTTGCCCTTTGTCTCTGGGAAAGAGTGGCTTTCAGCCACCTTCGATTCAGTAATTGTCATTGACATAATACACCACTTGTTTCCAAAAGTATATGAGTTTATATGTATTACACGTTGAGTTTCTGTCTTTCTCACTTATTCTCTCTTCTATCCTTCGCAAAATGTGTCTTCAAAGGCCGAACTTTCTTAAAGAAAATGCATTCCATGGTGAACTTAGTTTGATGTCCATCTACTGTTTTGTAAGCCTGCTGTAGATTGCGTGTCTGCAATAGTCTAATAGGTCCTATAGTTGGAAGAAAAACTCTCTAATGAATCTTTACCTTTTAAACTTTGAGTCAGAACTTTGCAACGCTTTTCAAAATTGTGAGTATTCCTCATGAGTATAACTTAATGAGACTATTGAAAGCCATTGATTTTTCATAAGCGTACTTTTAGCGTATGGCATGAATAACCCGAAATTCTGTTTCTGCAAAACGGCGCGTGCCACAAATAAACCCCAGCGGCTGGAAGTGCATCAGTCTCGCAGGCGACAGGTGCGTGTTTTAAAACAAACTTGCGACCGCAAATCCCGTTTTATGGCTCCCACCTGACGACTAAAAGCAACAGAGCCTCGTGGTTTTTGTGCCTGCCGAAAGACATAATACTAACCGAACAGCTGGCCGTGTTTTGGGGCAAATGCGTGTAGAAAAGCAGGAAACATGAGCTTTACACCCACGATACGCGAGAATTCTCTTTAGAGAAGTAAGAAGTAAGAAAAGGATGATTTCAAGACGCAAGTCTAATAGATCAACACAATCAAGAAAGAATGAAATGAATAGCATCCCAATAGAGGAGAGGAGTGCCCTGAGGGAGGGTGAGAATCCAGGAGATCTGTTTTGGCCAGGCGTTCCGAGTGTTGACTAAGGACAATCGATCGTACAGACTGTCTCTGCGTCTCTCTTTGCGCACACTCTCTTCCTCAGGAACTGTGCCAAGATTGGCGCAGATTAGTCACCGGCTGTCAGCCTAAGCCCCGAATTATGCTGCCAGCTGGTCATCTCAGAGTCAGAAGAGAATTGGCTTCTTGCAAATGAGAGCGCTGCGTCAAGTTCCAGTTCCACGCAACACGCGGCTGGCCTGTGCTGAAAGTCTAAAAAAGATCTACAAATCGTCTTTTTCTTGTTTGCTTTCTGGTTTGCAAATATATTTCCTAAAATGAATGGCAGCATCCAATTGTAATACTAGGCTATCTATGGTTTGATTACTATATTGCAGCGACTGCATAAAGTGAAATCAAATCTAAAGGGTGACAGTTCTTTCTCTGTGTTCTCTTTGTTCGAAAGAGGTTTCCCTTCAAAAGTCCCTTAGCCTCGCTCGTGGCTGTTTTCGCCTTTCCCTGGCATATGTCCGTCCGGATTAAGGCTTTGTCTGTGCCGTCGGCCACAAATAGAGCGCCCGAGGCAATCTTCGACAGGTGCGTTGTCGTCTTCTCGCGAAAGCTCTCCGACTGAGTATTCAATGGGCACGAAAACACTCGGCTCAGGAGATTCCCTCATTTTGCATCCAGCAGTGATTGCTGTTTTTCAGACGAACGCACCCTCAACATAATCACTTTTCTTTTTCACTTTGTTCCAAATGTCACTTTTAAATAGGGAGCGATACCCTGTCCCTCAAAGCACTAAACCTCGACTTGGCTGCAAAGGAATTGGAAGGACTAGTATTCGTAGGGTAAAGTAAAGAAGGCGGCGTAGTCGTGTCGGCCTTGTTGTCCGGCGTGTTCGAGCGGATCGGGTGAAAGGTAAACGTCGCGTGCGGCGGAAACCGCAGCGGTAAAAATAGCGGAGGATAAAGCGACCGAGTGGCTGTTTGTGTTGGCCGATTGACACCGATTAATCGCTGTTTCAACGAGTCGCTCAGCCGCACTCCCTGAACCTGTTCCGATTCAGGATCAGCCGGGGAGTTCTTTTCAATAGGACGGCGGTTTAGGAGAAAATGACCGCTGTGGAGGACGATTAAGTCATAAAGACCTTCGCAAAAGCAGTATAGTTCGTGGCGAGAGAGAGAGAGAGAGAGAGAGAGAGAGAGAAAGAGAAAGAGAAGAGAGAAAGAGAAAGAGAAAGAGAGACGGTTCGAATTCTTTTGGCTGAATGTGTCGTAGCCATGTGGGTCATTCCGAAGGCGTTGGACAGGCTCTATTGATCATAGCCTTGTTTGAATAGTCCTGTGATAAGACGGCTGATTCAGCGTCCGTAGGCCATGTGTGGGTGGCGACTGTTTGCCTACGAGTAGAAAGACTGGAAACAAATAATTCAGATCCAGGACTATTAAGTTTAACATAAGTTATCATTCAGTGCAAGACCTAGCAAAATCTTGTCTCCCTTATTCATCTGAAACTCTTCCTTTGGCAGCATCATTTTGTGTTTTGAGCATTGAGAACGCAGAGTCCCGGAGGGAAAATGCCGAATCGTTGGCCGGTCTGCAATCGTATAGTATGTTGGAAAGACGTTGATATGCTTCGTTTCGACCAAGAACGCCATTTGGTATGAATGGGAATGCCGAAAGCACCCCTCCTCCTCTACCCTTTCTGGACAACTATTAACTTTCTTTCCAAATATACATTTGAAAATCCTGTCCTATTTATTGCATGTTATGCACTTTTCAGAATTAAAAGTTCAGTTTTATGGAGGTTCACATTTGTTTCAAAATACACATACTCCAGAGAAATGACCTAATTTTCCGCCGAAATAATTTGACTCCAGTCCCGCCCATTTCTTTTCCTGGTTTCGTGTGTATTTCGCGCTTTTTCTCCCAAATGACGCAACTGTGTCCGTCGTTTAACCCTCATTTTACACAGCCGCACTCCGATGATCAGCGTCATATGTCGCAGCTCAGCGAAGCGGAGTTCTCACAGGCGCTAGCCGACTTTGTCACCGCCTTCAACGCCCATTCGACGGAGAAATGGACCCTACATAAGGTCAGATCCTTCTTTGGTTGGTTAGAATTAAGCAAACATCCACGAAGCTGAAAGATTGGGATTCAGGGAGCCCATGCGATCTGTGCGAAGCAATCGGTGATGGTCCAGTGGAGGGACAGCGTCGTCAACCGACAGGCGTACATCGCCTACAACAATGTGTACAGGGTGCCTGCCCTCTGGTTCAACATTTACACCAGAGGTGGGCGGAAGAGACCATTTGACCCTGAAGGCCCCGTTGCGCCTGCTAATTTGTATGTTGCAGATGGAACTCCCCTGACGGCTGAGCAGACCCTTGAGCTGACGAACCATTCGAATGGCCTGAACCTCGTGAAGAACATCTCCCAGAACGAGCACCCGGTGCTAGGCGTCCTCTTCTACAACATCCACCCGTGCAACACCATGCAGATCATGGAGGAGATGAGCGGAGAAGGCAACTACATAGCCAAGTGGGCGAAAGAATAATTTAATACACGTAATGTTAGGTGGTTGAGCGTCTACGGATCGCCGATCGGGGTGCAGCTGCCGCCGTCGCTGCTGGCCAGCAACAAGTCTACGGGTGCTTCTCCTTCTTTTTCGACCGAGAACTCGCACAGCTCTGAAGACGGGTCAATTTAGTGCTGCGTCAGAGAATGCACGTTTATCTGGGAGAATAAATATTGGAGACTAACCGAGGGAGGGTCGAAGAAATCCAGAATGCGGATGAACATCATGCAGAGCAGGGCCACCCAGATGTACAGGATTCCGAAGCTCAGGCCCTGGTGGTAGTAACTGAAAATCTCTTCTTTTTTTTAAAGGAGCGCCTTGTTCCCCCTGAGTTAAGTCAACCGGTGGGGTCATTCAGCTGGAAAAGCGGACAAATGCGCGGAATCACGCAACAATGGGCATCCATTTTACGGCCGACTCATAAATGTTTAATTTCGCACCTCATAACTCCCTGAGTCCAACTCCTCCGCTCCTGTCTCATTGTAGCTTCGTAGATCTTCTCGGTCCTTTCAGCCACCTAAGCAAACCCCATCCTCACTTCTCAATTAAACCAACACTAGGCCAGTTGTACATCTGAGTGACTGCCTTGTGCTTCTCATCGGGGTCCATCAACCTGCCCTTTTCCCGATTAACCACCGCCTTTGAAAGAGCCGAGACGAGCACTGAAACACGTCGATTACGGTAATTAAGGGAAACGAACGATCTGAAACGGGGTGTTCGAGGGAGATGAATTCGTCGGGGAGGACCTCGGGGACCCCGCCCACTTTGGTGGAGACCACGTGGAGGCCACAGCTGGCTGCCTCGACGATGCTCATGCAGAAGGCCTCGGTCAGGGAGGTGTTGATGAAAATCTGGAGGGATTTACGGAGGAAGAAAGGGGAGACAAACCTGGCCTTCGACGAGGACATCCCTCACCATGTCGTGCGGCACCATTCCCAGCATCGTCACCCTGAAACAAACATTATTTCCAAGATAAACCTGTGGGTCCAAATGTTCTCAAAAAGAGTACCTGTGGTGTAGATTGTACTTTTCCAATATCTCCTCCAAATCTACCCTTTTCGGTCCATCTCCTCCGATGATGAACCGCACTTGTGGGTGCATCGAACAAATCTGAAGAGGAAATAAACACAAGGAATTAGTGTATAACCACCTTCGGGATAATCTCACAGAGAAGATCTGCTCCCTTTCTGTACACCAGACGACCCAGGTAGACGATGGTTGTGGGGTTCGAATTGAACCTTTCCCTGTCCTTGAGACACATAAAAAGTAGCTATATTTGAACATACCGGGTAGAAGAAGGAGGTTTCGATGGCATTCGGGATGGTGGATACCGTCTCCGGGTCGAGTTTTCCCCTTAGAACCGTATTCTCCTTACTAAATGGCGGTAAATAATACGGAAAGGGTAAAAACCTTGTGTAGGAGACGCAGATAACCTGATCCACGTTGGCTAGGGAGTACTGTAGCACGAGCGTATTTGTGAGGATGGCGGAGGCATCGGCGAATCCGAAAAGGGAATGATCGGTGAAAACGGTGCGGAGACCGAGTATCCAGCCATTGAACATGGCCTCGTGGCACATCGAACTGAATGTCTGGGGGGAATTGATTGAAAAGGAGAAGGACGTACGGAATGGCCATGGACGAGGTCGATTTGTTCGCGGAGGAATATCTTCCGAAGCCATGGCAAACTGCCAACGATGGTTGGCAGACAGCACCCGTTGTAAGCGACGAGAAAGGGCAGGTAGTAGACCTTTAAACAAAAATCTACAATAAAGAGGCGAACAGACCTTTAATTCATTCGAAAGTATTCGTAGACCTCGGCGCTCCCCGTACTGATGAGTGATTACAATGACCTAAAATGAAAAGATCTACCACTTCCAAGAAAATTCCCTATGTTTACAATTGCGAAAGAAAACACAAAAACTCACCCGATGTCCCAGTTTGAGCAAGCACTGCGACAGGAAATAAATGTGCGTCTCCACTCCACCCGCATTCGGACAGAAGAAATCGGAGACTATGCTGAAATTCTCCAAATACCAACTAATAACACAAACTCACGCTATATTGAACGATTTCTTTGACTTCAAAGCCACCATTTAGAAAGAAATCGGACTATTTCACATTGAACTTTAATTGAAATTTGGACCAGCTGGCTGGTTCTAATATTTTGGCGTCTTACCGAAAATAACATATTTATATTTTTGAGCAGACGAAATTTCTGCTTTTGAAATTTTGTCCTTGTTTTTCCTTTTAGATGTTTTTCACTAAAATTGCAGAACTGCGGGATATATTTCTTATGCTACCTTTTGTCTAGTTTAATTAACAGTTTGTGAAAATGGACCCTCATTTCTCTTCTTCTTCAACTAAAAATCTTTAATCCATCTATTCTACCTAACTTGTTAATTTTTAAGTAATGACCGGCACCCTAGCCAAGGTGCTCCGCGTGTCTCCTGAATCTTTTGAAGATGCCGTGGACACAGCTGTGCGCGTGCTTCTCCGCGGCGGGATCATCGCCCTGCCCACCGACACCATCTACGGCCTCTCCACTCTTCTGCAACATAGCGATAAGCTGTACCAG
The DNA here is from genome assembly GCA_022343465.1 of Oscheius sp. G VE-2021. Classification (NCBI taxonomy): domain Eukaryota; kingdom Metazoa; phylum Nematoda; class Chromadorea; order Rhabditida; family Rhabditidae; genus Oscheius; species Oscheius sp. G VE-2021. The sequence continues at coordinate 2,882,289 of JAJQXH010000058.1, forward strand.
CTGAAGCGCCGTCCCCAGACGAAACCCCTGGGTCTCTTCCTTCCCTCAGTCGCTGATCTCCCCCGTCTAGCCCACCTCACCATCCCCTTCGCCGTGGCCGAGCGGCTCCTCCCCGGCCCCGTTACTCTCCTCCTCGAGAGGAGTGCCCATCTGCCCGTATCTTTTAATCCAGACGTCTCCAACGTGGGAATCCGTGTGCCTGACTCTCCCCTGGTCTTGGCCATCTGCTCCAGGATCAATCAGCCCCTCGCACAGACCTCTGCCAATGTCAGTGGGGCTGCCCTGAATCCCCTCTGTGTGGAGGATTTCGAAGAACTGTGGCCCGAGATCAACCTCGTCCTGGACGGCGGCCGGATTCCCGAGAAATCAGCAGCCGGGAGCACTATCGTGGATCTCTCGCAGTCCGGAAGCTACCACATTGTGAGGGAGGGCTGTGCCAAGCAGTGGACCGAGAATATCCTGGCCTCTGCCGGGTTGGAGCCCTTGTAATCCCATTTGATGTCACTTTATCGTTGTACGTTGTTATCGTTGCTTGTTACTTTCTCTCGTTTTGTTATGGAAAGCGTACTAATAAAACAAATTTCAGGATGAAGCGCGAGAGAGTCAAGGAAGAGGGGAAGGAAGATGCACCGTGCTCCGCAGCGAAGGCACCCGTTCCCAGGAGGGCCGCCTCGAGTTCCGAGAAGCCAGCGCCCGACTTTGTCAATGAAGAGGTGGGCAAATGAATGAAAATGAAAACTAGGATCGCCGAATATGCCTAGCAGTAATAGGCAGATATGGGATGGATTTACTTTAACCGATTTGGGAGGAAATTTTGTTTCGAAGTCATTTATTAGACAGCCGAGTGGTAGTTACTGTTTGATGTTGATGTCTTCAGTCGAGGGCTCGTCGGTCGTGGTTCGTTTTGAAGAAGAAACTCCAGGACGCAGTGAAGAGGCGCTGCCCCGGCTTGGATTCCTCCCTCGGTCTTTTTAGAATCTCATGTAGCGAACAGGAAGATTCTTCTGAAAAATACACAATCTCCCATGCCGACTTCTCCATAAATGTTCAAGTTGAGAAGGATCGAAACAACGAAGACCACCTGGCTGGATTCGACAACACTGGCAACATTAAGCTGTGGTCCGGGGGAGAAGCCCTAGCCGCCTTTTTGCTCTCCAATCCCTCCATTTTCTCTGGCCGGCGGATTTTAGAACTGGGTTCCGGCCTTGTAGGTCTCCCTGGTCTCGTCTGCTCCTCCGAGGCTCAATCCGTGGTAATCTCGGATGGAAATCAGTTCTCCGTTGATTCTGTGGCCCGTATAATTGACTCAAACAACCTCCCAAATACTTCCAGCCACTTCCTTCTCTGGGAGACCAAAACTACCGTATCCTGTACCTTCGACGTCATCTTAGCCGCAGATTGTGTCTTTTTCCCCGATGGCCATAAACCCCTCCTCGACACTTGCACTTCCCTCCTCTCCCAGTCTCCCGATTCTCTCGTGTATATTTGTTCCCCCAAACGTAAGGGTAGCCTCGATGTTTTCCTCAATTTTGTAGAGGCCGATGCTCGTTTCTCAGCGGAAATTGTATCCGATTTCACAGTCTCTTCCACCAAAATAGTTGTCGAGGACGAAATTCCTCATTTGTATTTACTGAAGCGTTTGTGAATAAACAATGTACATTTGAAACAAGAGCAAGATATGAAACAAAGGGCACCAAATATACAAATAGAAAGGGACGGCTGATTTTCCAGGAACTGATGAGGGTCCTTCATTTCTCCGTGATCAAGGCTGCCGATGACGTGGCTGCTTCAGTTTCCCAAGAGAAGAAAGTAGGTAGGTCAAGAAATCCCTTGTTTTCACATTCTTATCTTTAGATGTCAAATTCGGCGATGACGTTCTCTCCCAGGTCACTTCGTTCATCTGGGATACGGTATCTCAGGATTGGTCCAACGACCTCATAGCCTTCTCCTCGTGGGTTTACTTCCTAGAACCAGGGGAAAGAACCTTCTAGACATGCCAACCGGGTTACTGCAAACGCAGATGATGCCTTGCTTCTTACGCGAAGGAATACGAGTCTTGTGGGTTTTATTTGACCTTTCTCTCTCTCTCTCTCTCTCTTTCTCTCTTTCTCTCTCTCCTCTCTCTAACCATCTGTTTAGGAAGGATTAGTTAAAAAAATGACTGGGATCACTTCGGATCAGACGAAAGCTCGCGGTGTGAAGAGACCTCGACCGGGCGTCTCCAGCAAAAGAGCAGCTAGTTGGTTTTTTCCATTTCTTTTACCACAAAGCATTAATGAAAAACTGTCTGTAATACGAATTTTAGTTTTTCTTCCCTCTTCAACATTTCTTTTCAGAAGCCACCGATCCCACTCCCTCTTTCTCCACTTCGACTCCACGCCCAACGAAAAATACGTCCGCTGCTAGCAATCCGGACATTGTAAGCTCCATGCTTTCGTTTATCATCTTTGTGTTTCCAGGTGCTTACGCCAGTGTCTTCTAAGCCTTCGAGTAGCCTCAAAGCGCTCTCTATGCGGCAGAACAGCGCCAATAAGGTGTGCTTTCATATGAACTAAAAACCATCCTTGACAGGATTCTTTCGACGTCGAGTGGTTGGAGGATGAACCCATGAAAACAACAAACGAGCCATCGACGAGTAATCGGCAGCCAGAAAACGGCAAAAAGAGGTAGACTGCACCTTCATTACTCAATTCACCTTTTTAGCACGACATTGCCTGAAACCATTTGCCTGGACGACTCCTTCGAGGAAGATTGTTTCGGACAAACGGAGGGATTTGTGAAGGAGGAGCATAAAAATGCTGACATTTCGAGGTAAATATTCTTGAAACAGGAACATAATCCCTATTATAAAATCGTTGTGCCCGTGCAGTTGTTCCCTTTCAGGCCAATTTGCTCTCCTTCTCCGAAGCCAACTCTCGGTGCCATGATGAACTCTCTCCCGAATGCAAACGACGACGGCGATTTTTCCGATTTCGACTAAATAAATATTTTGATTTTTTGTTTCTCTGTTTCATAATTTATCTTGTCGGGTTTCCGTGCATATGCAGTGAGTGATCCGAGTATTCTTTCCGAAATGCTTGTCTCAGATGTGTGACAATCCAGAAGGAGACGGTTGTGGTGGGGAAGGACAACCAGACCATCAGCATCAGGTTTGTTTTATCAATCATTAGCAATTTGCGGCCAAGGAGCAAATTAGGCTTGCCAATCTGCGTTTTTAACGTGCTTAAAAGCAGAAAGTTTAAAACCCGTTGGTATTGCAGGAGGGGGCGGCGACTGAGCTGGAGGAGGAGATTCTGGCCGTAGAGAGGGTGATCAACGCCTTTTTCTACTATAAACGCTTCGGCCGGGAGAGGGTGGCCTCGATGCTCAGTAAACTACGGTAATTGTGCTCCAGATGACCTTTGTAAGTAGGATTACAGTAAACTGCCCGTTGCCCATCAGCAACTGGTGTCAGAGTCCCATTCTCATCACATCAAGGAGGTACTGCGGCACCTGGACTCTGACCACGAGTGGGTTGGCCTCTGTCCCATTTCAATGGCTTGTCAGAATCTTGAAGAAGATGGTCACTTATGGAGTGGGTGCATTTGGCGACGACATGACGAGGGCCTTGCGGATTACACAACTCAGACGCCCCGAACCGAACTACACCACGAAAGTGAGCAGTACGATCAGACAGATCGTAAGGGAGTGGACAGCCAATGGTAGGCTTTCTTTCGCGTCGGGACCCAAAGAGTTACAGGAAAGGCCGATCGAGACTCTACATTCCTGCCGATTCTAGAGACCCTTCAACGAAAGTTCCCAGAACAGGAGAGTAGGGCGGATGTGCGGGTTTTCGTGCCAGGATGTGGTCTAGGTGGGGTTAGAATGAGAGAATTGATAGCTTTCCTTAGGTCGCCTTCCGTGGGATTTGGTTTGTGCGGGTTTCTCCGTCACTGGCAATGAATACAGTCTGTTTATGCTAATGATCTCCTGTTATCTCCTGAACGCCTGCAGTCAGCCAAACGAATTTACCCTGCACCCGTACCTCTTCGACAAGAGCAACAGCTGGTCCTACGAAGACCAGCTGCAGGCAGTCCGCTTCCCAGACATTTGCCCTTCTGGCACTAACAATCAGGTACGGCGTCTTCATTGAGTACGGCAAAAGAGTTTTCAGCGGAGAAACACATTCGCAATGTGTGCCGGAAATTTCCTGGAAGTGACGGGAAGCGACGAAGGGACGTGGGATGTGGTGGTGACGGCCTGGTTCATCGACACGGCCAACAACATAATGGAATACATTGGTCAGTTGGAACGCGTGCACGCATACATGACCAACACAAGTATTCTCTATTTACAACGAATATTCTCCAAAAATACTCTATAGATTTCTCTATAGATCTAAGATTTTAGACCATATCCACAAGATTCTGAAACCTGGAGGAGTGTGGATCAACGTTGGTCCCCTGACATATCACTTCGAAGACGCAGATGACGAGGTGCGTCCCTTGTTTTGTAGTTTGAATCTTTCTTTTCAGTTCTCCATCGAGCTGCCATTCAGCGAAGTGAGGCGGATCATTCTGGCCACTGGCTTCCAGCTGGAAGAAGAGCGTCGGATCGAGAGCAAGTACACGTGGAACCCCAAGTCCATGCTGCACAGCCAGTACGAGTGTGCCTTCTTCGTCGCCTCAAAGATAAAGACGGAAGAACATGACGAGTAATTTTTACAAAATAAATCATTTTACATTATGTTCTGACCCGGAAGTTTTTAAGACGGGGTTAGGCATAAACCCGACGGGCTAAGAGAAGACCGAAGAGGCTCAGAACGACAGAAATAAAGATGAAGTAGGGGACGTAGTAGAGGGAGTCATCGGCCGTCCGTCTCCGCGGACGGGGTGGGGCAGGGTCCGCGGGAGTTTCCGCCTCCTCTGCTGCGGCTGGTGCCTCTTCTGGGGAAGAGACTGGTAGGGCGGAAGTCTCCGCCTGTTCTACCTGAAGAAGGGGCTTATTACCGTACTAACTCCTCTGAACCAACCTTTGTGATGAGATTCTTGGCCTCCGAGGTGCAGGCCTTGGCGTCCTCTTCGTCGAATGGCAACAGGGCGTCCTTCATACACAAACCACACTCCTTACATGTCCATGAGATGCTTCTAAAGTATTCAATTACAAAGAATTAGGGGTCCAAGTTACCTCTTGGCGAGCTTCTGGCGTTCAGTGGAGGGGTACGACAAGGCTCCAATGGCACCGCCAGCCTCGGTTGGCATGAAGCCAATCAGCGCCAGAAGAGCGGTGCGAACTGAAAATGGTTAGTTGTGTAATTAATTGTGAAATTTTGGGGGTTCCCACCGTCGACACACGCCAGGTTTTATTCCCTTTAGCCGTATTTCATTTTTGTTCAAGTTTTTCCTCGTTGTTGTAATTGATACACCGGAAATAGTAGCGTAGGCGGCTCCATTCGGAAAATGGTAGGTCATCTCGCCAGTTTGCTGATAATTAAGCGATTGCGCGACATAATCCCCCGGTGCGACATAATCCCCCCAGACCGCGACAGAATCCCCCCGGGGGATTTTGTCGCGCACCAAGACCCAGACAGAATCCCGCCACGGGGAGACAAAATCCCACCACGGGGAGACAAAATCCCCCACCCCCATAGAAAAATTGCAGGGGCCTCCTTAGCCTGGGCACAGACGGCGAGGACGATTCCACGACCTTTCATCCGGTGGCTGAATAGCGACTTTTCATCCGAAAAACAACTATTCATTCGGCAACAATTCATCCAAAAAAAAGGCCAATTCATCAAGGCCCGACATTTCATCCAAAGGAAACAAAAATTCATCCGTAAAGACAAATGAGGGGCCGACAATTCATCCGACAAACATCATTTTCATATTATATTTTACTCTCTTTATTTAAATTAATAAAGCTGTTTCAGCTAGGAAGGGGTGCTTGGAGTGTACGCGGGGCCCCCACCCCGCGGATTATTTAAAAAAAAGAATTGTCGCGGGAAAGGAATTGACCAGGGAACCTTTCGTCGTCAGGTAGCCTCAGTGTGGGTTCGCTAGACTTCGCGGGAAGCCCCAATTAGGCCGCGTGGGCCTACGGGGGATTTGATCGCCCCATGAGGGGATTTTGTCACCCCATGGGGGGATTTTGTCACCCCGTGGGGGGATTTTGTCACCCTCCCGGGGGATTTCGTCGCCCCCTTCCGATACCGCAAAGAACGACGGGGGGATTTTGTCACACTGGCGAAAACAGGGGATTTTGTCGCAGGGCAAAACGGGATTTTGTCCTACAACCTAATTAAGCAACTAAGTGCAGATATCAAGACGGCTCACGACAAATCCACAAGACAGGTGCACTTGGTCGTCGCTCAAACCACAAGAAATGGGAATGTGGAGAGCCAAAGTGCCGGAGTTTCCCAATTTAGAAGGGGTTAACTCACTTGACCAGGAGGGTAGCCAAGTCTCTGGATGATAACCCGAAATCGACAAGCAAATCTTCTTGTTCAGTTCGAAGCGGCCATTGGGCTAAAGTAATCTAATAAATCTAAATCAAAAACAAACCGTGAGAACGTAGAGATTCGGGGGTTTCATTGGGTAATCGGAGGGGAAGACGATTTTTCCGTGGTAGATCCCTCCCTCAAAGTCTGAATCCTGCGGACCTCGCACGGTGAAATGCCACTCGAATAGGTTATCCTTCAAATGTATTCATTTCACAATATTAAAATAATCAAATACCTCAAACGGCTGAGCCGCGTACATGTCCGTCGGATCCTTCATCTCCTGGGCTTCCTTCATGAGACGCCTCACTCCTGAAAAATAAAGTGTGTGAATATAGACAGTATTTCCAATTAATTCATCTAACTCACCGGCACTTCTGGTATTAAATTGCGACATAAATAAGACGAGAACGTAACGCCAGGAGGAGAGCAGGCAACCGACTGTCTCAGTGGAACGAGTGCACAGCTGACGTCAGGATTCGGTCTCGAAGAGAAAATAGACCGAGAAACCTGCAGCGACGGCAATCAACTAAATACTGCGTTGTTGTAGTTTCTTTTCTCTGCTCTCTATTTTGCCAGCTCAATGGTTTAGTGGCATGTTCATGTGGCTTGTATTGTTGCCAGTGCATTGATAAACAATATTTTGCCTTGAAGAAAGACATAAATAAATCGTAATGCGGTCCAAAGGGCAATTTAGTCACCAGATTGAAATTTGTCCTTGAGGTGTGCTGCTAAGACGAATCTTGTAGTTGATATGACCATCTATAGGGAATTACTGTTGGCTCCAGCAGCCACGCTGCACCGTAGGGATTTGTACACAATTGTGGCAGCAACACCACTCGAGTGCTCGCTATGAATCATCATCACGGTGTTTCCAGCTGTATTGAATGGGATGGTCTTCACTCATTGCGCTATTTTTCCTTGAATTGATAAATTTATAACACTGTTTGATTATCCTCACCTCTTACCAATCGATTGTGTTATGTATTTCTTCAGTATTGCAAAATGGAGAGCGTTCCGGACATGGACACGCTGTTAGACGAGATAGAAGACACAGTGCATAGCTCGGTCCCTCTGAGGCCTCCACTTCTGACGAAGACAGTCATCACAGCCCCGAGGACACTGGCCAAGTTGGATAAGGTCAGTTTCTAGCCTTTATATTCAACTAGGAATCTCCAGGAACTAGAACTATTGAAAGTGGAGAGTGTGGCCGGCGAAGCGGGGGTTGTAGTCCCTCCGCCGCCGATCCCAGTTAGCCCGGTTAGGAGCGAATCGCCGGGAATCCCACCGGAGGTGGAAAATGAGGAGATTACGGTACAAAATGAACATGAGATTGTACCCGAAGAGAAGCACACTGCGCCGAACGGACAGAAAACGGTCGGTTTTAGCGGCAAAACTTTGTTGAATACGCGGATGTAGTGCCAGTAGTCAGTCGGCTGGCTTTAATTTGGCCAACCGCTTTGCTTGGTTCTTCACAATAAAATTTCAGGTCGATGAAGACAAATGCAATCCTGTCGTCAAAGGTCCCGAAGACCCTGTCGTGGAGGTTACGGTAAGCTCGTTTAGTTATTTCAAGAGCTTTCTGTTTCAGGAAGTCCCCGAGCAGCCGATCGAACAAAATGAATACGACGACGCGTTGGATTATCTCAACAACTTCCCAGATTCTAGTTGGTCTCCCCATTTTTTCTTTTTAATAGCTTTTTCCTTCTAATAGCTCTTTAGATGTATCCAAATCCACCGCCAGAACTCCAGTCGTAGGGGAAATTGACGACAAACCCACTGATGTGCCTGGTATCTAACTCAAAATGACGTTTAATCAATTGATGCTCAGAATTTATTTACTCAAACGGTTCTGAGTCTGCTGAAGCCTTTATGGTGGACCCCACCTCGGATTCCGTTCCTGTCATCGGTAAGTGAATACTTTGCCTTGATTCTTTTTTTTTAGAACCACAGAAAGCAGAAAATGTCACCAATGAGGTTATTGTAGAAGATCAAGTTCTTGAGAGGACCTCCCCTGAAGGTACTATTTCTATTTGAACCTAGTTGTTTCGCTGTTTCAGAAGAACTGCAGAAAGTGGCCGAGGCGGTGGCTGACTCCATCGTCGAAGGCTGTCTGACGGGGTATGTTTCTTGGGAATACTGTAACTTTTCTGGCTCAGAATCGGACTTTCCAAAGAGTCGGACAATTTCTACGCCGACCCTCCCACAGTGGAGAAATTGGAAGAGGATACGCAATTGGATACAAAGGGGTTAGTTTTAAACGATAATTCTTGTCCTCTCTAAAAGGCATATTTCTTTTCTTTTTACGTTGTGCATTTTCAGAACGCCTTCTGATTTGGGAAACAACATGACTCAACAGTCGTTTTCTGTCGTTCAGTCGGGTGAGGAGGAACTCCAAGACGGCCAGGCTATTGATCTCCAGGAGCCTCACATCAAAGCTCGGGCTCCTTCTAATGACCACGTGGCTCATCTGGAGTCTCCTGAAGAGGCCATTGTGGAGGAAGTGGCTCCTGAAGACGTCGAACTGACAAGGGAGCAGACCCACGAGACCAGCAGTGCTGAATCAGCCGACGAATCCACTCCCTCTACGATTCCAGTGGAAAATAACACGGAAAATGTAAGATTACCCTTTTGCGCTGGCTCATTTGGTGTTTTCAGACTATAGCAACTGTCCACGACCTGGAGCAGGAGTCGGATTCTGCTCGTTTGACGGAGAGTGAGCTGATGCTCGGAAAGGCGCGTTTTCCTATGTTTTAATTAATCCTTTGGATTTTCAGCAGAAGCCGTATTGGATCCCCGACAGCGACTGCCACTCCTGCATGCTTTGCACCGTCAAGTTCTCCCTAATCATCAGAAGACACCACTGCAGGTCAGACTCTCACACTGTGCACATTTATCAGGAATTCCTGACCGCCATTTGGTTTATTACCTCTATTTTTTAATCCCCCAGTAACCTGCGTAGCCACTTCCCAATTGGTAGTCGTTTCTACTTCTTTTTTCCTTTTCAGGGCCTGTGGCCGAGTGCTTTGCTCCAATTGCTGCAACAAGAAGGCGTCCCTGGAATATATGAAGAACGAACCCGATGCCAAAAAGGTAATCTATGGCATCGAAAGGTCATTCAGTCCTTTGTTTTCGATTGTCTTCATTCCACAACCCAGCTATTTCCAGCCGTCTATGGTGAGAGTCTGCGCCCCGTGTCTGACGATGCTCGATCGAATCGATGAGTACAACAGCAGCCGCCCCGAAGCGTATTTCCCCACTTATATTATCCTCAGAATCAAATATTTAGTGAACCTGAGGAATCTACCTCCGGTTCCGGTAGGGTGCGAGGTGTTCTGAAGACGAGGGAGGCCTCCTCCGAGGAAAACCAGGAGCTGCCAGCTGCAGAACCAACCACTTCCAAGCGAAGTGTCACCTTCCGGTCGGTTAATTGCCATTTTCCTATGAAAATACTCTCCCAGAGATGGAGTCAAGCCTGGTTCGTCTTCCGGAGGAACGGCAGAAGTTGAGAAAACCACGGCGCTGAAACCTAAAAAGGTATTTTTCCTATCGGCAGGCGGTAAAAGTGCCCTTTCAGAAGGCGAGGAAGAGGCCGTCAGTTGTGAGGAAGATAACGGAGATGAAGCTGGAGGATGAGTTGGCCTCTGTTCTGCCGACCACCAGCACTGGACTGCTCCTGGTGCGCGGAGATGGATTCATGGCCTATCAGAACTTCGACTGGGCAACGGAGAGGTTTCAGGACAATGTGGAGGTTACTGTAATTGTGAGGAAGAATCTAAGCTGTGTCATCAAGGCAACAGAGGGTTAGTTTATGGAACTAATGTGAAGAAATTGATTGAAATAAAAAAGGACAATGGAAACTGTTCTGATTAACTTATTGTATTGACTATTGCAGTGCGCTCCTCTCCCGTGTGGTCAGTCATCAGCGATGGCTTCTTCTCCGTTGGCCTCGATGAGTTGCTCTTCGTCTGGGAAAGAGATCCCTCCGACTTCTCCCTCCCCCTCTCCGTTCTCGACAGAATCTCCCAGGTATTATCCTTTTCCCCCGTGTATCCCTTAATTCCAGATCTTCTACAATGCCTTGGACGCGGATTCAAACGGAGTGCACCAAGTGTCCTCCCGATTCCCCTCCCTCCATTCCGCCTGTTCTCCCGTCTTTCCCCTGCCCAAGCATATACTCTTCTATCGCCCTACTATCCAGGTGCATTTCTCCATTAAAATCAACCTCTTTGCAGAACTTTGGTGCTCTGAGGACCCCTCCTCACTCCTTCTTGGTCGCTTGCTTCCTCTGCGACTCTGAGCTCTCCTGGGTCATGGCTTGTCCCAACAGACTCCTCTTCCGACTAGGACTCAAATACGGAAGTCTGTTGTGCACTGGAAGGTATTCAGCTGTCTGTCATTTCAGCCTACCCTCACCCCATTGTCAACGACCCTGCGAGAGAGCCCGTTTTCAGCCAGGAGACCAACTACACCGTACTCAAGGTTAGTATTAGCTCACAGTTGACCAGCTTCAGTTTGGTGCAGTTGGTCCAAGACGAAACTGCATAGAGCCCCAAATCAACCGAAACTAGCTTGTTTTGCAGGTTTTCACAGATTTCCGAAACTGGTCCTACCGTATGAACCGCGTTAGCGGATCTGAAGTCACATTGTCCAACGACAGCACTGTCATCCGAATTCCACGCATCGCCCAAGCGGAGGTTAGTTCTCTCTCTCTTCTCCTCTCCCATCTGTTCGTCCTTCCTCTATCTCCTTTTCTCTGAAACACGCAGTCACTAGATCATTTCGATCGTCGAATGGAATCGATCGATGGTCGCCTGGTGCTGCGATTTCAATGTCTCTGCCGACAGCCATCTGGTTTGCGAAGACTTTGGTGGAGTCTACACCACACACGTTCTGGCCAAGGGATCCTCCAGGGAAGGTAGGTTGATGATTGCTTACGGTAGATGAAGTCTTTGCAGCCACCGGCGCTTCTTTCGTGATTCTGGACGGTGGATTGAAGACCCATTCCCAACTGCAGGTATGTCCCCCTTCCTCTCTTCCTTACCCTATGTTCAGGTGTCTGTGGTTGAGGATGGCGTAGCCATTCGTCTCCAGGCAGAGCAGTTCCGTCTGCTTTGTGAAGCCCTCTGCAACAAGGGCCAGATCGACTTCTCCGTGGAGGATCCCTCTGGAGCCAGGCTCTCAATCGAATGGGTCGACGGGGAACACAACGCCTCTCCTCGTTCTATCCGTTCTCTCATTGACGGACGATACCTCCATGCACGTTCCATTTATTTATCTGCTGACCCTCCTTCAGGACAAGTACCAGTACGGTCTCTCGTTGGAGCGCGCTTTGACGGCAGTGCTAGAGGTGGCCAATGTGCCTGGGGTGGGAGTCCGTCTCTCCCATGTCTACAACCTCAACGACGGCCGTTTGGTGCCAGAGGATGAACCCAGAGTCTTCAGGTTCTCCCATTCATTTCATTTTTAACGTCTTTGCAGTATTGTGGAGATGCTGGCTCGTGAATGCAGCGGTCTTCTGGGTCCTTTCCTCCCGATGCTCCTTCAACTGAGCATCAGGTACCCTATTCCCTTAGCTGAGTATGATATTCAATTCAGTTCCATTAGTCTTCGTTTCCTGGCGACCCGTGATTCTGTCGAATACGACATTTCTCCTTGGCTGGGACTGGAGGAGGAGAACAGCAAATACAAGGAGAGCATGGACAAGGCAAGGGTTGTTCTATTATAGAAAGTGGCCCTCTTTCAGCTGATCCCCGTCCTTTACAATGTGGTCGACTATGTCGCCAGGGGAATCCACGTTGAGCTCATCCTCTCCTTCGTTTCCGCCGCGTCTTTGCCGTCTGCTCACGAGTAACTGTGGATGATTCTTTTACTCACGCCGCCTTTCAATGGTTACTCGTCTGGGTGGCCGTAACGAAGCCTGTGATATGAACATAATTAGAGAAAGCACAATAATTTCCCATGAAAGTTTTGTATATAAATGTCACTGTTATTCAAAGAATGAATGAATGTTTATATTGTGTGATCTGTTTGTATGGTTGGATTAACTAAGAGAGGGGAGTTTAGTGCAAGGCTGGGTCTCCTTGGTTGGCGACCAGGCAAACATCTAGGGTTCGAATCCACTCCGGGGCGAACTTTTTGTTTTGTTTATTAACACTTGTAAATGAATTAAAAAGATGTATGTATTAATGGCGCAAAAAATTTTGGCTTGGTGCGGATCCGAACTTTCGATGTTTGCCTGGTAAGTGGGAGAGCGGGCCGGCCCAGAGACATGGCGACCATTCGTCACATAGAATCAAGAACCACTGCACAGACCGCCATACCTTTAAAGCCCTTATTCTACTGCACCTTAGAACCCACAATGGGCTTCATTCACCCTTGGAGTGGAGAAAGTCGAGGAATGTGAAGAAAACGAGAGAGATTGGATATGACAAAGCCGAGATCCCTTTCCCCAATAACAAATAGAAGGAATAAAGAGATACTCACATATTTTCCTTATATTGTTTACTTTTTTATAATATGTAATGTTGCTAACTTCAATTGTACGTTGCGACAACACTTTCTGTTCCGAAAGCTTATCTGAAGGAACAAAGGCTCCTGCAATGAAAATCCCTCAGGACGTTATTCTTGTTGGCATGGAACGTGCATTTTTCAAACATTTCATCTTTTCTTTGCCCACGTTGAAAATGATTGAAGACTTCTCCTCGGGAAGTCATATTCTTCCGAAAGAGATACTACTGCTTCCTTAACGCCCAACAAAATACCTGGAACCCTGAATTTTCCTGATATTCCCACGAAATCTGCGGGATGCCGGTCTTTCCAAGTGCCCTCAAGGGTGTGGCTGGCGGCGCTTTTTCCCTTACGAAAGGACAACGCGACGGCCGCTCACTATCAAATATCAGTGCGCTTCTGGACAAACAAAGTGTTTGTGGGAACAAATAAAGTGACCGGCCAGGCCGAGGAATGTTTGTCTGGCGGCGCCCTCTGTGATAGGGAGAGGATCCTCCGATCCGGAAGAAACAGCCGAACGCCCAGAGAAAAAGTGACGGCCTGGAGGTCGCCGCCGGTTGCAGTCTTTGTGCAATGCTTCCGAGCGGGAAACCACACAAAGCGAGAATAGCCGCGAGAAAGAGGAAACAAGACACGCCGGAGGACGAGGCAATAGGGTTCATCGAGCGAAAGGACACTCAGAAATAGCACACGGAAGGTCCGTTCAAAGGTCTGAAGATGAAGACTGAGCAGGCTGAGAATAAATATAGCAATTTAAGGCCAAGCATAATGGTGATTGAAGATTCAAAACCACAAAATACTGATTTCCCAAAATAGACACAGACGCAAAAACAGGCGGCTCGCCGAGGGTTTACAGACAAAACGAGGTTAATTATAATGAAATAGGCTAGGTCAAAAAAGATTTTAAGGTACTGTTTGAAGAAGTGTTTTTGAGTTTCTTCTGCGAGATAGAAAGTACGTCCTTATACGCACAATCTTCTAATCGAAACACGTTGTCTTCTTATGTAGATGTGACACAGAAAATAGAGAATATATTTCATGAGTTTCGGACTGTCTCCATCAGTTGTATCTCGCTTGGTTGAAGATTGAAAGATTCGTCCCCATTGTGACTTTTGCTATTCTTTGCACCTTCGAGGGCTTGCACACCTTTTCCCGAATTGTTTCTTCCTTCGGGTGCAGCTTGGGACAAACAAAACAAAAGGCTTATAGCCTTTGAACCAACAAGCGACACCTCTGAGAATGGTAACTCAATGTGAGGTATGTGAACTTTCCATCTGCACAAAACAATGGAGAGAACTAAGTTGAAGACATTCCATTTTGAAAATGTTCTAGTGATGGAAGTAATGACTCCATCAGAATAAGCCTAATTCCAGGTGAAAACTGGTGAGTGAGTAAGTGTTCCACGTCATTTCCAAGTGCCCTCAGGCATTTCCTGAATGTTTGATCACGTAGTGGCGCCTTCCGGAAGAGCTGACTCACCTACGTCGGGTCGCGCCAGGACCGGCTTGCTCGCCTTGTTTAAAAGAGCCCGCGGCAGTCTGCGGACAAGCAATGGTCCGTCGCTCCTTCCTCGCCCTCTGTCTATTTTTCTTGGCGGCTCCGGCCGTCTTCGCCGCCGACAAGTCGGAAGAGGTTCTTTACGTACTTCATTCTTTTACTTAATCTTTGCCTCCTCCAGAAGCAAGTGGCCTTGCCCCGTGCGAAGAGACAGTGTTGTAACGGAGGATCGCAGAATTCATGCTGTCCGCAGCAACAACAGACCCAGTGCGTCCCCGTGTGCATTCAGCAGTGCCAGCAGGCCTGTGCCACTCCCCAGTGTCAGCAGACATGCCAGCCCAGCTGCAATAACCAGTGTGGAGGAGGAAACCAGCAACAGGTCAGTCCTCTCATTTATGTATATACAGCATATGCAAACTTTTAGGTCATCGTTCTCCAGCAGCAACAGCAACAGTGCAATCAGTGCCAACAGGCGTGCAACAACGTCTGCTCTGCCCCCAGCTGTCAGCAGTCCTGCCAACAGTCCTGTCAGCCTCAGTGCGGTGGCCAGCAGCAGCCAATCATCCTTCTGCCTCAGCCACAGAATCAGTGCAACGCCTGCCAACAAACCTGCCAACAGACCTGCTCTAACAACAACAACAACTGTAACTGCCAACAGGCATGTGCCCCGGCCTGTGGTCAGCAGAACCAGCAGCCGATCATTGTGGTACAGCAGCAAAACAACCAGTGTCAGCAGCAGTGCACCCAGCAGTGCAGCTCTTCCTGCAGCACCCCCGTCTGCCAGCAATCCTGCCAGCCGTCTTGCCAACAGGCCTGCCAGCCTCAGTGCCAGCAGCAATGCATGCCTTCCTGTCAGCCATCTTGCACCCAACAACAGCAGCAGCAGCCAATCATCGTGGTTGTGCAACAGGACCAGCAGTGCCAGAGCCAGTGCCAGAACCAGTGCCAGAACCAGTGCTCTACCCCCGTCTGTGCTCAGACATGCACCAACCAGTGCCAGGTACATTCCCTCTAGCAGATGCAACTAAAGTCTCTTTTCAGTCCTCCTGCAACCCTTGCCAGGGATCCTCCTGCAACCAGCAGCAGCCTCAGCAGATCGTCGTCGTTCAGCAACAGCAGCAGAACCAATGCCAACAGGCCTGTCAAAGCAGCTGCATGAACAACTGCCAGCCGACTGCCTCTGTCCAGTGCCAGCCCCTCTGCCAGCAGACTTGCCAGCAGACCTGCCAACAGGCCGCTCAGATCGTCGTTCCTTGCCAATCCTCCGGTGGCTCCTGCGGATGCAGCAGTGGATTCTCCCAGTGCGGAGGCTCCTGCTGCAGGAGACGCTAGGCGCGTCGTGCACGACACGACCCGTTTGTCTGTACAAACGACTATATAATAATAAAGTATTCTTCTTACATTCTTTACACTTTAGTACCAACTGCATCAGAAAACAAGGATAAACGGAGGCACTTGTTTTGCTATAATCGTCTAAACTCTTAAAATTAAATAGATTTTTATTTATTTTAAATATATTTATAAAGACTTTTTGTTTCACAATAGCATTTGTTCACCTGTATGCTAAGTTTTTTTTCCAATAGATATGATTTACTACCAACGGGGAACCACACTTGTCAGTTCAATGACAATCCCAGAAATGATTGTACTGCATTCAAAGGGGACCTTGAGTAGAGTAGCCTTTTTTGAAGAACCAACAAGCCAATAGACACCGCTACGCTTTTGTAAGGAGGGAGGTACCTTGGAATAAAAGCTGATTTATATCTAGTACTGAACTTACTTCAACAATGTCTACTGGGACAAACCCGCTAGGTTGTTTGCTGCCGCTTCATCTAAACGACAAACACTTGAGAAGATAGAAGAGGGAGCACTTTCAGGCTTTTACTGCATGACGAAGGAGCTTTTAGTAAACATTTCAACAAATGCTATTGTGAAACAAAAAGTCTTTATATATATTTAAAATAAATAAAAATCTATTTAATTTTAAGAGTTTAGACGATTATAGCAAAACAAGTGCCTCCGTTTATCCTTGTTTTCTGATGCAGTTGGTACTAAAGTGTAAAGAATGGAAGAAGAATACTTTATTATTATATAGTCGTTTGTACAGACAAACGGGTCGTGTCGTGCACGACGCGTCTAGCGTCTCCTGCAGCAGGAGCCTCCGCACTGGGAGAATCCACTGCTGCATCCGCAGGAGCCACCGGAGGATTGGCAAGGAACGACGATCTGAGCGGCCTGTTGGCAGGTCTGCTGGCAAGTCTGCTGGCAGAGGGGCTGGCACTGGACAGAGGCAGTCGGCTGGCAGTTGTTCATGCAGCTGCTCTGACAGGCCTGTTGGCATTGGTTCTGCTGCTGTTGCTGAACGACGACGATCTGCTGAGGCTGCTGCTGGTTGCAGGAGGATCCCTGGCAAGGATTGCAGGAGGACTGAAAAGAGACTTTAGTTGCATCTGCTAGAGGGAATGTACCTGGCACTGGTTGGTGCATGTCTGAGCACAGACGGGGGTAGAGCACTGGTTCTGGCACTGGTTCTGGCACTGGCTCTGGCACTGCTGGTCCTGTTGCACAACCACGATGATTGGCTGCTGCTGCTGTTGTTGGGTGCAAGATGGCTGACAGGAAGGCATGCATTGCTGCTGGCACTGAGGCTGGCAGGCCTGTTGGCAAGACGACTGGCAGGATTGCTGGCAGACGGGGGTGCTGCAGGAAGAGCTGCACTGCTGGGTGCACTGCTGCTGACACTGGTTGTTTTGCTGCTGTACCACAATGATCGGCTGCTGGTTCTGCTGACCACAGGCCGGGGCACATGCCTGTTGGCAGTTACAGTTGTTGTTGTTGTTGTTGTTAGAGCAGGTCTGTTGGCAGGTTTGTTGGCAGGCGTTGCACTGATTCTGTGGCTGAGGCAGAAGGATGATTGGCTGCTGCTGGCCACCGCACTGAGGCTGACAGGACTGTTGGCAGGACTGCTGACAGCTGGGGGCAGAGCAGACGTTGTTGCACGCCTGTTGGCACTGATTGCACTGTTGCTGTTGCTGCTGGAGAACGATGACCTAAAAGTTTGCATATGCTGTATATACATAAATGAGAGGACTGACCTGTTGCTGGTTTCCTCCTCCACACTGGTTATTGCAGCTGGGCTGGCATGTCTGCTGACACTGGGGAGTGGCACAGGCCTGCTGGCACTGCTGAATGCACACGGGGACGCACTGGGTCTGTTGTTGCTGCGGACAGCATGAATTCTGCGATCCTCCGTTACAACACTGTCTCTTCGCACGGGGCAAGGCCACTTGCTTCTGGAGGAGGCAAAGAGTAAGTAAAAGAATGAAGTACGTAAAGAACCTCTCCCGACTTGTCGGCGGCAAAGGTGGAAGCCACTAAGAGACTGAAGACGATGGAACGGAAGAGCATGGTTTATGAGAATTGAGGATGCCGCGCGACATTTATACGGGTGGCTGGAGCCGGAGGACGGGTTCTCCGGAAAACGGTGCGGCCTCTTTTTCCTCGATTGCAGAGATGATTACGTGCACGCGCTATATTTGGTTAGCGGAAGGGTGCCCTCTGATCAACGAGACGTGTTCCAGCCGACCAGTCACTCCCTTCGTCATCACAACTGTTTGTCCTGTTTCGAACTAAACTGGTCTTTTTGGTTCTGCTCCTTTTGCATCTTTTTACGTCATCCGCCGTGGGAAATCTGGGTGTAATGTGCAAACAATGGTGGATTCCACTGAAGCCACCGGGTGCAGCGGGTTCAGATGTTTTAAACAAAGAGACAGACATTTGTTTCGGGTCGTGTGGCTAAAAGGAATTAAATAGGATACAGACATTCGCATACGCAGTAACGTGAATGCAATTGTCGGTAATAGTGCGTGGACCGCGGCCGGGTTTATTAGCATTTCTTAGCCTGGTTAGACTACCCCGATATAAGAGTGACTGAGTGTAATAATTATTGAATGTTCTACCTTTTGAAGCCGAAAACTACTGTACCAATATGTTGCTTTGGAATATTTAACTCAAGGCATTGCATAACGAAACAGCTTTAAATTGAACAGTAATATTGATCTTGGCTGATTGCATTCTTTTCGCAATTTACGCTAATGTTTAATTGTCGTTACGTTAGCTTAGCGATCGTTACGTTCACTCCACTCTTCTTCCATTCAACCTGAGGCGGTTGTTCCGCGATGTCGCGGGCCACAGCCAAGGTCTCAGCTAAGACGGTAGAGGACCATGACTACTACCACGGTCTTCTTCCTCGGTAGATCTCTTTTGGCTTTGGTAAAACAGTAGTTCTAGGGAGGATGTTGAGCTGCTACTGGCTAATCCTGGGGACTTCCTTGTCCGTTTCACAGAGACAAAAGCAGGAGACCTTCCCCAGTACGTCATCTCTGTCTGCACTTCGAACGTACGTATTCCCTGCAGATTTAGTTTAATGAACATTGGAGGAATCTGAAAAAAAGAAGCCCAAAGGTTGCAAATACACCATCAGGCATCTTGTGGTAGAGTTCAAGAACAAGCAGTTCACATTCGACCAAAGGACGTACTTCCACGACAATCCGGAACTCATAAGCCACTATCTAAATGGGAAAATTCGGTTTTCTGTGAACAGTCCGACGAACAAAGACTACCTGAAGACAACCGTCTCAAGACCCACTTGGGAACTCAACCATGATTGGATTCTTCTGGGAGAACAACTGGGCGCTGGGCAGTTCGGAGAGGTGATGAAGGGAAATCTGACCTACCCAAATGGAAAGTCCCACACGGTGGCTGTGAAAGTGGCCAAGACTGCGGAGAACCCTGAAATTAAGAAACAGGTATTAAGGCTTCAGTTAATGACTATCTCCTTAAAGATTGCTGAGATGATGAGGGAGGCCCGCACCATGCGCAACCTGCAACACACGAATATAGTCTGGATGTACGGAGTGGTGGTGGATGAAGAGCCTCTGATGCTGGTGATTGAATACGTGCCTCATGGAGATCTCAAGAACTTTTTGGCTAAGAATACGCTGAGTGGAGAGATAAAACAGAAGATTGTCATGCAGGCGGCCACTGGAATCGCATAACTACACACCAAGAATTGGATTCATCGGTGAGGTTTCTCTCTCTCTCTCTCTCTCTCTCTCTCTCTCTCTCTCTCTCTATCTCTCTAACTTTATGTTTAGTGATATCGCAGCGAGGAACTGCCTCGTAGGAGGGGAACCAATCGAAGGCCTCATTATTAAAATCTCCGACTTTGGCCTCTCTCGTGAGGGAGACAGTTACCACATCAAGCACAACAGACCTCTCCCCGTTCGCTGGCTAGCTCCAGAGGTCTTGAAGAGTAGCACATTTGACAAGAAGAGCGACGTTTGGTCCTTCGGAATGCTTTGTATGTCTTCTGATATACTGTAACTAAATAAACCAGGCTGTGAGATCTACTCTGGGGAAGAGCCATATTGCAAACTGAGTAAGGAGCATGCTAAGGAAGAGATTGTGAGACACAACCCGCCGGATGAGGTTCCCGAGATGCCCAAGAGGAGTAAGGAAAGAAAGAAGATGTCATTATTTATTGTTTAGTGTGGTCCCTGTTGACGAAGAGCGTCTGGGTCTCGTTGAGGGAGCGGTCGACGATGATGGAGGTCCTGACTGCCCTGGGTGGTCCGAAGTCCACTGCCAAACATGGAACTCCCACTCAATGCACCACGGGTGGCACTTCGAAAGAGTCTACGGCAATGACGAAGGGATCGAAGAAGAAGCACAACACCAATTTGAAGAAGGCCAGGAAGAGCAGTGAGATGAAGAGAAGGGTGCCCGGAACATCCTAGACGTTTGCAACAGAAATAAGAATAATACTAGTCACTTTCGGGTATTGAAATGAAGGTTCTGCCTGAATGTACATTTTGTGAAAGCAACCTCACGGTAGGATTTCGCGGAAGTTCGTTCCGACATGGCAAACTGCCAAGTGATGCGCAGGCGGCGGTGATTACGGTGGACATAGAGAGCGGGAAACTGAAATTTTCAAATTTATGGCCACAGCTGAGCCACAGGCAAGGCCACAACTCGCTGACTTGGCAACGGACAAAGGGTAAGTTTGAAAATTTGACGTTCCCGCTCAACAATTTCCACCGTAATTAGAACCGCCTGCGTATCTAACGTTTAAATTTTGGCACAAAGCCATGTCCAGGCGAACTTCCGCTGAAACCTTGAGAAATCCTCATGAGGTCCTCATGAATCCTCGTGAAATCCTCATGAATCCTCGTGAGCTCACGGTGTGTCCAAACTAGCAGTAGCAAAAATTCTGGGCAAAGTTCCAAAATTTTATTGGTCTCGACGCGAAACGTTCCAACATTCAGCTGTTGACTTAAAAATGGATATGGGCCCGACCCAATTGAAAGTGTCAACAGCTGAATATTGGAACGTTTCGCGTCGTCACCAATAAAATTTTGGAACTTTGCCCAGAACGCTGGGGAGTGCTTTCCTACTGCGCAAAACCAATGGGTGGGACACACCGTGATCCTACCGTGACCTATTACTTTCTCGGTAATAGTAGCGCAGGCGGCTCCATTCGGGAAATGGTAGGTCGTCCGCGTAAGAGTGAACATTAGCGTAAATTGCGAAAAGAATGCAATCAGCCAAGATCAATATTACTGCTCCATTTAAAGCTGTTTCGTTATGCAGTGCCTTTAGTTAAATATTCCAAACCAACATTTTGGTGCAATTAGGTAGTTTTTAGCTTCAAAGGGTAGAAAATTCAACAATTATTACACTCAGTCACTCTTATATCGGGGTAGTCTAACCAGGCTAGGAAATTCTAATGAACGCGGTCCACGCACCATTTCCCGAATGGAGCCGCCTGCCCTACTATTACCACTTTCTCTATTGAACTGGGATACTCTTTACCAATACTCACTCTGAACTGTTTATAATTCTTGTTGAGGTTATCAAAGCAATCTCAGTGAATCTAGAAATTGAATGTCTATGGAAGTCACCTTCACTGGGATGAATGGTAAATACTTTCCTTTACGTACATTCGTGTTTGAGAGTATTTTTCTGTAAAAAAGAACATTAATGAACAGAATAAGTTAAGTCTAGTGATTTTTCTTCTCATATTTCTGAATTTCACCAATACGAACTGAGCTGGATGTCCCCGACATGAAAGAATGACTGTTTCATTAGACAATCGACGGCTACGGCAAAGGCCACCATCGCGTTTGATACAATGGTGGTGTCTCCCCTCGAGCCCTACACTTCTTGAATTGTTTATAAATTTATGGATAATATGCTGTGGAATGAAATTATAAAAAGAAATACCGGAAAATATTTTTAAAAAATGAACGAAATGCGGGCGATTTTGTGTTTTTGCACGCGTACACAGGGGGCAAGTCAACCCAAATCACACGCAGCGCGATTTTCCATTTTCTTTATTTTTGGTAGTCTCCGGCTTTGTTTCGACGTATGCTACATTAACTAAATAGTATTTTTGAAAAATCACTCTTAGTATAAGATAAACCTACTAGCCTTACTGATCTTCCTAGCTCAGAAAAAAAATCAATTGTACTTTTTACTCCTCAATCTGAAAGACTGAAGTTGATAATCCAAACAACCGGTTGGCGCACTTGCCAATCGCCGTGGTTTCTCGCGACAATCGGTCTCTGTGCCTCCTCTCACCCGTACTTCAAGCGCACGTGATTTGACAGCCGCATTCCCGCGCCCATGTTCCCTCCTTCAGCAATTTTTTATCACTCTACTCAGTCTACACTGTATACTTAACTACTTTTATCTATAAATATCACACGAACATGATTATTTCCTTTGAAATTTGCCCATATCCCTTAAAATGTTCTTTGACCCGTGTTTTCCCAATCTGCGGTCAATTTCGTGCTATATATTGGTTTTCGGCCCGATTATCTCCATCGTGCGATGATTTCGCTGCGCACGTGGTGAGCTTAGATGTGTGAACTGCAACATCACTGTTCATCCGCTTCTTTAAGCCTCCTGCTATCAGCATTCCCCCGCAAACGGATGTCACCGCTACTGCCAGCCACCCGGTTCCATAGATCTTTCTTGGTTTCGAAGAACAACACAAATAGTGCGTCCTCTCTATTTTCTCTTGATTTCATCGCAACCCTTTCTTGTTATTGACGCCCTATCCCTCGACGGTTGTTTTGCACTTGCGTATTTTCAGGTTTGGGATGTTGAGCCGTCTGACCCTCCGAGGACCCGCTCTTCCTGCTTCTGTGAGTTACCAATTTATAATAAAAATTCTTTAAGCTATCCTAAGTTTTTGATTGCGAACTAGGTTAGATTTTATAGCTACCTTTAACCTTTTTCTATTTCTTTCAAATCATGCGAAACGCGGTAAATTTCCTGTTATTTCGCGTACGAAATCATAGAATTGGTATAGTAAAATGATTGGTTGGTTACACTGAAATGAGCAAATGCTAAGCTAGCTGTTATTGACATCCGTGTTGTTTGTTTGAGAACTATCTATCGTTGCTGCTTCAGAATACCATTATTTTTTTATTATTATTTCAGAAAGCGCGCCTACAGTTCTTCAAGAACTTCTCCCTCTCCTCGCAACAATGTGTTAAGATTTACCCGAGTGCTGTCGAAGCCGTCAAAGACATCCCCGACAATTCCAAACTCCTCGTCGGAGGTGATGATTCCTCCCTTTTGTGGTAATCTTCGCCACAGGCTTTGGTCTCTGCGGTATCCCCGAGAACCTCATCGCGGCGGTGGCTGAGTGCGGACAGAAGAACCTCACTTGCGTCTCCAACAACGCCGGAGTTGACGACTGGGGACTCGGACTTCTTCTCAAGACCAGACAGGTTTCATTTCACAGGGTTTTGAATATTTAGTGGGCTTTAGATCAAGAAAATGATTTCTTCGTACGTCGGAGAGAACGGAGAATTCGCCAGGCAATACCTCTCTGGAGAGCTCGAGTTGGAGTTTACCCCTCAGGTGAGTGGTCGCCGTAGGATCATCACCGGGATCCAACCTATAAATGAAATTTGAAACGAGGATAAATACATGTTTAGGGAACCCTTGCGGAACGAATCCGTGCGGCGGGTGCGGGAGTCCCTGCCTTTTTCACGCCTACAGGTTACGGTACCTTGATACAGGAGGGAGGAGCCCCCATCAAATACAGCCAGACGGAGAAGGGCAAGGTGGAGATTGTGAGCAAAGCAAAGGAGGTACGTCTCTCTTTCTCCCCCTCTCTCTCTCCCTTCTTACTCTTACTATTCAGACGAGGCAGTTCAACGGCATTAACTACGTTATGGAGGAAGCCATCTGGGGAGACTACGCTCTTATCAAGGCTTGGAGAGCTGACAAGCTGGGAAATATCCAATTCAGGTACTTTATCTTTTGGATCTCAAGGACTTAAGGCGTTCAGACAGGCTGCTGGTAACTTCAACAATCCCATGTGCAAGGCCAGCAAGTGCACGATTGTGGAGGTCGAGGAGATCGTAGAACCAGGGGTCATTCCACCCAACGATGTGGGTTTTCAGATTCCTTATTTTCTTAGTTTTCATTTGCCCAATTAAACAAACGTATGTTTCAGGTGCACATTCCCTCCATCTTCTGCCAGAGGCTGGTCCTAGGAAAGAACTACAAGAAACCCATCGAAAGGCCCATGTTCGCCCAGGTTTTGATAGTTGTCCTTCCATTCCTCTTACATTTGCATGTAGGAGGGCCCTGTGCAGCACGACACCTCGGCCGGAGGAAAGACCCGCGAGATCATCGCCTCCAGGGCAGCTTTGGAGTTCCAGGACGGCATGTACGGTATGCCAGTTGCTTGTAGCTTGAGAAATAGTGGTTACAGCCAACCTTGGAATTGGAATCCCCACCCTGGCCCCGAATTTCATCCCGAAGGGGATTACCGTACACCTGCAGAGCGAGAACGGAATCATTGGAGTTGTAAGTGGGGATTTGGCTCCAACTGAGAGTGGCTTTAGGGCCCTTACCCGCGAAAGGGACAGGAGGACCCGGATCTGATCAATGCCGGAAAGGAGACCATCACCCTGCTGCCGGGAGCCTCGATTGTGGGCAGCGATGAGTCCTTTGGAATGATCCGCGGGTAAGTTAAAGGACTGCTCTACTTTGTCTTGCCACGAAATAACAAATCGTTTAACGTGTCAGAGTTTATCTGGTGTTATCCCAACTTCTTCCAGATCCCACATGGATATCACAGTCCTCGGCGCCCTCCAAGTTGCAGCCAACGGAGACCTGGCGAACTGGATGATTCCCGTGAGTTTTGCATTTGAAATAATTACAGTAGCCTGGATATTTAGGGTAAACTGGTCAAGGGAATGGGCGGTGCAATGGATCTGGTCTCCGCCCCCGGAGCCAAGGTCATCGTTGTAATGGAGCACTGCTCCAAGAATGGAGAATCCAAGATTCTCGACAGATGTAACCTCCCTCTCACTGGAAAGGGCGTCGTTTCAAGGATTATCACCGATATGGTCAGTTATTCAGTTATTTTACTATCGTTACGAACACTGGGCAGTTGATCCTTCCGCCCGTTTCTGCTAAAAGTTGGGTGTATTTCCTACGTGTCCAGCGAAATTGCTACCGTACATTCTCACTCGCCTTGTGCATTTTTAGTTCAACAGCGTTTATTGTGCGATGTAATGTTCAACAACTAGACGCAATCGACAAAGCAACCTTTTCAAAGACTACTTTTATTTGCAGGCCGTGTTCGACGTGACAAAAGACGGTCTGTTGCTGATCGAGGTGCGTAGCGATCTGACGGTCGACGATGTTCGTTCCAAGACGGAAGCCGCATTTAAGGTACTCCCTCCTCCCTCTTGTGCTAATTCTCATTCCAGGTCGCCGCCGATGTGAAACCTATGGGTCAAGCTCCTCTGAATCAATAAACGGGCACATCACACCACTTCGTACATGTTTCTGCTAGATTTCCTTACGCTATGCCCTTTCATTTTGTTTGGGCGCACAGAAATGCATAAGCCCTCGTTGTTTTGTCTCCGTTTTGTGTCAGAGTTTATCGCTCAATGAATGTGATAACGTTCTTCCACACTTTGTACTTGGCGGAAATTAAAGAAGATCGAAGATGACTAGTTTGTCAACTGGACCATTAAAAGTGTGACTAATTCGACATAGCGCGTGTTTCATACTTCGCCACAGGCACTTAGGGGAAAAGTTCTCCGGGAAGTTGTTTTGGCTTTGTTTTCCTTTACATTACATAAAAACAGATGGGTTTCCTTTTTAAGTCCAAATTGGACGGGCTGCTAGAGTAAGTCTCGGTGTTGAGAATCCATGGGCCAGCCGCGTTTTGACACTGCCCGCGATATAAAAATGTGTTCGCGCTCCAGTGCGAAATCCCAACCCGCGAATTTCAAATCGGATTATTTGCAGCGGCCTGGCAGTCGATTAGGCTTTTCTTTTATGTTGTTCAGGCTTTCTTCGCCTATTTTGATTCCTTAGTATAAGTAAACATACAATCAAATGTATATGTAATACCACTTTTCGCAATATTCTGTCTCTCTTGAGACAAATGGCTTCAGATTGTTCCAAACGTGTCATTTCGACGTAAACCTTTCTCCCCGTTTGTTGACGACATTTCCAGCCAGTCCGCATAAGAGAGCTGTTTTAGCGAGTCGCTCTGGAATGCCTCTCCTCCACAAAAAGCCCTTCGAGCCTGTTCTCGAGCCAACGCAGCTGAATTCAGAAGACAAAGTCTACTATTTGGAAGCCAGCAATGAGATGTTCATCAACTACGAGTGAGTCACGGTTTCCCCGAATTTTACATTGGCAAGTTACGCATAAGACTTTCACTGGGTACATATGGTTCTGGGCTAATTGGAAACATTTTTCGCGAGTTTCGGTCGATTCTCACTCTTTGGTAATGGGACGCGAGAGTGGTTGCCCAGATTAAACAAATCGATTGAGAATGAAAACTAAGCGCACATTTCAATAGAATCTTGGAATAAAGCGCTGTTGAGGGCCTTCTTTTCCAAATAACTTACGAATGTGGTGATTGTACACTGCCGTTTTTCAGTGATTTCTTCGATCGCCAAATACAGCTGACTTCCACGATTTGGGCCTGCGAGTACACGGGAAAATCTGGCTTGACGTTTTTCGAAGCTGTACAATCCGAAAAGGCCGCCACCGTAAGTTTTTCGTCTTTTTAGAAGCGAATTCTTGGCGTGGGATTAGATTATTACACTAATTATGTATTTCAGGAGGCGATTGGTAGTTTCCCCAGGTGTTTGGAAGTGCCAATTTTGTACATAGTCCAGAACCTCACCTGTCGTGGTCGGTTCGACGACCTGCTCAACGACATCGCCAACGTAATTAAGGTTTGTACGATGGGATCACGGAGTGCCCAAATTCATTGAATTCGAAAAATCAGGTCATTCAGGGCCGATATTTCATCGGAGAAGAATGCTTTCTCACGGAAAATGGCAAAAGGAAGGCAGTTCAAGTGGTTGCCTGTTTAGTAGAAGATGACAAGTGGGTTTCCCGCAGTTTTCCTCTTCAATGCCTATTTTCAAGAGAAAAGGACGATTCAACGGGTCTTCCCGCCGCTCAGAACTACCGTTACGACGTCCATGTCATCGAGGAAGGGGGCAAAGAGGAGGAGGGCCGTCGTGAAGGAGTCCTCCACTCGGCTTTGAGGCTAGTTTTCAAAGAAAACGGAGGGATTAGATGACTTTTGCAGTCGATTGAAACAGGCTGTTCCCAAACCGAAATTAAAGCTGTTTCTGAAGAATGCCTGCTGTATTTCAGAAGGAAAATACATTATCAAGGTAGTTGTTTTCTGGGAATTCGTTCATTTGTTGTTCAGAGACGGTACGTGGAGGAGGGCACCATAAAAGGACTAACGTGGAATGGGATCTTGGGCGGACCGGAGCCATCCCTCAAACAGACTCCCATGCAAGGCAGGGGGCGGTCTTCGAAGGTCAATGGACACGGAAACGGTGAGATTTATACTAGTAAGAATACTGTAATACGGAATTGACTAGTTGGTTACCGTAATATTCTCTTACCGCATCCCGTTGTCGTCGGGCAGATTGTCGTCGCCGCGTCCTTGACCGCTTTCCGTTTGTTCACCTGTCTTAATTTGAAGCCGCACCTGGTTTCAGCTGCGATTTATTTGAAAATTTCCCAAACGCAAATAGTTTTTCAGAAGCCCAAGATGAGGAGCCCGTTTATACGCCTGAGCCAGGATCGAGGAGAAAGAGCGAAAAAGGACGGATGATGAGTGAGAAAAAGAGACAGAGGGTGGGTTCCTTTTTTCGTTTGAATTATCTTTTTTCTTCAGATTATTGCTCAGCAGGAAGAATTGGCCAATGTGTTCGAAAATGCCAAGAAGCTGAATGTGGATTTGTCAAAGTGAGGCTCATTTTCTGACAAAATTGTATTTTTTTGCAGGTACGAACAAACGGAAAAGTTCCTGTCGGCGGCTGACATCTCCGCTCTGAAGGAGACCATGAAGGCGGCCAGGATTGAGGTTTGATATTCAATTAGTTTTGTAAGGTTTTTTATAGGAAAGGGACGCCCAGAGGGAGCTGAAGAAGCAGAAAGTGAAGGCAAAGAATGAGTGGGGGAAGAAGAGGGATGATTTGGAGTGCGACGATCTCAAGGTTCGTCCTATTTACTTGAACATTTTTTTAAAGTTTTTGTTTATGCTTTAAATATTCGTTTTCAGCCCATGCCCGAGTTTGCCTGCCTGCCAAAACCCAAGTGGCTCTCGGACGAAGAATTCTCCGACTACCTCACCATTCTCCAATTCTTCACCGCTTATTCTGACCTCCTGCCTTCGAAGGAGATCCGAGGTATTTTCTCTATTTTTCTCTTTTGAACCCCTTTCAGGTACCTCTCGTGTCACTCTGACCGACATCATCATGGCAATCCGTTGTCCTGACCCACAGAGGAGCCCCTTCGCAGATTTGATGAGAATCCTCCTCGCAGCCAGATCCGACCGCGCAGATGAAGAGGACGGCGACGAGGGTGATTCCCGTTTCTTCCTTCTTTTCCTATTCTCTCTCCAATTCGCTTCAGAAAGCCTTTCTATTCTATATTCTTACAGCTGATCTGCGGAATAAGGAAGAAATTTCTCTGATTACTTTGCAAAACTGTGACCCAGCACATAATATTTATGGAGATGATATTAAGGAAGCTAGTCTGTTACATAAATCTATTCGAACCACACACGGTGAGTGAGCCACGAGGCTTCCGAGTGTTCAGAACATACCCACCACTCACAAACTATTAAAAAGACTAATCTCACTCTGCATGCTTTGTCTTTTCCAACGTCTCATCCACACTTCTCAATTTCTATACAAACCCCTATTTCAGGCGAATCCCTGCGTCATTTGCCAGTCGACTGGATGACTCTCACTGAGATTCTCCGGCTGATTTTCACCACTTCCGGCTACTACACAGGGCAAAACACTCACAGACACCGCCTCTTCGCAAGGGGGTACTACCGCGGATATGAGGACCCTGCCTTCATTTTGGCACAGGAGGCACCGGAACTAATTGAGAAGCTCCGAGTGGTGGGTTGGAAGGGGGCGTGGCCTAGTTTTGAGTTCAGGGCACTGTGTTCGATCTGACGGCGAGGGAACGATATGTGGTCATGGACACGATCATCCGACAACTGCTCTCCTACAGCAAGGTTAGGAAAGAGAACTACTTAAAATCCCGTTCTTTTAGTTCCGTTCCGTCCAGGAGGAAAAATTAAACTCCCTTTGGGATCAGAAAAGGGAATTGCGAAAGCTGCGTCTGTGGGACGAACAGCAGGAGAAGGAGGCCAAGGAATCCCGCCTGGTGCAGGAGTACGAAATGGACAAACTCACCGAACAGGGCATCACAACTAAACCTCCCGCCCCTGAAGCCAGTAACTTATTTCATAGTTATTCCTTCTATCAATTATGCTAAGGTGAAGAGACGAAGCAGTTGCGAAATCTTCTCCGATCCTACCGTAACCAGACGAGGAGCGGTGCCAGCGACGTCCTCCAGCAGGTAATTCACTCTTCTTTTGCCATAAGGCGAAGTCTTCCAGGTTCTGTTGGCCGGTGTTACCTACACGGAACTGACGATTGAGGATGTGGTTCTGGCGAGGGATCTCCAGAGGGAAGAGGCCAAGGAGGTGGAGAAGTCACTGCAAAACACCATCTTCGACATGAGCAGTGAGAGATTCTTATTATTTCTATTGTAACTGCCTGTTTAGCCTCCTTCGGTCCCCTGCATCTTGGGAGGGATCGAGCCTTCAGGAATTACTTCCTCATCGAGGCTCTGCCCGGACTCTTGGTCGAAAACACGAGTCAGAAGGACAACGTCGGTGTCTGCGTGGAGTCAACTCAGATGAGTGACGATGTGAGTGGAAACATGGTGGTATATATACATGAGCATTTTGGGTTCCAATTGCCTGCCATATCTTATTTTTAGGCTCATTCTGTGGACGATGTTTTGGGCTGCTCCGGCGACTTGTCGACCTGCGTCGTCCACGGGGAGGAATCCCAAAAGCGGACTCGCTGGCTGCACGTGGATAGCGCAGAATCACTGACACAGGCATCTAACCATTGTTTCATTTCATAAGCCCTTTTTAGCTCCTATCTTCATGCAATCCCCGAGGTCTCAGGGAAATCGACCTAAACGACGAGATACAGTATTTCCGCGGAAGAATCGATGAGATTCTGGCAAAAGTGGTCGGTTTCCTCGATTTTCGCAATTAAACTGCATTCTAGAACACGAAAGTGCAGAACGGTCAGTTCGCAGGGCTCTTCCTCCAGGGGGAGGATGATCCAGCCACAATGCCTCAGACACTCGACTGGGACATAGAAATGAGGGAGCTCCTACTGGATCTGGAGGAAAAGGTGTGTTTTGAATGGGTTTCTTGGCGAGATAGGGCGTTTTTTATGAGGACATGTTTTATTGTAATTTGATGAACATAAGTAAATATAGTTTTGCAGATGGAGCAGGGCCAGTTGGGTCGTCTTCCGGTTGATCGCGTGAAATGGCGTGAAATGCTCTACGAGTCGGGCGACGTGTCGAGTCTCCTCTCGGAAGACATCCTCACCTCTGGCACCGAGGATGACGTCATCTGCTCCGTGGCTGATATTCCTTCTTTGACTTCTGTCCAAAGGTACCGCCCCTTTGGTCTTTTACCCAGAGTTACACAGATTGGCACTGGCTTTCCTCCAGCTGGCCAAGGCGATTAACCTCAAGTTCCTTAAGCCACCCTTCGTACTCGTCAAACTGGACGATGGTGAGAGACTTAGACAGAGAGAGAGAGAGATTTAGACTGAGAGAGAGAGGAGGGAGGGAGGGAGAGAGAGAGAGGATTTCCATTTCAGCCGGTAAGCCGAGCGCCTCGCAAACCTTCCAGAACTGGCAGAGGGGACTTATGAACTCCGGTTCCATCTCCCACATCGCCCTCTTCCTCTCAACCTTCGAACCCTCCATCCTTTGGGACAAGAGTCGTCTTCAGGTACTTTTCTTTACTTCTTGTTTTAAAGTGGTCATTTTAGGGTAAATGTCGCCTTTGCCGCAAGAAAGGCACGGCGGAGTCTCTGATCCTCTGCGAAGACTGCGACAAGTGTTTCCATTTGGAGTGCGTGCATCTGAAGGAGGTGAAGCCCCACTGGGCCTGTTCCACTTGTTTGGGAGTGCGGAGGAAGGAGGCAGCGGCTGAGAAGAGGCGACTGGCGAAAGGTAGGAAAATAGAAGGAAAGAGGGCATCTTTTGTTTCAGAAGCCAAGGAGGCCAAAGAGGAGGAGCCCCATGAAAATGGGGAATACGACGACGATGCGGATGAGAACAGCGTCCTGGAGGGAAGCCTTGACTCTATGCATTCCGGCGAAGTGACAAGGACAAGCAGTGGAAGGGCGGTGAAGAGGGTCAGCACATACCGGCAGAGCCCAGTTCCAGCCACGCCTCCCCTCAAGGTACGGTTACTTTAGACCTTTAATCTACTGCATTGCTCAGACCAGTCGCAGACAGTCGACCAGGATGAATGGGTCCATTGCCCACCAGTCGGAAGAGGAGAATTACGACAGCGACGCATCTGCCCGGAAGTCGAAGAGGAGACGGACCGGTAGGGAGCATTTCTTTAGATTGGAAGGAGTCTTCAGGGCCAAAGGAGGAAGCCACGACGCCTCGTGTCTCTGCGCTGAGGGACAACGACCCATTTCACAAGGAGAGAATGTCCAAGTTGGAACAGACACTGCGGGACGCGATGAGGCTGGACTACGCTTGGCCCTTCCTTGAGCCAGTCAATGAGAAGGAGGTGATTTGTACTCTTGTTCTTTATAAATTGATTATTACAGGTACCGGATTACTACGCCATCATAAAGAATCCGATAGACCTGCAGACGATGATAACGAAGATTAAGAACATCGGCTACGACCATCCGGAGGACGTCAGGGAGGATATGAACCTCCTAGTCGCCAACTGCAAGCACTACAATGAGGACGGCAGCGAGATTTACGAGGTTGTTATGTGACGTAGAAAATCTGGCAAAAACACTAAAACCATTTTACCCAATTTTACCCCTTTTAATAAAATGTGTTTTTGGGATCCAAATGCTCGTGGTCCTTCTTTTAAAACTAAAAGCTCCTTGCTTACCTACTTTTTTCAGTGTGCTGAACAGATCGAGCAGTTCTTCGAGGACCGTCTGAAGCAAGTCTTTGAGAACAAGAAGCGTCGTGTCTAACCTTCTCCCCATGACTTCGCGTTTCTCTCTCATTCCCTTTTTAACCTCTTGAGTCTATGATTTCATTTAATCACGTCTGTATATCACGTTGACCGGTTCTCTTCTATTGTTTCACTCTTTTTGTGTTATTCTTCGAATATCGCACGCTTCCTTTTATCTGTGTTACCTAGTTGTTATTTCTATTCATATACGGTTCCTTACTTCATTCGATACTCCGCCAGACGAACATTCGTCAGTTTTAAAAATAGCACCGGTCAATTCGTAAGTCTCCTGAATCAATGTCCCCGTCGATCAATAAACAGTTGGATGAAATTGCCTTTGGTTCGGGAAATTAGTTTATTCTGGATATATCTAAAAGTAATGGATAGGGGTAATTAATTGGTTCCCAGCTTTTGGAATGGGGGAGGGCGCTCCGTGTCGAATGCTCAGGAATGGCGAAAAGGTGATTCCATCTCTCTCTCTCTCTCTCTCTCTCTCTCTCTCTCTCTCTCTCTCTCTCTCTCTCTTCTCTCATTCTATATATCTGTATATCTCTCCTTTGTATCACACCTACTAGAGTGTGTGGGTTTTTTCGCAGGTCCGTGTAATCTTCCGCATACGCCGAATGCTGGAGACTTTGAACGACAGTTCCGATGAACACTACATGTTGGTCACCGCCCACCCGGTTAGTCCTCTTTCAATCCTTAACTTATCGTTGCAGGATACAAATAAACACCTTTCCCTGTACGGATCCCGCCGTCTCATCAAGGCCGCCCACCAGTCGGATTTACGAGCGAGGCTGGGCGAAGAGGAGCTCACCACAAGCAAGGTTAGCTAAAATTGTCATTACTTCCTACCTTCCTATTCTTTCCCTTGTTCCGCCCATCTAATTGACCCATTTGTTTCAGACAAATATTTTCATGCCAATCGTCGACGTTTCTGAGAAGCCAGAGGAATCCAAGAGCATCGGGGAATCTGAACTGTATGCCTCCGTGAGTCTCTTATGGTTTATGGCTTTAAACTAATAAAATAGCCCCAAAACCTTCAAAGTAAAAGAGTGCCCTCTTCCGCCGTTCGAGCTTTGCGCGTTTACTCGCAACAAACATTCCCATTCTCGACCACTCGGCCGATTCGCGGCCGCCGCCTGACTGTTTGTTTTTAATCACAGTTCACCATTTCTACTTTTTTAAATGATTTTTCACATAGAAGGACTTCAGATTACCGGCCTTCTGGACTTGTACAACTACCCGCAGAAGGAGCACTTTAGCTTCAAATCAAAGGGACAACCGGTGAATTTACCCAAGTCTTCGGAATTTTGTTTTAGTCTCATCTGCGACCGAAGCCTAACTTTTGGCCGAGGGACATCAAATACGTCTCCCTCCTGGGGTGCAACATATCGGACATCATTGAACCATGTGAGTGGCATAAATAATTGTTTTATGTGATTGACTATTGGGAATGTGTGGTATTTTCAGTTGCCACGCAGCAGTATTTGACGCGGAAGGATATAATGAGGAAGGTTCTGGCGGCGGTTAAATCTCACTACAAAACGTTCGTCGACCGGATGGACGGAGTGGCTCCAGTCGAGGAAATTGTGGACATCGAACACGTCACAAATGGGTGGGTTCAACGGGAAGTCTTATCTCATTGTGACAATTACAGCATTGAAATGGACGAAGAGGGGAATCGTTCAACAGGTGCCGGATACAAAAGGAATTCTCCTTCGAAACGAGCCATTCAGACAAAGAAGCCAAAATGTGATTCGGGTAAAGAAATGCTTTGAGTTGCATTATGATTTCCTTTAGGCTCTGCGGGCTGTTTAGCCCTTCCTCCCTCCGCCAGCACGGATACTCTCGAATCAGAAACGGACAACAGGTTGGTCTTCAGATTAAATATATGACAGAGGAAAATCCAACTGTGGCAACCAATTAGCATTCAAGTCAAAAGAAATTTTTAAAAAAATCACTTATGGAACCTCTTTATCTGTTTCACATAGTGATCATACTGGTTCCCGTTTTGTCGTCCATCGTCGACATCGCAGAAGACGTCGATCCTCCCGTGGTTCCCATAGTCGAGGCTCCGGCCGTCTCAGCTCCAATCGTCGTTTGTCCACCACCCGTCGTCGACCCGAATTCCGCTCCCGTGGCACCACCCGTTGTTCCAGAGGCATCGCAACCGTAGCGCTGCAAGTTCAGCCCTTAAACTAAGGGAGATCCCTCCCACCTTGTACACTCCGCGGTACCAGTTCTGGTAGATGGACCGCCGGCAGAGGAAGAAGAAGACTCCGCAGAGGAGGAATCCAGTGGTGGAACCAGCCAGGGATCCCCACAAGTAGGCCCAGGTTAGCCATCCGGTCTTATTGTCCTTTTCATCCTCCGGGGTTGTCTTTGCTTGTGAGGCCATCAGAGCAGATCCTAAAGTCTTATCATTTTCCACAGCTTCTGGTGGTCTCACCCAACCAAGCCTGCGGAATAGTCACCTCCGTAGTCTTGGCTCCTGCGCTGTCAGTCAAGTTCTCCGGAGCCTGTGGGCATTTACCTTATTACTGAAGATATATACCTGTGTGGTGCTTTCGGTAACCTCAATAATTGCCGCAGTGGCATTTCCATTGTCAGTTGCCACTTTTTTGTTGTTGAGTTTGCTGTCGTCTAATTTACTTTTGAAAGCTGGTTTGTTAGCTTCCTCGACCATGGTTTCCTTATTCTGTCTGTTGAATTCATCTTTATCATCCACAGCTGTGGATATGTAGTGAGCTTCTCCTTCTCCAATATTCGTCTGCAACAAAACTCGTCAAAGTAAACTCAATAACTGACAAAAAGCGGTGCGGCTAGGCAATCGTGGCGAGACATCATTATGGCCATGTATTTTGTGTTGATGGCTTCCAAGGCAAGGCGGTCGTTGTTATCCGTGGTGACGTAGAACTGAGTGAATTAAGCTTTGCGCTGGCTTGTCCTTACCATTTTCTCGTCCTCTTTACGTCTCTCCAGGCGAATCAATTGGGCGTTGTGGAGAGGCATCGAGATGGCGCTGTCTGATATTAAGACGGTTTGGGAAAGGAGCCACATTCTTACTGAGGGTATGAGGCAGAACAATGTCCAGTTTGAGCATGAACATCATGCGGCTCCTCTCCTTACATATCACGTTAAAATCGAAGCAGACCGCAATCCTGTAAAACATTTCTTTAAAAAAGGGACGGCGTTATTCGCCCCATTCGCATTCATCCTTGGGGTAGATCATGATGTCGAACAGCTTATTATTATCAGGTTTAAACGACAAGTGGGCACCATAATCACACCTGGATATTGTCATTTTCATTTTAAACACTTTTTCCTACCCTTGACCACAGCTATCCACATTACCAGCTTCTTTCCATGTGAAAGTGTCTCCGAAAATCATATTGTCTTGCTCTTCTGTCTTAGACCTAGGAAGGTCCTCCACCTTCAAGCAACCCGGATTAGTCGCTTCGATAGTTTCCGTACCGGATCCATGTAGTTTACCACCGATGCCACATAAAGCGGACGATTCACGGGGGTTGCTGTCGCATCATTCTTAAAGGCCGCAAAGTACGGCTGCTTGAAGCGGTTGTAGATCTCGATTTCTGCCTGGTTGTTATCTTTCACAAGTAACTGGCACAGGTTGCTGTCCGAGAAAGCAGCTTCTCCCGCCTGAACAATTTATGTATTATAAAGCAATCTCCTACTTCAAGAGTAAGCAGGTTCTGTGAGGCCTCTGTCAGTGTTCCTCGGCAGATTTCGTCGTTGGACAAGCTATGGGGCTTGCACTTGTACAACCTCTTGTTGCAGAATCCATGTATCTCCATGCTCGTAACCCGACTCTTTGCCACTACGAAACGCTTACTCATGTCAATGTAGCACCTTAAATAGCCTTATTTCGAAGGGTGACCGTCTAACCGTTCTTCCGTTGTTTGTGCGCCTGTATTCGATGGAATTTTATTCTTCCTACATTGTCCTGTTCCGAGTTTGGCAGCTTCGGTCTTCTTGTCGACTGGGAGATCCAGTACTTCGGACGGGTTGGTGGCCCAGGCCAGCAGAGGGAGGAAGACGAGGAGAAGGCGCATGTCCTTCGACCAGCCGCCGGGGACGCAAGAGAGCGAATGACTGGATGACCAGAGGAGGAGAAGGCGAGACGTTGACGGACGCACAACGGAAATGCTAATGAAGGCATAGAAGTGTGGAATAGGAACGTCGCATATTCCTTATTTTGACGTATATGACCATGCAAATTCAAGTATGTCCTGGAATTAGCATATACCTTACTCACTCTCACTCTCTCTCACTCTCTCTCTCTATCTTCGATGAGTACAAATGTGAATTTGAACCCAAAGACCGCCCAAAACCTCGTACATTGCTCTCGGAAACTCGTGTTTGTGAGAAATGGGGAAGACCAGATCTGTTGTTGATGGGTTGCATTGCAGAGACGAGAATGGATTGCTCTCCTCTTCGGCAGCCCTCAACAGCGTCTGGTTCGTGCAGCCAGGAACCTCCACCGCCCGAACGCCACCCGCCAACCCTGGCTTCAACGGCAGATGGCATTCCAACAGGATACGATACGAAATCAAACGACCCAAGGATTCACGGGAGGAAACAACGCCAACACAGCCACCAGAAGGACAGGTTGGTCCTATGAGATTCTGAGAGGAATTGGTGGTTAAGGAAGGTCCCCCCAAGAGGTACATCATCGACGGCCAGGAGTACGCGTTGGTGGACAATTTGGACCCGGCTGATGAAGTCTTCTACGAATACGACGAATCAGGGCTCATGAGGTAGGAAGGGCCAGTGAAATGTTGAGGTTGGATTCAGTTATGTGCCTGGCAACACGGAGGAGGGAACTGAGGACCTGCGGATTCCCAGAAACGACGAATGGAAAGTAGCAGGTAATCTATAAATTATGCATAACTTGAAATTGCTTCGCAGTTTTTAACCGGGAGTGACGGCCCGCCTGCGGCGGTCCTTCACTCCTGGCAAATGTTGAATCGGCACGTTTGTAGTTTTCGTTTGATATTAAACTTGCTGGGAAAAGTCCGTTTCAAGCAGGCGGCCTTCGGCCGCGAAACGGTGCCTGGGACACCGCCAGCCGCCTTTTCCCACCAACCGCAAGGAAATGGCCGGCCACTAAAATAGTCTAATTGCAAGAGAACCGGCGAAGACACACACACACACAAATAGAAATTCAAGCTGGAAAGTGTGGAATCGGCATATCAGTAGCTTTCTTTTGATAGTAAACTTGCTGGAAAGTTAATTTCAATCAGGCGCCGGGCGCATATTTCCCGCCAAACGCGAGGAAATGGCCGGTAACTAAAAGGACAACCACCGAGATACAGCAATAGATAAGGGGAAATAAGAGGCGCACGCAGCTAACGCACACGGCGTGTTCAGTTAAGCCAAAACAGCAAGTGAATCCGTCGGACAGCCGCACGCATCTCTCACGCGAGCGGTCGACCAAATCAGCCAATCAGAGGCCGCGATTCGCAGGATCCGCCCCTTTGGCCCCGCCCATTCGGGCATTGGCCGCCTCTGATTGGCTAATTTGGCCGACCGCTCGCGTGAGAAGCGCGTGCGGCTGTCCGACGATCTTAACAGTAGACACTTGGGTAGTGAACACACCGTGCGCAGCTTCACCCCGAGACGATCACTCCTGGCAAGTGTGGAATCGGCATATCAGTAGCTTTCGTTTGATACCAAACTTGCTGAAAAAGACAATTTCAAACAGGCGCCCTTCGGACTAAACACACACAAACACACAAAAAGAGATTTAAGCGAATTGTATTTAGGGGGATCGATTGAATTTACTAACTTTTTGTCCCCAGATGGGGTTCCGGGTCCAAAAAAAAACAATCAATACTTTCGCAAGATCAATCGATACGATTTTTCCAAATTTATTGCGGGAAGTGGTTGCATATGCCATTTTAATGCTCCACTAGTTCTCGACTAGTAATATCTCAAGGTACTGAGATCTTCTGCCTTTCTTGAGAAGCGTTGCAGAAGATGATTTTAAAACGATGATTTTACCAACGGAATTTTTTGGGTAACAAAGTTTTTTTTTCGGGAAGCACTTCACTTATATTCCAATTTCAGATGGAACGGCGAACGCCTCTTCGACCGATTACATTCTCAACCAAACAAACTACGCCTTGGATGAGGTTTAAACCCAGCTTTTCTTCCCTAAACACTAATTTAGGCTGAAAAAAGCCCCCAGCTGATCCGAACGGTCGTCGTGAACAAGCAGACTGGTCCAGTGCTTCAGAAACACGTCATCAAACTCAAGAAACAATGATATTCCTAGTTTTTAAGCCACGGCCAATGAATGTTTTGTTTGTTTTGCGATGCTG
The DNA here is from genome assembly GCA_022343465.1 of Oscheius sp. G VE-2021. Classification (NCBI taxonomy): domain Eukaryota; kingdom Metazoa; phylum Nematoda; class Chromadorea; order Rhabditida; family Rhabditidae; genus Oscheius; species Oscheius sp. G VE-2021. The sequence goes on from JAJQXH010000058.1 coordinate 2,920,753, forward strand.
TCTGATATCAGTTGCCTCTGCTTGCCTATCTCTCCCCATGGTCAACCTCCGCTTTTGGGTTCCGTCCGATCGCGTAAGTATCCAAAATGGCCTTCGAATCGATGGATTGTTTTGAAAAAATGGCGCCGAAGCATAAAATGGCTGAATCATCTCCGCCATTCAGACCCCAACCGCCGAGGATCCACCGCGATTGCCCCCGGTGGCCAGGAAAATACAGATGTACGAGGAATGGCCTGTGCTGGAGTTTCCAGCCATCGGCAGTACCATTCTAGACTTATTCAGCAGGTTCGACGGTTAATTGAGGGGTTTAATGGAAGGAATGCAGAGGGACCAGTGAGTCGGTGGCTGTGGCCCTCATCCAGGAATTGTCAAGGGAGGACCCCGTGGATTCTCCGAATTCCATCCGACTGCAGACGGAGGACCAGCTGAGATGGTGCATGCAGGTGGGCAGGCAAAAGGCAATTCATACAGGGACCGCAGAATGCCAGTGGGATTTTACATTAGCATGGGGTTTGCACTGGACTACGCTTTGTATTGGATATGCAGTATAAGCAATCCAAAGTCGTACTAACTTATCTTATCTATCTATCTTTGTTTGCTTCAAATTGGGCTTGAGAAATGTTTAATTTGTCAAGTTATGAGGCCCAACCTTTCCAGTCCGGGCTGACAGCATTTTTGACATAGCTCTTGAAACGACTGGTCCGTGTTACTAAAGTCAAACGTCTATTTGGAGGCCAATAGGGGACCGTCCAAGTTGGTGACCTCTCTGCCCTCGGGACAGACACACGGCTCAGAGCGTGGATCGATCCGTCGGGCTGAAAGGGTTTTATTGAAGAGACACACACCAACTAATGGAACAATCTGAGGGTTTATATACTAGGGACTGGGGAATGGTGGGATACCACATTGGGGGGCGCAAGCCAAGGGTCTGTAGGGTAACTCACTGCATGGGGTCTGACGGGGTTGTAGAAACGTTCTTCGGTGGAACAGTCAACAGAGAACGATATCAGAGAATAGAATATGTAGTACTGAATAAAATGCAGAGAAGTTTGAGAGTGACTCGACAGAGGTCGCCCTGGGGGCCGAGCGGAAGACAACGGGCCTGGCGATGAGTCAGTAGGAAGGCTGGAAACCAGAATAGAGAGGTCCGTTCTTCATAGCCAACCAAAGAAGAAGACAGAGACTACTCTCAAAGCTGTAGACAACTGGCGTTCCGAAGATTCCCGAGTTGATAGCGACAGAGAAGCAGTGATGATGAAGGAGAGTAACACAAGTTGCCGATGAAGTCGAATCCACTGGCGTTCCAAGCGCGTGGCCCTGGATTCCCGAGCGGTTGACGGCAGATGCAGAACAACGGGGAAATATCCGCCGAAGCAGTAGATGAAGAAGCCATGATTCTTCAAAAGAAACAAGGCAGCAGGAGTCGGAGATTTCTTCGAAGGAAATCGCCTTTTAGAAATTGTCACTAGCCGAGTCGTCTCGCTGGCGTTCCGTGGATTCCCTAGCGAGGCGAGTGACTGTAGAAGCATAGATGACAGACAGATGACCGAGTGAGACCAAAAGCGTCAAAGGGTTCTGTAGGGGAAATCCAAGTGCTTGAGTTTGTCACCGGAGCTAGAACAGTTGGGGACGTAACAACTGTCTAGATATGCAGAATCAGAGCAGCTGGGGACGTGACAGCTACCTGAAGCAGGAAGATCCAGGGATTCCAATGAATTCGCTTGACCGGAGATCTTTCGCTGCTTTTGTCAGAAGGTGAAAACAAGTGGAATAGTCCTGTTTTCACGGCAGTTGGACTCAGAGTCCCAGACTGCGAATGACGGTCCTCGGGGCAGCAATGGCGGAAGGCGACTGATCGGCTGCGGGACAGATGATGGTCGCAGTTGGACGAGAGTCCCAGACTGCGAATGATGTGGCTGTTCCTGCTAGATGATGCAGAAACAAACCGGTCGGACTGCTCGACAGGAGAGCAGGTAGAAGCAGAAATGGCAGTTGGACTTAGAGTCCCAGCCTGCGAATGATGTGGCTGTTCCTGCCAGATGATGCAGAAACGAGCCGGACTGCCTGCTCGACAGGAGAGCAGGAAGAGGAAAGAATGGCAGTTGGACTGAGAGTCCCAGACTGCGAATGGTGAGGCTGTTCCTGCCAGATGATGCAGCAACAAGCCGGTCTGACTGCTCGACAGGAGAGCAGGTAGAAGAGGAATGGCAGTTGGACTGAGAGTCCTAGACTGCAAATGATGGTCCTCGGGGCAGCGATGGCAGGCGGAAGACGACCGATCGGCTGCGGGACAGATGATGGAATCGCAGTTGGACTTAGAGCCCTAGACTGCAAATGATGTGGCTGTTCCTGCCAGACGGAGCAGAAACTAGCCGGACTGACTGCTCGGACAGAAGAGCAGAAAGAACATGAATGGCAGTTGGACTAAGAGTCCTAGACTGCAAATGATGGTCCTCGGGGCAGCGATGGAAAAATACGACCGATCAGCTGCGGGACAGATGATGGATTCCGCCAAGATCTCTGAGAATCTCGGCGCCGTAAGTGGTTGCGTGGGATGAATCACGCGGCGCCGGCGTTTCCGTGCAGAAATATAGCCGACAGAAGCAGAAAATTCCAGAGAATCGAATACAGAAGATTCATTGGAAGGCAGAATAAGGAAGAAGTAGAACAGTTGAGAATAGCACAACTGTTTAGGAATATGGTCTGGCGGAGGAAGAAGCACAGAAGCTGGCAGAACAGCTGGATAACCGACAGCTGGCCGAAGATGGAGAAGAGAAACTGGTCTGACGACTGAATACAGATGGAAACAGACGGAATAGAAATAGAAACAGACGGAATAGCCGATCTGTTCGAGTAGAAAACTCTGGCGGGTGTTGTCGAATGGAGCAGCAGAGAATGCTCAGAAGTGCCACGCGGGACTTTTAGCCGAATGGGGGAGTTAGATCCCGATGCCGATGCACCAATTTGGAGGCCAATAGGGGACCGTCCAAGTTGGTAACCTCTCTGCCCTCGGGACAGACACACGGCTCAGAGCGTGGATCGATCCGTCGGGCTGAAAGGGTTTTATTGAAGAGACACACACCAACTAATGGAACAATCTGAGGGTTTATATACTAGGGACTGGGGGGCGGGGCCTGGGGAATGGTGGGATACCACAGTCTATCTCTTTTAGGTGCTAAACCATGCGATGTGTTTCTCCTTCTCCACAAAACGCGGTGCTGACAGTGTGCACGGTGCAGTGGCCGTCTACGTCCGTTGGCTGCGGGCCCTCACCGACCTCCCGGATGCCCGAATCCCCACTCCCCTACTGGACACCCCCGAGAAGTACTTCAGAAGCATCATGGACTCTCTCCGATGCATTTTCTCATTCCGCGGAGGAAATGGAGACGTAACTTTTACCCTCTTTCCTACTATTTCTGTATTTTCAGGTTTCCAGAAGCCTGGCAGTGGAGCGTCAAGTGGCAGAAATCGAAGTAGTTTTGGAGAGTATCAAGGCCCTGGTTCAATCGGCCAGTCGCAAATACCAGGATGAGGTGCCATTTTGCCTCTTTTGAAGCCAACGTTTATTCAGGTCTGGTCGAGATCCCTCGGATTCCTGCTGAATTCGGCGGATTTGCTTCTTTTCGACTCTCCTTGCACAGGTTTTCTCTCCGCTTAATTTCTTGTTATTGTGTGTTTGCAGATGAATTGTGCATCCGATCGAGCCACCAGGTGGTGAACACTTTGTTTGACATGTGGTCTACCGCCGTTGCCAATGAGGAGATCCCTTCTCCCGCCTACTGGAGGACTCTGGCGGTCCTGTGTCGCCGGTGGAGACATCATGTTAGTTTCGAAATCATCTTCAAAAGACTTTTTGAATCGCTTGAAAATTTATCGAAAAGTTTTAAGAGATTTTTAAATTTTCTGTTTGTGATTTGGCCCGGTCTTTAATATTCTTTGGCCCGTTCCGGACGATGTAAGAACTGCCTTTTTTGGTATGAATCCCTGGAGTACATTTAATAGCGCAGACTATGTGTACAAAGCTTAATAACCGTCACAATCTTCAAAATACCCTTGTTTCCAGGTGTCTGTAATCGACGTCTGGGCTCGAAAAGTGCTCTCCCTGACCGTATTGGTGTGTCGGAAGATGTACGGAGATGACTACAACCGCACCATTCTCCGTAAGTCCTTTCATGAATAATCCCCATTTCCCCAGATGACGAAAGCTTGCTGGCGTTCAACAGCATTCCCGTGACTACAGAAGACGGCGCAGTGAACCTCCTCTACCAGAGCTGGTAGTCTTATCTTTTCACTTTGAGTATCTCTGCTTTAGGTTCTACTTCCTCTCCCTTCTGGGGTCCCCTGCGGATATCCTCAGTCACTCTCCTCAACTGAATAAACCCCTTCGTCAGTTTCAGTTAGAAATGAATTACCGTAACCTTTCAGACGAAGGAGTGGTGTCCCATTCGACCGTCGGTTCCCCCTCCTCCCTTCCGCTTTGTTTCTTCCTCACAGCCACCACTCTCCAGAGAATGGTCGACATATTCTACGGTAGGAGGGTCGAGCAATCGGAAGAATGAATTGTTTCAGGGGACATCCAGACGTTGAACGACACTTTTGACAATTCCTTGTGGAAGATCGCCGGGGAACAACAAAAGCTGGAGGTGAATTTACGGACAGAAATTGTGTTTATTGAACTGTAAATGGGAGAAATTTACCCATTCAGTGGAATGGACAGCCAAATCAAATACGTTTTCTGCAATTGAGTATAACATTTTTGCAGCAGCTGGGTGGGAAACCCGAAAATTATATGTCTACGGGTTGCGTATTTAAAGAATGAATGAAAACCCTTTGCGAATGAAACCAGAATATTCGGAAATGCGTCGGTTGGGCATTGGCATTTGGGAGAAAGGGCGATTAATCACCGTATTTCGGGAATTTCTGACGGGAACAGTCTTGTTTTGCATTGAACAGATGACGAAACTTGGAGAGGGAGAGAGAGAGAACAAAACACAAACATGATTATTGAATTACAAATAATTAACATTTGTTTTAGGCAGCTAGCATGAACGACGAGTTGTTGTTGGAAGAGACTCAGAACAGTGGAGACAAGCGTTCTTCCTTCTCCTCCTCCGTGAGTGGCCGCGATGACCTTCACCGTCCATCCCAGCAGCGGGCATCCGGTAATCTTCTTTCCTTTCGCAATTAGCCTCATTCAGATCGCAGCAACGGTCCTCCACCTAATCCCCCGAGTGCCAGGACACAGTCCGTTCCAACCAAAATATCAAAGGTAGTCGTTTGTGGACACAAATAAGTATGTGTATTCAGCCGATGTCCATGTCTTCCGCTGATTCCTCCAAAACGCTGGACGCAGACTCTGTCTATTCGGCCATCGTGGGCAAACACCTTGAGGGTTAGGGAAATAACAAGGAAAAGTCACCTAACATCTTCAGGAAATCCCTCGCGACTGCCTTTTGTGGCCGTCGGAGGGCCAAAGAGCGAGCGACTGCTTCGGCTGACGATGGGATGGCTGTTGGAAGCTGTGCTTTGCTCCTACCAGAACAAGGGCAAGATCCGGGGAGATGTTAGCGACGGTACGTTTGGACGAAAGTCCGGTCGGCGTTTAAGGGACTAACGTAGATGGTCTTTCGGAGAAGACGCCTTCGCTAAACTATATTCGCAGATTTTAATTGCTCCTATGGGAGGAGGAGAAATTACTAAGTTTGTAAAAAAAGGATATTGTCTGAATGTCGATCTATTCTTTAAAGTAGATATATGCGTTTGTGGATTCGACATTTCTTGAAATTTGACGAGATTTAGTGTTAATTGGCAGCTCAACCTTTTTATTTTGCGATTTGCGATGTGGTTGGTTCTTCTTTGCTCTGCGGGTTTAGCGGCCGCTCTGACCAAAAGACGGGCATTTCGCCCTCCTAATGTGCCCGTTTTGTGGCCATAGGTTCCGTTCACGTAAGATTGAGGAGTGAAAGTTTAATAGACTCTTCGTGTCGAAGGAAAAGTTTGCTTAGCCGTTGGTCGGTGCCAGGATGTCTCTGTTGGCTGATAAATAAACATTTATAGCGTATAATTCAGTCAATATCCGGCTGGAATCCGGGAAAAGAGAGGTTTCGTAGTAAAAGGAGTGTGGCTGCGGCGCGTAATTCTTTATCGCCACGCCGGCTTTGTCACAAACTGCCGTCGTTGTTGACTGTTAGAAGGCGCTGTGTTTGTGCTCTGACAATCTGTCAGAGTCCGTACGGCTGGTCCGAGAGACAGTTTCCGTCGCAGACTGTTCCGGTCATTTCACGGCCGGCCACCCGTTCCACCGCAATGCATAATCGGCACTCGGCCTCCCATCCCAATTGAACTCGATCAATGTGGTTGCATTGAATCCAACCGAAGGCAGTCATCCTCCGACTGTGGACAGCCGCCGTTTAATGTGGTCCACGGCCGACGGTATAATTCTGCCGATTTGAATCTGTTTGTTCACCTGTTCGGCACTGCATCGATTCCGTCACAATCATCACCCATTGTGCCACTGGAATTCCTACAAACGCCACCTCAGCTGCCACTTTTCAGGCTTCATCCTTTGACTCACATCCTCCGACACCATTCAAAGTGGAAGGCACATCAAACATTCCTTATTCAACTTTAGTTAGGAGGAATGTGCTAAACCTACTATTCGAAACCCCTCACTAGTTAAACATTTCTGAAAACAAGCTATGGACAAAAGCGGCGTCCTTTTGCAATCCTCTCTTTCTTACACTTAAGGCAATGTAAACAAACTGCTTGCTACCACTTGTTTCATCGTAAATTGTAATCCACAAATAGTTTTGCAGGAATCTTTCTTGACAATTACAATTGGTTTGCCTTTCTTTGACAGAAACTATAGCGACGGCTTCGGGATTCTTTGTTAGTTTTGAAAATGTTTACTAATTAGGGTTTTCCTTTTTCAAAGTAGAAACAGCAGTTTCACGAGGATTACGACATTAAACAGAGAATCCCTGTTTCACATCCTCACCAGTTATGTCAGTCGCTGCCATGGCAATTAACCTTTGCACCTTTCCTGCCATTTAAACTGAAATGTTCTAATTCAGCCTCTCAAATTACATTTGTTCCCCCTGTTAATTTCACCTGTTAAATCAATTCCTTGCCGCCTCCGTTCAATGATCATCCGAAGGGCCGGTTGTATATTTTACCTTTTGCATTAGTTTCTTTAAACTGCTCTCAACTGCGCAATCCAAAACAGTCGTCGTTGATTGAGTGAACCGCGAGTGGTACTTGACCTGTTGTGGGTAGTTTACGACCCCGCGTGGAAACAGTAGCTGCGGATGAATTACGCCCTCTGTTGTCTGTTTGTTCCTCGCCGCAGCTCTGGCTACCACGGTTCCGCCCAACCGGTTCTCTCCCGAGGCTCCCGCGCCGCCCGCTGTCCCTGCGGCCGTCTCTTCTGTCCGCACAATGCCGGAATGCGATGCAGCCGCACGAACAGTGCCTGTGTGAGGCGGCCTTTTGGCCACTCGCCATTCAGAACGCAGACATCTGTGAGCAAACAGTGCCCATCGGGCGAATGGAACACAAACGCTTTCAGATGTTATCTCCGGTCTGTCGCTGCAATCCGTCGACTTAGATGACATCCCCGATGCCATGCAAAGTGGAACCGAACGCCAGAGTCGTCGGGGTGCGTTCCTCCAACAATTACAATAATCCCCATATCTACAGACAACGCCGACTTGCATGACGAGGCATTCCTCGATCCAAATGCACCCGCCACTCCACTTGTCGTCGACGGTATTGAAGAGGGGAAATCAGGTAAAAGAGGGTTTAGGGGTCTCAGCCGGGAGGGCGGCTGCCCTGGGAGCACTAACGAGGATGGTGTGCTCCAAGTCGGTCAGCGAGAGACTGCCGAATGAACAGGTCGCCAGTTATGTGGCTACCCTCTATCAGAGTCTAATTGAGGTTCCTTTCGAATATCCTCTCTTTCCAATCCCTGTTTCCAGAAGGACCGTATAGTGCTGTGTGCCCTGTTCTACTACGGCCATTCCCTCTTCCGTCTGGCCCTTCCCTCAATCGAGGCCATCCTCCCTCATTACCTATACGCCCTCGACATAGTCCTCATCGAAAGCACCAAAGTCAGGTAGGGTTTTCTCCTGATTCCCCTTTTTACCTCCCTCTATTCAGATTGCACCCCTCAATCAGTGAGGTGGAGATGCGTCGTTGCTGTCTCCGTGCCCTGGCCACAATTACCAGCTGGCCAACCACCTTCGGAATGGCTAGGATCCCTCGTAAATCATTCTATGATGCAGTATTCAATTACGTGTTAAGAGATCACCGATGTGCCGTTGAAGTCGAGTGCGGAGACCTACCTCCATCTGAGGAGTAGGATGTACAAGACCCTCGTCTTCAATCTGCGCAATGAAACAGACCCAGTCAATCTTCAGCTGGCTCTAGGTTCGTATTCCTTTGATATAATTAAACTTAGTCATTCCAGCCTTGTCGACCATTTTGATGGAAGAAAGCAGTTGCTTCGACGTGGGACTCACGGACGAACAGTACACAGAGATGTACCGCATCACTACGGAAATCAGTGGATCTCATCCTGAGAAGGGTAATTCATTTGGGACTATCCACTAGTTGGGGAGGAGGGCTATTTGACTATTCCCTAGCACATACTATCAAAATCCTTGAAAACAACCCCTTGAAAACCAAGGTCCCTTTTAGGTCTGTGCGTCTCCCTGGTGCGTGGGCTGATCTCCGCCGTGTGCGACCGCATCTGCCGTCCAGAGTGGGCAGGCGACCATTCGGTCTCCCTCGCAGCCATCGACATGCTCAACGCCCTCTCCCAGCTGCCCTCGGCCATTCTCTTCAGCAACGGTAGGATCTACAGTATCCATTGCAACCCCTCTCCTTCAGGCGACGTCTCCACCGGATCCCTGATCGTGGCCTCCCTCTGCCGTTTCATAGAATACCAGTTGGTCAAACCACCTCCACTTCACTCGAAGGACCTACATTCTACCGTAATTCATCCACTTCATTTTCATCTTCTTTTTGGCTAGGTTGTTTCTGCGTTTTACGCCATCTCCGTTTGGCTGACGGCAGCTCCCCTCTTGGCCGAATGCGAGGGAGTATTGAATACGATAGCTGAGACTATCCAACTGGGAATGACTGGCAGGAAGAAAAACGAGGTGAGTTTTGTTAATGGAGTAACGCCTTAGCAATGGAGCATGATCCAATCCCTTGCATTTCAGGGGGAAGAACGCAAAGCGGCCAGTCGCCGTGTCTTCGAAGCGGCCGAATTCCTCCTCCACTCCCTCTTTAATTCAGTGGTTCGTCTGAATTCCTCCCAAATACTCATTTCTGCAGGGTCGTGGTGGCCGTTGGTCCATTTGTGATGAACGTCGTTTGCTCTACCTCTACGGTCCCTCAGCCATCGACACCACCCGATTCGTACATTTCCTCATCAACGGAGACACCATAATCTCCCTCCACGAAGCCTCTCACATCATCACCCAAAGCGACGGTATGTCCATCTTTCGCCGAGTATCCTTCCGTTGACAGGCTGTCCCTGCGTGCTCTACGTCCGTCGTTCTGCCATGCAGTCGGCCAGTGTGGGCGTGGCCAGATTGAGGCCTTCTCTGGAGGAATACGGGGAGGTACCGCCCACTCCGGCTACCGTAACCACGAGTACGGATGGAAGCAAGAAGAGCTCTTTCTCCTCGTTGGCGTCTGGGTCTTCGAAAGGGAAGAGTTCGGTTTCTTCCGATGCCACACTCGGTTAGTCGCAGCTTTGGATGCCCAGCTATGCCCTTTCAGGCTCTGACGGCGGTCCTCCTTCGCCTCGAAACCCCCCGCCTACCCCAATCGGACAGAACTTCAGCATTCCTGCCGAATTCCAGCGTAACACCTGCAAATTGTAAGAATGTTTTTTTTTAATTTCACTTTTGATATTCAGGGATTTGACAGTGAAGAATCTGGAGCCTACCGGTGACACTGACGATATCCTAACGGCAATGAGCAGTCTCTCCCTGCAGACGGAGGCTCAGAGGAAGAATGTGTGGGCGGCACTGCCGGCTGAACAACAGACCACAGCACCCACTCCGTAAGAAATCCCTCTTTCCAGAGGTAATGCTTAATTTAGTGCTGTTTCGGTATGTGACTCGATCCGAGTGATGTTGTACGACCTCGGAATGGTGGACAGGGAAGGATTCGGCTCTGAGATAGTTCCCCTCGATTCTGGGCAAAGCGCCGACTTCTACCGAGACTTACATGATGTTGTGGACAGCTGCCCGTCGAGGTCGCTACAGACGGCGCACATCTTCTATGTCAAGGAAGGACAGCGAACGGCTGTCGATATCCTCGATAACGCGGTTGGCTCTCTCTCACTCACTCACTCACTCTCTCTCTCTTTCTCACTCACTCACTCACTCACTCGTTCTCTCTCAATGCAATCCTTTCAGCTAAACATCCAAAACACATCCGCCGACTTTTGTGGATTCCTTGCCGAACTGGGCGAAGGGGTCGAAGCGGGAGTGCATGACTCCTGGACAGGCCACTGGTCTACTGCTTTCAGTAGTGAAAGAAGTGAGTTGTTTAGCTCGTACTCACCGTTATAAATACGGCAGCTTTCCCCTTCAATTGAACATTCATCTCTTTTCAGAGCCTCTGGAGGAATCGGAGCCCGTGGACCACTACATAATCGACGGAGTGACCCACTCCCTGTGGTGGGCTGATGCCACCTGCGAGATCGCTTTCCTCATGCCCACGGAGCGCAGTCTCAGGATGTTCAAACAGGAACTCACCTCTCCCACTGTCAGCTCCAGGCGTAAGGCCTCCTATTTAAAATCCTGAAATCTCAATTCAGGAGGCTCTAACTTCAAAAACTCTTCGAATGTCTCAATTTCCTCGGATGAAACGAAGAGCGAGGTCTCCATGGACAGCGACGCCGTGACTGGGTCGAGGAGCCGCTCAAACGTCGGAATGGAGAGTTACGGTCGTGGGAACAGCATCGCCGGTCAGCCGGTGGCCAGACGCAGCTGCGACCTCCGTGTGATGATCATCTGGTTGGAAAGACCGGAGGACATGTACTATTTCCCTGCTGGTAATTAACCGAGTAACTAATTAGATATTTTGATTCCAGAAGAGTTGCTGTGCCTTTGTGATGATGGCAGCGACAAGACGCCAGGGAGACACGAGAAACCCGTCTACACGGTATTTTATCTGTGTCAGATTGAACAGGGACTTATCCACGTCCAAACCAGGGGTTCTCCCAACAGGTTGGTTCAAATAAATTGAAAGGATTACTGTAGCAGTGTCTAGCCACTGATTTTGTACTTTCAGGTTCGGCGAAGCGGGTCCTCTCTGCGACGGCACGGTGGTATCGCTGATGTCGTTGCCGTCTCTGATCCGGATAACTCTTCTGAACATCAGCCGACGCAACATGGCCGAAGTGGAGAAGTGAGTTCCCTCCCAACTACTCAAACAACTTGATTTCCAGTTACCAGTTCGTCAATACAAAGCGCAAGCAGGCCATCGCCGATTTCGCGAAGAAGTACACCTCCGTGCTGACTTACGAAGACTTCCTCCAGCGACTGATGCGTCCCAAATAACCTAGAGGAACGAGCATAATAAGCTTTTATTTATACATTAGTCTGTGCATAATTTTGTCTTATTTTCAGTCCGGTGTTGCTCTGTGATATGCATATTCTCTTATTTAGCCATATTAAATGAAATATTCTTATTCACTCTTCTTCCACGCTCTGTCCCTCTTCTTCTTTGGCCAAACTGCGTCTCCTCCGGTAGTCCTTCGGAAAGGGCCAGAAGGACCCAACTGAGATGAGGTACAGCTTGGCGTTGTCATCTCCCACGTAGACGTTTCCGTTGTCGTCCGTCTTCCAGCCAGCCTCATTGAATTGATTCCAAGTGGAGACTTCCGGTTCCTTCAGAGGGATACTGTAACCAAGTATTACTCTGTTACCTCTGTGGTTGCTACTGGAGGTGGAATGGGATAGTAGATACTATCGGAGGCCTGGTAATATCCACATGGACTACTGTAACCACAAGGCTGACCCAAAACTAAAAATTGTAAATTACGTGAGAAGCTGAAAGCTCTGATCTCTTCTACACGTATTTCCCTTCCATTTTTATAGTTTTTAGAATTTTATAGTTTTCCCAGTGGCTTTTAGAAAAGTATCCGGTATATTTTGATCAATAAAAATTGAATAGGGAGTAAAGAGAAAAGAAGTCGAATAGTTTACCAGTGATTTAATGTATAAAAGATTACCGGACACAAAGGATAGTAGCGCGAGTAGGGCAACGAGTCGGGGGCGATCCATCCCAAGAATGGATGAACGAGTCGGGGTGCCGGAACATCAATAACATTTGCTTTATGCTTCCAATTCTTTAAACTGTACGTGTATCATTCACAAAAACTGCGTCTGTCAAAGAATTTTCGTTTTTCAAGGGAAAATTCAATTAACGTATTAACCTTGTATGGCTCAGTCACTCTTCTCCTTTCAAGGATCAAGCAGAACAACAACATTACATCATAAAATGAAAATTGATAAGATTAACGCAACATTGAATGTTAGATAGAGCACACGTAAGACTAACGGGATGAAACTTTTTCGTTAACTCAATGTTTTATTTCACCTAATTCCCATAGATCTCTTGTTCTTGTCTATTCTCTCCAACGACCCTATTTCCTGCCTTTATTTTTCTGCATTTCCAACCAATGTCTTCCATTAGTACTGAAAAACTCTGCTTCACGTGCCGTATGTCCTGCGTCAGTGAGTCTGTCCAGTTTTTCTCTCTCGAAAGTAAACAGCGCAGTGGCTGCACTCGGCATAAACGCCTGGGGCACGTGTGGCGTCATATTAAGACCCGTTTCCGAGACTGACACCTGCAGCCAACCTGGGAGTCATGTCCGCCACGCGCACTTTTCGATCCGCGCCCGATCCGGGCTTTTTTTCTTCCAGCTGTTTCCCATCAAATAGAGGACCACATGTGTTCGACAGAGTTCACAGCGACGTTCATTCGAACTCTGCCCCGACCAGAGCCTAATCGGAATCTGAGGGCTCTTGTGGAATGACATCCTTGTTCCCTGGAAATGATAAATGAATTAGGATTGTTTACTATCTCTTTTTAAGAGTAAATTGAATAAGGCTCCGTTAAAAGAGTGGTCTCCTGGATGGGGAAAGAGTCCTTTCTTAGTCTTCTTTCTCACAACTTTTATTATATTCTCTTCCACTCTTTCTGTTACCCTTAGTTATCGCTTAGTTATTCTGTGCCTTTCATTACTTTTTTTCAGTTGTCTCTTGTTCTTGTTTTTTTTTACATCTGCCATTCACACCCACTTCTTTTGATTTGATGCCATCGTTCCTGTAAATCTTCTACCAATCCTCCGAACAGGCATTTTCAAAATATTTGCCGTCACTTAGTCACTGTCTTCCTCCGTCGACAGAGCACTTGTTTGTCGTTCCGCTGTCCTTTGAACCTTATCGCAACACACACAAACCAGGCTCCATAACAAGCTTGTCGCAAGTGCCACCCGACTGTCATTTCGCGATTAGAAGCCCTTTCTTGTCTGTTTACCTCACTCAAGTGATCTCCACTGTCAGTCTGCCCTTGAAATGCTGAACCTTGGCTTCGTTGCACTTCCCATGTGCACGTCTAGTTTATCGTCATGTAAACAAGTTCTTTGCGGCTGGTTGCAGTGCCCTTGCAGCCAGCTGAGGGCCTTCGCAGTGCATTTCCTCAGTCATAACTTTAGATGCGGCCGCCATCCTTGCTGTTTCTAGCAGCAGTGTTCCCCCTCCTAGCCGCCTATGATTACACAGGGTAACATCGTAAACTTAATGCAAAACTTAACTTTCATTTAGGTATAAACTTATCCGTTTCGAAGCGGATGAAAAACTGGCGGCTTGGTTAGAAGATCTTGAGGATGGGGGCTATGACGTAGTTTCTGAGAAAAGAAGAGTTCTCGTAGACGTTTGGGCTGAGCCTTCGAAACACAGAAAGACAGCTGACGTGCTGGTTGCTCCTGAATTCTACGAAACGCTTTTGGAGTTGCTGAAGGCAAAAGAAGCAGGGCCTGTGAGGGTACTGGACAGGGACATCCAGAAGGTCATCAAGAGGGAGAAGAGAGCTCTGGAGTCTGCGAGGAGAAGGAAGAGGGCGGTTACGTCCGTTCAGGAGTTTGATGTAAACAGCTACCACTCCTACGATGAGGTTAGGAGAGAGACGAGATCCAAAGAGAGTCAAAGAAAGAGGAGGTCATTTGTTCATTCAGATGGCAGATTTCATGCGACGACTGGCCAGAGAACGATCGGACCTAGTCAGTCTCCTCAACATAACCTCCACTTCCGAAGGCCGTCCTCTTCTCGGAGTTCTGGTTTGTACAATCTAAAATGCCTAAATCTTTCCAGATTTCTCACAAATCTCACAAACCATCTGTAAAACCTGCGATTTTTGTCGATGCTGGAATTCATGCAAGAGAATGGATTGCCCCAGCTGCAGCCATTTATATGATCCAGAAGGTTTCTTTCTCATGTGGCTAGTCCACTAGTTTAATTTAGCTGGCTTTGAACTACGGTAAAGATCCTCAAGTAACACGGACTCTGAACAAATTCGACTGGTACATTGTGCCCCAAGCAAATCCTGACGGATACGAGTACAGTCGCCAGACGGTAGGTCATCTCTAGTACAAAGGTTACTTTATGTTTAGGACCGATTGTGGCGAAAGACGAGATCAAGAAATGTAACTGTAAACAGATGGTGTGTTGGGGCAGACGCCAACCGAAATTGGGGCTACCGCTGGGGAGAGGCTGGGGCCAATCGACAGCCATGCTCCAACATTTACGCAGGGAGCCATCCCTTTTCTGAGCCAGAAATCGCGGGGATCAAGGATTTTATCACTTGGAACATTCCACAATTGATTGTATACGCAAGTCTCCATTCTTATGGACAACTGCTTCTGTCACCATGGGGATACACAAACGAAAAAACCGACAACTACGTTGACCAAGTAGGTAACTCTATCCCACTGTATTGTAATTCATTTCTGCTGTTTCATTCATGGTAGATCAAAATATAACTAAATGTTTTAAGAGAAACGCAGCTAGGGCAGCTGTGGTAGCCATGCGCAACTCTACAGGAGCCAACTACAGCTACGGTACAATTTCCGAGTTGATGTGTAAGATTTCCCTGTTATTCCCCTTCCCAATTCAAACTTAGATCCCGCCTCTGGAACAAGCATTGATTATATGCAGCACCGGGGGATTCCCTACATCTTTGGTGTGGAATTGAGGCCGTTGGATTCAATCGACTCTTACGCGTTCAGTTTGCCTCCAACTTATATTAAACCGACAGGTAGGCAACCTAGACAGTGGAAATTAGAATGAGTTCAGGGGAGGAGATGCTGGCTGGGTTGGTGGCAATTGGAGACTATGCTGTGGTGCATCAGAGACTTTGATACGGCACTTTGACGATCTCGCTCAAGATACGGCCTTTATAAAGAATTACTGGTTGAATCAGAGAGAGAGAGAGAGAGAGAGAGAGAGAGAGAGAACATAGAGAGATTTATGAGTGTTGTTATTTCGAACTTTCGTGCGCGCTCTCTGATCATTCAACCTTTCTGTCTAGATTATGCCTCGGTATTCCGTTGTGTTTGCCGGGCCGTCAGTGATCAAATAACCAGGGCTGTTCCAAGGTGCACTTTGATTATTTGGAGCTCTCTGAAACATCAAAACAAAGAAGTACTTACAATCTCTCACCTCTTTAACTAATTTGATAAATGTTAGTGTTGATTGATCCCTAGAAGCTTTTATGAGCGATCCCTGCGAACCCTGGACCGCCGACCGGACACATCGCCTGTCTCACGCCTAAGACTGTTTGCAGGAGGGGATTATGCGCCATGGATCAGCCAAACACACCATGAATAGTTTCTTTGTTGTGTTCCTGTCTGAGAATAACTCCATGCAATTTTTTGGAAACGGGAGAGTAGTTGATTGAAACTCACAAATGCGGGGAGAGCTCTAAAACATTAAACAGTGTCATATGTGCCTTCTTTCAAGCTGATTGGAAGAAATAAACATATGTAACATATAATATGTTCCGCTCTGTGTAATACAAGCAAAAGTTTAAAATTGTGACACATTTTTTGTTATTTTCGGTTATGCGCAAACTTTGTCCAATAAAGGGGAAGAAGGGGTTTTGTTGATAACGGAACGGAAATTCAGGTTATAAATGAGGTCTGCAGGAGGAACAAAGGGTCCTTTCTCCTGACAATTGTCTCCTGCATTCCCTAAACGGGTTGGGTTCGCAGCGACCTCTCTGCTTCCCAGGTGCGTGGGCACCGGGGCACCACCGACAAAGCATGCTTTTTGCAAAGTCTTCGTCTGTGGGCGCCGACTCGGCGGCTCTAGCATTGTCCGACTGTTGCGACACGCCTCAGCAAACAGCATGAGCGCGAAAAACAGAGTTCTGGCACATTTTATTGACATAGGTCAGCGGTCCGCGTATTTAAGCTCCGACGGACGCCCTGAGGGCCGAATTAAGCGCCAGCTCTCCATCTCCAACATGCACTGCTCCCTTGTGCTATTTGTCCTCCTCGCCCTCTTCTGCTGCCAGACTCTTGCCCAATACGACGACCTCTCCGTTCTAGAAGAGGTCCTGGCACGAACTGCCTCGCCTCACAGATTCTCTAAAAAGGGCGTCGCTCTCGGTGCAGAAAACTCTTCTTCCGCAGAAGAGAACAACAACAATGCAACTGAGATCGCCACGGGAGAGGAGGACAAACAAGTTAAGGTGGTAGAAACAATCCAGGAGGTCAAGGAGATCAGCCCCAGCACTGCCACATCCCCCGCAGAGGAGAATACCACCGCCACTCTTGTCCCTGAGACCACAGCGGAGGAGCAGACGACCACTGCCACTTCTACTGGTGAGGCTTAACGAATACTTTTCACTTTGATCGCTATGTTAATTAAACGACCAAAATAGAAATAGTTTAGAACCTTTTGGAGGTTACTTAACTGTTTTAATGCTTGGGATTTATAAATCACTTCTAACAATTCTTAATTTAGTTTTCATCATTAAAAAAACTAATTTTTCAGAAACCATCACCACTTTCGAGGAGACAGTGATGTCATCTGAAACGACCACCAAAACGGCAGAGATGGTTACCACAGAAGAGGCCTCATCCACCACGACAGAGGAGCCGAATACCACCACTGCTGAAGAGACGACGACCACGTTCCCCGATGTGGTTGAGGAGACAACCGAGGGCCCAGAGATGCTCTTCATGGGCATGAAGCGACCCGATCTGGCCACTATCTACCGCCGCCTTTTCCCCTTCAGGGCGTGAACGATCCACCAATGACACACAGTAGTCTGAATCAGACCACAGTAAAGATATTCTTTCTTTTATTCCTCTCCTCTTGCAAAGAGTGTTATGAGAAGACGAGAGAGGCTTTGGGGGTCTTGAACCAACTGCCAGCCGTCGGTTTGAGGAACGGACCAGGGTCGGCGACGGCGGGGAGTGGGGAGGGGAACTGGAACAATGTTTTAAGGGCGGTACTTTTATACCTGTGGTTGTAGATGGAAGAGGCGAAGAGGATGAAGAAGGAAGCGGAAGGGGGACAGTTGTTGAAGGAGAGGACGGAATGGTGCAGGCGAGTTGAAACTCTTCGGAAGAGAGATCGCCGGGCTTTGAGGTGCACTTCTCTCTAAGACAATGAAGTTAATGAAAAATAAGAAACAAGGGGAATAGAAATAGATAAAGAAAGGAGGAAAATGAGGAAAGAAAAGAAGAGTGCATTTTCTGCAGCAGACATTTTGTGACTCAGTGCAACACCTTTAAATGCGTGAGAGTGCCGGCTTACTTTCTTCTTGCACTCCCCATCCCTTTTGCGTTACCCTTACTTACCCCTTCTTTTCAAGTATCCCTTTGTGCACTATAAACTCACCGCCAAAGATCGATGAGTTCCGATTTGACAGCCTCAGAAAGTCTATTCCAAATCCCTTGGCGCTCTTCTTTTAAAACTTGAAGGCGATTGTGGACAGAGACTGATTGAGGCGACAGACGCCGTAGCTGAAAATGGATCCAATATCTTCACGAAAAAGTTGCTTCTTTTTTCTTGAGTGGCGCAAGCTTTTTTCTCTCCTTTTTATGAGATTTTCTGTTTTTTCATTTTTCTGTAAGACCTTAAAATAATGTGGTCGGCCTTATTCTAAGGCGTGTTCCTCTGAAACTCAAATATTGACCTAGGTCGCTACAAAGAACAGCCGCAGACGGCCATTTCGACCAAAATATAAACAGCATTTTGAAGCAGATAAAATATACAAAATGTATTATAAAAAGACTTTTCTTCGATTCTTTGTGCAAAAATACTTGATTAATAATGTATGTGCCCGTCTGCGTGGTAATCTATAGTTACTTCTAACAATTAATCAGAACATTTTTCTTAAGTTTAGTGGAAATTTCGCTTGTTAGAGTGGTTTGAACCCTGGAAACCTCCCTTTGAACCAAAAGTGCCCTGGGTACTCTTCGGTCTCTGCCTGAACCTGTCTGCACCCGCTGCAAATACCTCTTTCAATGCTTTTCAATAGTCTCTCACGCCTGTTTGACCCCGCGTAAACCCTTCTGTTCCGTAACCGGACTCCGCCGTCGGAGTCCAAAGTGTGCTTTGATCTCGGCTGACCTTCTGCTTGTAGCGAGTGTCTCTTTGCTCCATCTGCCGCACATATCGCTCAAAGAACTCTGTCGCTTCCACGTCCAACAGGTCGACGGACCACTCGCGAAGGAGACGGGCCCGGTCACGATCCGGCAGGGAGCGATTGGAGATAATCTCAAAGGAATAATACCAAAGCGACAACTAACCAAATTGAATTCATGGAGGTTTTCAGGAGAGAGTCCCCTCAAAAACGACGTCTCTGAAGGCAGTGGAGCGGCAGTCGTCCCAATGGCCAACACAACCCTCGCCCTCAATTCGTCTGGCAGTTTTGCCACTAACTCTTGTGTCTGCTGCATTTGTCTGTGCAAAACATCTTCCAGATGATCTGATGGAATGCTACCTTTCACATCCTTCAGAAGTTCGCAGTCCATTATACCAAATCTTTCTGAATTCTCGTCGATATTGTAATGGAAGAAGTGTGACGAACGATGGAAGGGAACAACGGTCGTCATGTTGAGAAATGTGTTTTATCTAAGTTATTATTATAGGTCCTGAACCATCCGATTCTTCGCCTATGCGACTCCTTCTCTCGTTCGTGTGCCAAAATAATATAGTAGCATTCTTTATTTCCCGCGCCGAAAAAGCTTTGTACAAGGGTGGCTCAGGGCCGGGCCGGCCCGACCCGAGAACCTTTGCATGTTTAGAACTATTGTTTACAACAAAAATAACAGAAAAATAGTAAGTTTTGAATGAGTTAAATTAAAAATTCGATTTTCAGAAAACCTCGGGCCGCGGGCCGCTTCCCCGAAATCCACGGCCCGGCCCGCGTTTCGGCCACCCTTGGCATTGTGTTTGTCAGATGCAGACCTCTTGTTGTGGAGAACCGGCATCCTCAGCAGAGACAACGATGGAGGAGAGGAGGAGCAGCTGCCAGCCGACTATCGCCAGCCGTGGCATAAGTGTGACTGACCCAACTGTTTGCAGATTACCCCATCAATCCGCGACAATCAACAACATTACGACTTTATATACACGTATATCACGAAACACTGAGAGTAACCGTATCGAAAGGGGACCAGAAACTCAGAGAATGCATCTTACAAGTTGAAACAAAGTGAGATTGCACAATTACTGTAGATTCTTGCTGGGTGGCTTGTAGACCAGGTCGGCCCAGAGGAAGGCCGTCACGCACTGTACCAATTCGTCGAAGGCCTTGTCCATCAGAGAACCGCTGGAAGTCGTTTAGGTCGAAGGAGAAAAAGACACTTACAAGTACATCTGCTGTTGGCTGCCTTCGTAGTCAATGGCTTTCCTGAACAGCATCAGAATGTTGGGAGTATCTTCACCGCGACACGTCACCAGGAACAACACCGGGTTCGCAGGATCCGTGACCACAAGGGCCTGAATTTGGATTTTTATCCGGAATTAGATGTCAAGTGGTGTAAACAAACGATAATACTTATTACGATATAGAAGAATTTAGATATTATAATATTATACACATATATTGACAAATCCTACTTTTCTGAAAGGGAAGACGGTGTCGAGAGGGGAAGAAAAGTCTTCGGAATTCGGCAGGTCTTTCGAATAAGATTCGAAGAGCCGACAGCGGGCGGGCCCAAACTTGTAGACGAGGAATCGACAGAGACGGGCACAGCTGGTGCCCTGGAGCAGACTCTTCATCCTGAATCCCGTCAACCCCATCTCACAGAGATCTCACCGTTGGTCCCTCTGATCCATGTTCTCAAATGTGACGAGTGGGATCAATCCGTAGAGTTCGTCGATGGCCACCTCATGGAGGATTTGCGTGCGGAGTAGTTCCCAGATGAGCTCGGAGGCGCCTCCCTTGGCCAGTGGCCCCAAGCGAGGCAGAGAGACCGTGTGGTGGGTGGGCAGGGCGTTCACCGTGTTCCACAGAAATTCGATGCGGCACTGGCGATTGGCTTCCTGCACGGCGGTGGTCACTCGCTGGCAATAAGTCTTAGTGGTGTCCTCCAGCAGCTGAAAGAGAGGGTCGATAGGAAAAGGCAATGACTAACTTGTTGGAGGTCTCGCTGGGCGGTGCTGAGGAACTGGACGTAGACTACCTTCTCTCCGGGGATCTCTCCATCTGAAGTGGATTGTAAGGTGATAAAGAAGAGCTTTCTACCTTCGTCTCCGACGGGTTGAGACCTGTGTCTCAAGGTTCCAGACCCCTGAATGGCAATGCTAAGGTCGCTGTCTGATCCTCGAACTCGTTCCGGAACGGCCATCGGCGACTGTTCACCAGAACCTTTGAAGGAAACCTTATATGCGTCTCATCCAGACAAACCAGTGGTATCCGTATTCACAGTAACGGGTGTTGTGTGGCCACCGCTGGAGAAACGCCTTCTGCTTACACCGTCCACGGCTGGCAACTTTCCGGAACTGAAACATGCAATTGTACTCTCTTCAGAAGGATACTCACTTGACCATGTTCATCATGGCTTCTATCTCCGATTCCAGCTGTTCCTCCGTTGGTTGGAGAACGTTCCTGAACTCTCCGACGTCGCTCTGTCTGGAATCTTCCCGATGCCGGACTTCATCCATCGGACGAGCTGAAATGGATCATCCATGCATATTCAAACTACTCTACTTTGATCCTTGTCAATAAGGATGAGGTAGAGTGCGAGATGGAGCATCCCCTGTGTCTCCTTCTTCCTCTTGTCCTTGATCAAAACGCAGATCCTCGAGTATTCCTCCTGAAACTCTCTTTCCCTCAATCCGTAGATTGCCTCACATTTTCATTCATCTCCGAGGATACCAACATGTATTCGTTCTCGTGTCTCACATTCGCAGCGTCGTTTTCCTCATCCGTGACCTGGATAAAAGTAATTAACAGTTGACCTCGAATTCTAATTACCCTGATCCTGACTACGCGCCAGTTGAACTTTTCCTCATAGTTCTTGTTGAGGAAGCATTCCCAGACATTCGAGGCAGAGATACTCTCGGGCAGTTGGAAAGAAGAGCGCTCTGAAAAATGAATTGCTAAAGTTGAAGAGAGACGAGCCTTCGTAGACGCAGTTCCTGGCATTTGGAGGACGACACCCGTAGTAATTCAAAAAGTCGAGGAGGAAGGTGTTGGTGTTGTATCCGTGAGAGAAAAGGACCTCCTGATGGACCAGGTAGCGTTCCATCATCCGCAGGTGGAAGTCATAGGTGAAGGAGTGCACGTGGCAACGGGAGCAGATCATATCCTTCATGTCCTCCAGTTCGGACAGTTTGGCCGTGGCTGTGTCTCCGAAGGGCTGGTCACGGAGCAATAGTTCAGGGACAGTCCACATGCCCACGGCTATGATGAAGTAGGGCTGGACGAAGAAGAGACGCACGATTACGATGCCTCCTGGATAGGGTAAGATGAAGGAAAGAAGAGAGAGGCTTACCCTCTACAGCCCTGAAGAGACAGACAGAGGGTGGGTAGCTGCTATTCCCCCCGCCGCCAGAGTTCCTCTTGTATTCTGTACTGTAGTAGTTGCGTGCACGGCTACTGAACCCAGATAACATTATTTGGGACTGAATCTCACGTAGGGAGTAGGTCTGTCACATTGAATAGCTGCAGCCCCAGCATCTTCAAGTAATCTACGTACTGCTTCATCAGTTTGTAGAGCATTATGATGTGGCACGGGTCGTCGTCCTCCCTGGCCGTCGGCTGTCTAATGATGGCGTTGTTCTGTTGACTGAAATGACTGTCAACTAATGCGTGTAATTAGAACTGACTGCATTGTGCTGGCGCGGGTGCGTGCCGTTCCGAGAGAGCCAGAGTTCATGAATCCAGGGGCACGGGGAGGTGACGTCACGTGACGGGGCTCGGGCTTACCCGTGTAGCGAACCTTAACGGGTCTGTAGATGAACATGGAAATGGTGGTAGGTACCTCTCCGACTTTCCTACGCCAGTGGGGGAAGAGGAGGACGGGGGTTTGGACGTAGTGCACACGGCGGGCACAGCTCTGCAGAAGACCCAGGTCGTTCTCCTATAAGGATGAATATTATTAATCTCTCTTTCTCTCGGCTACCCTAATGTCGGGTATTCCCCTGAGGAGTCTCTCGTGGATCTCCTGCACCCTCTGATACTCCTCAATCTGTTTCTCCACCTCCTCTCTCATGCATTCAAACTGTTTCAGGTGTCTTGTAATTGGACAAGAAGACTGGAAAACCGGAGCTAAAATGCAATTTCTCCGAGACTTCCGTGGACAGACTACCGAATCTCTTGTGTGAGCGGAAGAGTCTCCTGGCCAGGTCGATGTCCATCCTCACAGTCTGACTTTTCCTATTGTCGGGAGGGTAATCCAGTTTGGAGAGAGACAGGGGGTCCTGGAACACCAGAGGCATGTAGGTGTTGTTCGGCTGAAAAGAGAGATGAGGGGGTTTGCACTGGGAGATGCCTTGTATCTGAACTCCGACAGGAGGACATTCGTCTCGGGTGTTCGGTTGATCTCCTTGATCAGACGAGCCTTCGCGTTCCACCAGCACACGGTCCTGCAATACAAAAGTAGTCGAGTGAAGGAGGTTGCTCACCTGGTGAATATCTCGTCAATGTGTCTGACCTTGTCGGCCATGTAGTTGTACATGTAGAGGGAGATGGTGTTCCCCCTGACAGAGCAGTACATGACCCTCCTCCTGGGAATGAAGGGGGTCAGACAGGGCAGGAAGTTCCAGAGGTTGTCCTTCTTGTCCATTTGGTTCAGCAACTGCTTCAGAACGGCCGGGGGTTCGCTGGCCGTCTTCTCGTAGCCATAGCGCTGAGACTCCTTGCTGACCTCGTGGCAGTATGCGATCAGCATGTACTGTGGGGCGTCATCTGAAGCGGCGGAGGACTCGTCCTTAAAAGAGAAAAATAAGGGCAAATGAACACAAGAACCAGGTAGGTGTTGTCCCTGTCCGGATTCAACACTTCGTAGAACTCTTCCTTGTTCCTGTGTACTCTTTCGCAGACGATGACCCTGTCGACCAAGAGAGGGTTGATCAGAATGTCAGCCTTCGATGACATTTCCTCTATCTTCTGACGTAGAATGAACAGAGCCTGAAATAGGCGTCAGAAAGAAGCCAATGTAATTGGAACCTTGCGAACGATAGAGAAACTGTCGAATTGGTAGGAGAAGCACTCGAAGGAGTTTCCGTAGAATTCGTGGTTGGAGACTACGAAACTCATCCATTGCTCGATCGACGGGTAGAAACCGCCACTCACACGTTCCGGTGCCCGATCTCGGGAGACTCTGAAACACACTTTAATTGAATATGAAGAAGGGGATTACGGTAGCACTATCTCCTCACGGCCCAGTTCGGAGGCGATCGATCCACGACGGGTCTCGCTGAGGGTGAAGCCCTAGAAGGAAGAATTGTGGTTTCAAAGCCATTTGAACACACCGAGGACCCCCTCTTCATTGAACTCGTGTCCGATGAGCCATTGGGTGGCAGCTGCTGCAGGATTTCGGTAGAATCTCTCTTGCGGAAGGAACGACGGGCGGCGGCTGCATCAGATGGGCCGGGGGAGGACTTGGGAGAGAGCTCTGAAAATATCTTGTTCCTAAATATTGAGAGGGCAGACTCTGAGGAGTGGTGGAGACTGGGCTCTGAGGAGGCAGCAGAGAAGAACCGAGTGTCCCACTCTCCAAGACATTGACGTTGAGGATACCGTACTCTGTCACGACGTCACAGAAGGACTGCAACAGAAGGTTTAGGGTCAAAGGGGAGGCACTGCACCTGCTCGGCGAAGATATGTAGAATGTGCTTCAGTTCTGGAATGCCAACATCTCCCGCATCAGCCTGCCAGAGGATAATTTGAATGTACCCACAGATACCTGAAAGAGAACTCTTTTTTTAGCAATAAATTAAACGACAAACCATCGATGCGAGAGGGTGTGATCGGCCGTCCATTGACAGCAGCCGCTTCCTGGCCCATCACCAGCTCAGCCTCAGACCGCGTCAACACGTCGAATGCGTCCTGCACGACTACAGTATCCCTGGAATTCTTCACGAGAGCCTTGTGCGATTCCAAGCGGAGGACTCCGTCGCTGAGGGGCTCCATCTCTCCATGGGCATTCACGATCCTCATCTCAACACATGCGATTCCTAAGAGGCACTGTACCTTCCTAAGTTAAAGGTCTAACCTTTCAGACGGGATCCCTCCTGTCCGCTTTTGATGCAAAGGTAAAATACGGGGGCGTACTGTCGATCCATGGCTTCTCGGGAGAGCAGAGGGTAGGGACGGAAGGGACGGGACTCTCCCGACTGGGTCTCCTGTGAGAACTATTTCAGGAGTGCAAGAGAGAACTAGGCATTTGGACACGAATGGACAAAGTGGCTAGGAAGACGGGGAGAGGCGGACTCACCCTGATTCTGGCGGCATGGGTGAACATCTGGAGGTACTGGTGGTAGTAGTAGCTGACACCCGACATGAAACGGGAGAGACCGAAGGGAATGGAGAAGTGCATCACGGCCACAGGACGGGTCTCGTCCGGTTGGATGAACTGAAATGGGGAAAGTTGATTCCTCCCTTTCTCTCTCTCTCTCTTACCTCGATATCCGCTGGATCCAGAAGTGACCTTGGGTTCCTCTTCCAAATATCGATAAGCTTCTCCAGCACTCGTTGGTTGAGTTTCTTCTGAAATTCCCCGTTTACCCTCCTCTGCGTCCCTCACCTCCAGTAACTCGGTCGTCAATCCAACTGAAAATGTCTCGCTAGGCTTGCGAACGCCGAACCCGGCCACCAGAATGCACGTGTTGGATTCCATCCGCACCTTTGCCTCTCTGAAATAGCCGTAGAATGAGAACAGTCCTTTAATTCTTACGCAATCTCTGCCTTGGTCAATTCTACACTGTACGACTGGAGACTGTTGGTGAATGTCTCGAAAGAGGTGTAGATTTGGAAATAGAGCACATTTCCATTCTCCTCCCTGAATTTCTTTCGTTGGAGAAAGAGAGGCAGAACCCACTTGAAGACGAAGGTGTTTGGTATGTTCATCACCATGTGCTGCTCCAGTCCTCGTCTCAGTATCGAAGCCGCTTCGTAGAGGAGGCCGTTCGGGTTTTTGCTTCGCAAACGAGGATGTATCTCCAGCCTTGAGATGACAGCGTAAGTTTTATTGGAGAATTCCTACCATTTCATCCACTGAACGGGACATGCGAAGCTACCTGGAGCAAAGGTGTAACGGGCGGCCGTCCCAGAAAACGGAGAGTCCGGGTTGGAGGTCCAACTGACGTCTTCATCTGATGAAAGAGTTAGAAGCCCTGATTCCCACGACTCACCCAATATGGAATCATTTCCCAGGGAAACAACGCCATCTGGCGAAGAAGCCACCTCCTTTGTCATGAGCAGGGAGTGGCATTCCCTCTTCTCGAACATGTGGTGCAACAAGAGCTCCTGAAGAAAATAATGACTACGGCAGGCGATTACAGAACCTGGTTTATGATTCGAATTGTCTGTCTAGCCAGTTTCCAAGTCAAATCGTAGATTTTGTAATGGGAGGGCTCGGTGGCATATCTGAAAAGAAGGGAATTGAGAGAGAGAGAGAGAGAGAGAGAGAGAGAGAGAGAGAGAGAGAGAGGAGAGAACCTCTGGCAAAACTGGAGGGTGACGCAGGTGTTATCGACAGTCAGGATCACCCAGAAATCACATAGCAGGTCCTTCCTCGACAGGTCAAAGTCTTGCAGCAAACTATCTAAAATCCGCCTTAGTTAGGCGTCTTCTAAATCCCACCGCTAATGTAGGCGTTGTCCACTATGCTCACTTTTCGAGACGGTGGTCTGAAATTATGGAATCAACTGGGATTCGAGGAAAACTAACCTAGAAACTTCGGTGCCCTCCTGTGCCTGTTCCTCCGAAGTAGAGGTCAACTGAAAACCGTTGTTTTTATTTAAAAGAATGAAAACCTTGTTGGAATGACCTCGCGAGAGATGGGTCTTGACCTGCTGTTCGAAGGCCTCCTTGTCCTCCACGCGACAGATGTAGTAGACGTTGCTGTTGCCGGATCTGCGGAGGACACAGTAGTCCACCACCATGTTTTCTAGACGTTTCTGAAAGGCAGAGCATTAGTGGAGATAGAGAGTCATTTGCATATGATTTAGACGTTTGCGTCAATTGGCGTTGCGTGCTTGCCGTCTTCCCCATTCCCTCGTTTCCCCTTCATTTCACTCGGATGCCAGGCGACGCATCGGTCCTTCCCTCGGAGGATGTCTACAAGGAGGAGGAGAAGGTCCTCCGCGAACTGGACTACTTCCACGGCTTCATCCCCCGGGAGGACCTGCCGTACCTCATCCGCTCCGACGGCGACTACCTCCTCCGCATCAGTGAGGTCGACTCTTCCCATGGAGGCACTGCCATCAAGATCAAAAGAGATGTAATCCTTTCGTTGATAGCCGACTGTGACCAGGAGTCGATGATGGTAGCACCTGACCAGGAGCCAATGTCAAACATGAACAAAAAGTCCAAGGTTAGGTTGAAGAAGACTGGGTTACGGTAGTTTCAGCTGAGGAATATGGTGGTTCGTCGGACGAGCAACAACAAGTACATGATTGAGATGGACAAGGTGTTCGACACGATCAAGGAGCTCATGTGCCACTACCAGAACAACTACGGAACACTCAACAAAGTGAGACTCATTCGGGAATCTGAGACTCGACCATTCAAGGCCAAGTTCAAGCTGTGGAATGGAGTGAAAAGGGCCCGTTGGGAGCTGCTGCACAGTGAGATAGTCATGGGCTCTCTTCTGGGAGAGGGGGCCTTCGGAGAAGTGCGGAAGGGCGTTCTCAACAGAAAGGGATCCACTCGGGAGGTAGCTGTGAAGCTGACGAAGGGAGTGGACGACCTGTGCAAGGAGAAAATCAAGGAGATGATGAGGGAGGCCCGGCTGATGAGGAACCTCCGCCACCGCAACATCGTCCGTCTCTACGGAGTGGCCGTGGATGAACAGCCGCTTTACATCGTGCTGGAGCTGGTGAAAGGAGGAGCTCTGAACTCTTACTTGGAGAAGAAGAAGGGAGAAGTGGAGATCAAGGAGAAGATGGGTATGTGTCTGGGAGCAGCCCAGGGAGTGGCCTATCTCCACAAGCAGAACATAATCCACAGGGATCTGGCGGCGAGGAACTGCCTCTACTCTGAGACCAAAGTGGTGAGAATAAGAGAAAGGTGCCCCGAATACTACATTTCAGGTGAAGATCAGTGACTTTGGTCTCTCGCGGATGGGCAAGGAGTACCAGATGAAATCGAAGATGAAGCTGCCGATCAAATGGCTTTCCCCCGAAACGCTCACTAAATTCGTGTTTACGGACAAGACGGATGTGTACAGCTATGGAGTGATGGTCCACGAGATATTCGCAGATGGAGGGGAGCCGTGGGAGGGAATGTCGAACACGGAGGTGAAGAAGGCGGTGATGGAGGGGAAGACGCTTCCGATGAGAGAGGCCCCCCAGAGGGTGCGGACCTTCTTCCACGAGAGGGTGCTGACCAAGGAGGGAAGGGCTGCCATGGCCAATGTGGTGGAATTCTTCGAGCAGCAGAGCAGGGAGGGAAAGGCGGATGTTGTGTCGTCGGATCTGAAGGACAGCAGCGACACCGGAGGGAAGACGAGTGTCTACGGGCCGAGCATCCTCGAAAAGAGCGTTCTGGAGTCTTCTGGGGATACAAAGTCTGTTGCCACAGGATCCCGCCCGAGCAAGAGCAACAGGGAGGAGGAGGTGAAGGCGCGGCTGATTCCTTCCAAGAAAAAGTCCGGATTGTGAGTCATCTGGAGGCATTGGATAACATCATTCTTCAGCCATAACCGCCACTAATGGGAGAGAAGAACCGGCAACATCTCGTATTGATCCGTGAATAAAGTCGCCTACGATCACAATAAATAAACATGGTTTATTGCAAAATGTCACATTGTTGTTGTTTTCGTTGTTATCTACCAGAAGTTAAAGCCCCGCTTCGCGGGTCTTTTCCTTCTGGTGTCGGCGGCCTTCGGCCGCCTCGGGGCCGCTTCGCGACCCAACGGACAATAACGTTAGTGGGTGAGCGCTCGGGTCGGGTACCAAAGTGCGGCCGGCCGCTCCGGCGCTTCGCGCCTCCACGGATGGCGGTTTTCCCATTTCTACCCTCTGGAAATGCACCCATTTCTACCCTCTGGAAATGAGAAGGCCGATTCATAGAAATTTCACGTTGCGCTGCTAACCAAGAGAGAGAAAACCTTCAAATGTATATAAGGATCTTAAGTATTATTGTATGTTTGTAAAAGTTCGATAAAGCAAATGTTTAGTTTAGGTACGTTTCAAGTTGTAATCTTTTGTCCCGCTTAAACTAGGTTCTTGTCATCAAAAAGGGAGGCAGTCCTACCGAAAAGAAACATTCTCACCTTGAGGTCGTCGATGGCTTCTGGAGACGGTAGAACGAGCGATAGTTCGCGTATCCTCTGGGTGACCCTGTTGCCCATTCCACTCGTCTTGCACATGTTGTTCTTCCCGTTGTCGCTGAAACTGTCGCCCACTTCTCTCGCGATGAAGCTGGATATCTTGAGGAGCTTCTCGTGTGTGATGTCGTCCCTTCGACTGTCGATCAACAGAGACTCCAACTCCAGCACTCGGTTCATCGTCAGCAACAGCTCATTCACCGCTGCTCGTTCCTAGAACAACATAGGACATGCCTTATTCCTCAAACTTACTCTTTCGGGTAATTTGGCGAGGAAGAGGTCTGATCTGCCCGACAACTCGTCTTCATCTTCCTCGCCGCTGTCCAAAGCATCGGCGAATGGTCTATACGCGGGCGAGGTCAGAACGTAGACGAGCAATCGCACCTGGATCTTCGATACATCTGAAATAGATATGATTAAGCCTAACCAAGGGAATTGCCTTCATCGACGGCCGCCTTCTGGCACAAATTGAGGACCTGATTGGCACAGGTGGGGAAGAAGGCCACCGGGAAGTCCTCCTGGACACCAGAGGGGAATCTGGCCCCGCAAGTGAAGTACAGGAAGAGGGGATGCTCCCTATCGTCCTGTAAATATTATATTACAGCGGCTTCCAACCATAGGTTACTTAATTAGCAACCCACTTTTCCAAATTTCGCCCTGGCCCTATTGATCCTTTTCTCAGCCATCGCCTGCTTCAGTGCGATGCGGCTCGCTTTGGAAGAGTCAGAATTCTTCACGGACACCTCGCCCGGCGACACCTCAGAATCTGCTAAATTTCAATAATTGGCAAGAAATTAAAAATAATCTAACCCAAGGTATTGGAATTCTTCCTTTTGGGTGCGGAATTCGACTGATTCTCTGACGGAACGGTAGATGCCTTCTCTGCCTCCTGGGGAGATGCCACTGTGGTCATATCTGCTTTTTCTGGAGATTTCTTTGGAGATACGACACTCTCCAATGAAGTGGCAGTAGCTGTGGAGGTACTTTCTTTTGCAGCACTGACGCCATCCTTCTTCTCCTCTGGTGGCGGCGGTAGTTCCACTGGTTTCACCCGATCCCTTGAAACGATTTGTGTTAGCGAGGAATAGAGACCTACTGGGGATGGGGAGTGAAATAGAAGTAGTTGGTATTGCATGGAACTGGCAGGAACCGTCTGTCCAGCACTTCCTCAAAGACCTTCTTGAGGTTCGTCTCCTGGCAACAGTCTCCATCGTTCTGAAACAATTATTTTCCAACGAATAACCCTCTGCAAACGGGATAATCTGGCTTCAAATGAGAACAGAAAGTCTCCAGGGCGGTGTTGACGGCCTCAATTTCTATGGAGTTGTAGGGACAGAGCTCCTCCAGGACAAAGGCAACGTCTTCTTTAGAAAGGGGGACATCTGAAAGAGGATTAATTAAAGTCATTGATTTAGGTAGTTCGATTGAATACTTCAGAAATCATAGATGGCTAGTGAAGGCAAACAAGACCAATATGAAGTAGGCAGCGTTTAAGCGATGAATGGAGTCTAAACTTAATTTTATCTGGGATTTAAGATTTGATTCTTCCAATCCAAAGGAACACCCGGGGTAATAATTAATTAGAATACAAAAAGGACGCTATATTGCGAATTCCCGTAGACAATGTTATTCTTCTGGAATTTCACTTGCCCGGTCGTTTGTGTCCTTCGTGGACATGGCGATCTACATGAAGCTGAGACGACGTTCCATCATGTTGTAAGTCACACACAATTCCGAAACTAGCGTCTCTTAAGGAAGACGGAAGTAAAAAAGCCTCAGAGGGCTGGTTCGAGCCAGGGATCTTCACCGAAAGCCCGTGCCAGGAGGGGCAGTTCAGTCCCCGCTTCGACCCCCCTTCCCGCCGAAGAAGTCGAGTCTTCCGATCCTTCCGTTATCCAGCTGAGAAGCAGTCGCATCAGGTTTATTAGTTTTTCTAGTTATTGTCCTTAGTCCTAATTTTCTTAAGGAAGAAATCTTTTTTTCCTTAAGAAAATTAAGACAAAAGCGACAACTCGGAAGCGATCAACCAAACGAAAGAATTACGAATGATTCCGATCGCTCTGTTGCCTGGGACATTCAGGCCAAGAAGAAGAAAATGACCCGTCGATCTTCCATTCTCAGAGAAGCTCCCGCCCTGGCCCATCACTCGCCAGCCCAAACGCAAGTTCTGCCGGATGATCTCCTTTTGAATGAAGAATCTGTGGGAAATGTTGACATCTGTCCCGACTACCCAATGAAGGTAGTCCGAATGGACCTCTATGAAGACCCCGATTGGCTCCTCCTTACGGTAAAACATTGATTCTTTTTTTGTTTGACTTCTTTGTTTGCCAGATTACGAATGATTCCGATCGCTCTGTTTCCTGGGACGTCCAGGCCAAGAAGAAGAAACGCCTAGGCTTCGAGCCAAACAACGGGATTCTCGACGGAAGGAAGTCCACCGCCATTAAACTCATCATTCAGCCGTTCGACAGGACAGAGGACTTGGGAAAGGACGCGATTACGGTCAGATGGACGAATGCCCTGGGAGAGGAGTTTAAGAAGGAATGGTTCAAGGGAGAGACGGAGGTCCGCCAAAAGACAGTTCCCGTCGGCTACATTCAGTAGATTCCTCCGAAATGAAGATGTAATGGGACGACCATAGAAATAGACGTATAAAGAAACTCACAGGCTCTGAGCAGAGTGTAGATGGCGGAAGCGAGAGCCCTGTCGACCACCGTCTGATTCAATTCCTGCACGACGGTCTTCATTCGGACCTGGACGTAGTTTGTAATTAGGGTGCGGGTCCTTCGGTCGTTGGACACCCAGTTCAGAATCAGACTCTCTGAATTCAAATGGTTTCTGAAGCATCCTTTGCCTACCATTCACCAGGTCTTCGGCGGGGAAGGAGTCGGCTCCAGTCCAATTGTCCGTCTTCTTCAGAGTGAATTCATTGAAGCGACTTACTGTCTCTCGTTTAACGAGACCGTAGGCCAGGAGGGCCTCATCACAGATGGAGACTATGACGGGGAAGTCTGTAAACAAACGGATTAGAAGAAATAAAGTCTACATTACCCAGAGATCCATCGAAAACATTAAAGTCGGGAACGATGATGACGAGGGCCACCCAGGGATTGACCTGTCGGATGAACATACGGCAGCCAGTGAGATAGTTACTGTCTGAAAGCTTCGGATGACCACTTCCTCATGGGAACTACCGTATCCTTGCGCCTCATATTCCTCCAGATCGACGCGAGAGTCTCCGTCATCGACTAGCTGAAAACGAGGAATGGTTGAATGAGAGGGGGTTTCTACCATTCGAGAGAGTACTTTGGCGAAGAAGAGCGGCTCAGAGATATCCACGGAGACACTGCAGAAATTGGCGAACTCTGCCAGGTAAGACGCATGAAGGGCGGCCATCCGACGGTCGTCTGCGACCTCTCCTGAAAGGTTTAATAAAATATAATTCAAACATTTTGTGTTAAAAAGGTACATAGATCCTTGAATTTTCACAAAAAGGGTGATTTCCCATAAAGACACCTGTAATGATTAACCCCAGACACTTAGTGGAAGTTCATTTCCATATTTGCCGATTGGCCTAATCATCAGCAATTCCTTTTGGGTGTTGGCAACATTTGATTCTTTTCCAAAACTCTACTTATTCTATCGTGTTCGAGAATCTTCTCCTGATCAACAAAATAACAGTACGCTGTCTGTTGCCTCTTCTATTCGCCCAATCTCTCCTCCCTCCCCGTAACCTACCCCATCCAGGGTTCAGGCTGCTTTTTGCTTTTCCTGACCTCAGTCTGCGGATTCTCCAGACATCAGGCCGCTTTCCTGGTAACCTCAGGCAGCTTTCTGCGAATTGTGGAGAGACTGATATTTGTCCATTGACCAGGAATGGTTTTCATAAGGGCCGCCCTATATGGTGAAATCGGTTGGAGGTCCGATCGCATCACGGTCGAGTGGACCAACACGCCGGACGGCGCCGCCAAGTAGTTCAGGAGGGAGTGGTTCCAGGGCGACGGAATGGTCAGCAAGATAAACCTCCCCATCGAGTACAACCCCTAGGGTTCTGGATAATGAATATGTAACTATAGCTTCTGTTTCACTATCCTATATTTCCCTTATATCTCTACTGTCCCATCAGCAGACCCTGTGGTTTCTATCCATCTTGTGTAGAAACCCCTCTTTCGACCAGATGCCCTGATAAACAGCCTGAAAACACGACCCTCTGTATACACAGCTGGTAGTGACCACAAGCGATTGTCGTATTATACAGGCCGCATCGATTACTGCACAGTAGTCCGTGATTACGGCCGTTCGTAGTTGGCGTAAACGATAAACGAACCGGTATTGAATGTGGGCAGATGGAGCAGCAGTCTTCTGGAGTTCTTGAGCAGATCGTACAGATTGAAGACGTTGGTCACCATGCTGACGCATCGTGACAGCTTGCTTTCCAACTGAAACCCCAATTAAGACCTTCATTATGAGGGCTGACAACAGCGCATTCTATTTTCTTGTGGCCATTATTCTCTCAATGACTCATTTCCAACACAATAGCTGTGGAATCGACTGTCTGTTCGTAATACAAAAACCACAATAAAGCCTCTAATTTTAGATACAAAGACCTGGAGCCCTACGGCTACTGGTGTTTCAATTTTAGACACATTCAATTTTAGACTAAAAAATAGAATTTCGGACATTTGTGTAGAGTTTGTCTGAATAACATAGTCAATTGTAATAAATTGACCTAGACTGATAAAATGCAACTGGCGAGGTCAAAAGAAGGCAAAATCAGGGTTAAGCAAATGCTACAGCCAGCGGTTGCCAAAATGAACCTGCGGATAACAATTCGTGTAATTGGTTACTGCCAATTGACCTACTTTTTGTGAACTGACAAAATGAGAAACGTCCTATTTCACTGGATGATTTGGCTAAAACGTCTACTTTCGTGTTAAGCCCCATCCTCCTCTCGAAGTGTGAGGCCTACTTGAAATTCCTCTAAAAGTGTACCTGTTCCTCGGTGTGTTCCACAAATGTGAGTGGTCCGCTGTGGCTGGCGCATATGAGCAGCAGATGATTCACCGTGTACAGTACGGACACCAGTTCGTTGTCGGAGGCAGTTTCTGGTCGCTGAAAGGGCAGATTGAGGCTTCGTCCGGGAGGGGTCCCTTTGGGTGAAATGGAGGTGAGAATCTCACTAGCCTCAGCAGCGGCGATCCATACCTCCATTTAACCGCGGGGACCGACCGCTTTTTTCGGGGGATTTTAGGTTCAACGGTGGGGATGAGTGGGAAGAATAGATCTGGCAGGGCAGAAGTGCGAGACCCGGTCTTCTCACTGATCCCTCTGGTTGGGGAAGGGGGGGGGGGACTGGGAGACCGTACAATGGCGAACGGACAGGGCGGGGCGACGGCCATGGCGGACACGTGGACGCATATACACATTCATGAGTGGGAAAATCGATGCAACATGAGAGCCATTCACTAAATCGACCGATATACGATTGGATCCAGCCACGGCAGCTAGAATAAGCAGGGTATTCGGGAGGAAAATGGACAGATAAGGGTCGATTTCAAAACAACTGTAGACGCATTGCAAACAAAAGTGGCGGTCAGACGCTGTCAAAAACCCATACTTGAAAAAACAGCATTAATCCAACTGTCTAATCATCTCGACCATCAATCTAAGCGGCTTAAGAGACGATGTCTGGATTGGTCAAGAATAGGGGTGTCGTAGGAAAATTTTTGTTTCCAATTGAACTCAAATTTTGTGTGGAGACTTCCTATGGTCAAGTAAACATATTCTGAGACTTTCAGGTCCAGGTCCCCCCTGCACCGGAAGTGACGTCTTCAAATATGCATTTTTCATATCTCGGTTCAGACTGCACGAAAATTTATTTTGGAGGTTTCAATCGACTCCAAATTTTACGATTAAAAAAAACTCTTTTTAAGTGCAAAATTGATTTGTCTACTCCAAAAAAAGTTATTTGGCCTCAGTTAAGTTGAAAAAATTGGGTTTTTTCGACCATTGACCATTTAGACTCGAGAAAAGGAGAAAAATTCTTTCATTTTCAGAATCTACAGGTAATTCTACGTGATATATATTTTCGGGGTTAGGAAACTCGGATACTTTAGTTGGGTATTTGCAATCAAAGTTTGCTGAATTGCCAAAAAACATAGGAAAACATTGTTTTAGTGCATTTAAAAATTCCCAAATGGCTAACTTCATAAAATTTCCAAAGTCAGGATCTTTAAGATCCGCTCATAATTTAAAATCGCTTTGAAAGCGGTGTCCTCCATTACCACACTCCTGCGGTAAAGCGGTTACCTCATCAGGCAGCGATGAGCTCGGCGCCACCCGCTTTTATAGCCGAGTGGTTGTGTTCTTGTTTTCAAATCTGAAGGTCCGGGGTTCAAATCCCCCATGCAGTATATTGTTTTGCATGTTCAAACTTAGTATTGTTTATATTTTTAACTACTTTAGAGTTGCCAATTTTCAATCCGGGAACTAAAACAATGTTTTCCTATATGTTTTTGGCAATTCAGCAAACTTTGATTGCAAATACCCAACTAAAGTATCCGAGTTTCCTAACCCCGAAAATATATATGACGTAGAATTACCTGTAGATTCTGAAAAGGAAAGAATTTTTCTCCTTTTCTCGAGTCTAAATGGTCAATGGTCGAAAAAACCCAATTTTTTCAACTTTGAGGCCAAATAACTTTTTTTGGAGTAGACAAATCAATTTTGCACTTAAAAAGAGTTTTTTTAGTCGTAAAATTTGGAGTCGATTGAAACCTCCAAAATAAATTTTCGTGCAGTCTGAACCGAGATATGAAAAATGCATATTTGAAGACGTCACTTCCGGTGCAGGGGGGACCTGGACCTGAAAGTCTCAGAATATGTTTACTTGACCATAAGAAGTCTCCACACAAAATTTGAGTTCAATTGGAAACAAAAATTTTCCTACGACACCCCTCTATCAATAGCGCTCGAGTCTCTCAGAATGTCTCTCTTAAATACACTCAGACAACAGTCAGAACTCTTAGTTGGGAGGTGGCAGGGTTGTTCAACGGGAGATGTACGGGTGTAGGGCAAATTATTATATATATTCACAACGGAGGTAAACATAAAAAACACGTCTACAAGGCCAGTGGGTTCATATTTATTTCTATTTTCATAACTCACCAGTACGGGGAAGTCGTCGTCATCTGCACAGGGTTCCCTCCACAATTCAGATACCAAAACCAGGCCAGAATCCAGTTTAACATTGCTGAAATTGTGAATTTAGGGGCGTAATGGACCAGGGACTGACAGGTCATCGTCGGCGGTGCGGTTGGCAGGATGGAAGAGAACGTACTGTTCCAGGAGGGAACGAGGGCCGATCTCCACCTGAACAACAGACTTAACTCGCTATGAACAAGGTTCATTGCATATAGAAATGCCTGAAACCCTTCATTTAGAGTTTCAAGGGAAAAAGAAATATCCCATTTATTTCATTTTATTAACTTTAAAATTTCATTAACTATAACACAACCATCTCGCTTCAAGTGTACCCCACCAGACATACAGTTATCCTATGTTTATAACTGAAGACTTCTCTTCTCCAAACACAAGCAACTTTTCGTCAGCGCCGATTCGGCGCAACAAAGCCGCCGATGCCATATACCATGTGAAAACAATTACGACGCGTTTTTATCAAAGCATATGAATGGAATTGAAGCAGAAAAACTGTCTGATGCCTCATGGCATTACTGAAACTACCGTATCCCTTCGAGTTTTCCCCCGTAGGCAGAGGAAAGATGCACTCTCACCTGTCGACAGAGCCCCACAATTCCATTGTGAGACCAGGCGACTGAGAATCCTTCCTCTATGCGGCGATGAAGCAAAGCGGACAGCACGAATTCTGCAACCCGGCGGCTGTTACAACTGTCGTCTGGGCCATCGACGAGTATTGACAGCGGCAGTCTCCAAATATGACGTCTGAAGTTATGTTCATATTCCTCCTTCTTCTATCTCTCCCTACCTTCCCACGAGGTATTTATTGACGACGGTGTGCATGGCCTGTTCCATAGCCTCCCCCGGCTTCGCCTTCTCATTCGCCGGTTTCATCCGAACTATAGTCTTCAGAGTCCCCGGGAGCACCTGATACCGTACCAGAATCCGCTCCAACGGCCTGCGTATTACGGTAACCGCCTTCTGAAATCCTTAGTTTTAATGCTATTTTAACAAAAAGCCACTTCTTGGCTGAGTGGACGTATTGGGAGATCTGTGAGTGCCCTTCTGAACAGCTCGACCACCCTCCGTCGCTCCGTGCTGCTGATTCCACCGAGGAAGGCGGTCTTCATGACAACACAGGGCACCTCCTGGCTCACATGGACCATGTAGAAGTAGCAGGGGACGTTGTCGTTCCTCCTGAACAAGTGTCTTCTGAAGAATGTCAGAAGAACTTACCTCTTGACGAATGTCACATACAACTGGTCCTTGATCAGACAGAAGGAACTGCGTTTCTTCAGCAGCTGGTGCAGTGCCTTGTGGGAATCCGTGCATTGGATCTCAAGCACAGCAGTTATTGAACCAAGAATGTAAAACCTTGATTCCGTGTTGAGTGAAGGCATTGCAGGGCAGTTTCTTGCAGTTCAAAATCACTCTCTCAAAGTGGACATGGACCCATTTCTGCCTGAAAATCCCTCTTCTTTCCATATTAGGTCAATCCTACCAATTATCCTGGTTCATATTGCAGAGAACACCCCAGAAACGAAGGAATTTCCCAAAGTCGTCCTGGTTGGTTCGGCAGCGTCTGAAGGGAATGGCTTAGGAAAGGAAAAGAGAGAGACATACACGATGGGGACGACGTTGATTCGATTGTACATGTTGAGTCCCTTCCGGGCGTCCTCCAGATGATGGATTGGGTACTCGTCTGCCCCGCGGGGGAGCGAATAGAAGGCGGCGTCCGTGTTGAAGGAGTGGATGTGGATCAGCAGAGAATCCGCTTCTTCGATTCTGCAAAGGGATACGTGATAAAGTTCCTTGAATTAGGTAAACAATCCCCTATTCTGAAGGCTCACCTGTGAATGGACGTCTTGAGTGTGTCGATGAGTTTCAGCCGCAGTGGGTTGTACACGTGGATGTCCCCGTTGTCCCTCATCTGCAGGTCTCGGATCTCATTGTCCGGTCCAGTAACGACCAAATCCACATTGATGGTCTCTCGCTTCGTTCGACAGGATGGCCATGAGGCGTCGATTGCGTACTCCAGGAAGACGAGGGGACGGAACGGCAGACACAGGTGGATGTTGATGCGGCCGGAGTCCATGCGGATCTCAACTAAGGAGTACGGTAAGTACCACCGTATCCATTTATTACCTGATTTTACTGTGAAGCCTTCGCGCAGTCGGACGTAAAGCAGCTCATTCAGTGTGCTGACGTAGGAGCGATTGAACTCCAGATGGTAGGTGGTTTTGCTGGAAACGAGGAATTAGCTTAGTATCTCTCCAACTAACTTCTTGTAGAGGGAGGCAAAGACGGGATTCATCTCCATAACCAGCTGGGTGATGTATTTGTTGTCCTGGAGGGCATTCTGGAAACTCCAACACAGCAGGGACCTAAATGCTCTCTTTTAGGAATAAAGCATAGGAATAAGCCACCTGTGGTACTTGTTGACTGACAAAAATCCTGCACGGAATTCCCCCACTTCCTCATCCAATGACTTCTTGAGGGAGCAGAAGTTGGGGAGATAGCCACCTGAATCCAAAGAGTATCTCTTCAGACGAGGCAATTACCGAATGTTGCCATGGCTAGGAAATGGAAGAGTTCGCAGGAGGTCACGTGGCCGAAGCAGGGCTGATGACGGGATCTGGTCTTTATCTAAGGGCGGCTCATCCCAATTTTACTTGGAAACCACTCACAATCAAGGGCTCCACTTTGTTCTCCGGAGGAGTTCCTTTCTGGACCATCTGGGGGATCTGCAAAAGGGAGACTTCAGTTGGTTTTTAAATATGCAGAGATCAACTTCAGAACGTGGGCACAAACCTCGATAAAGGAGCAGGAAACGGTGAAACTGCGCATTTGGTTCATGAGGTCCTGCAGGGCCTGGGGGTCAGGCATTCCCGCCACGCCATCCGTGATTACGATTATGTCTGGAAATTGAACGTTTACTAAATATCACCACTTTACAGAACAGAAAATCCATTTAAAAAAAAAACGTACTGGATTGTGTGTTTTCTGGGAGAGTTTGGACGGAGAGGAGGCCCAGTCGGAGCATGAAGATCAGCGCCCATTCGGGAATTATGTAGCCTTCGACTCCTGGCTCATCCGGTTTGTCCGAGTCGTAGTCTTCGATTTCACTGCAACGACTATTTGAAAGGTGAAGGGTCGTCATTTCAGTTTGGCCACGGAAATACCTACCTGGATATTAAAACAATTTTTTTGCAGTTTCAAACCTAAGAAACCAAAGGAAACTTAACACAAGATACATTACCCCAATGACACAAACTGTCAGGAGAAAACTATTTGTGGCTGTCACGAGCAGCCAATAAAAGAGGATGAATTTCCGCGATTATTCCATTGCTAATTAAAATGGTGAGACTTACAATATCCGCTTTGGCATGTTGATGGTGGACAGTCTGCGTTCGTAGATGGGGGCGACGTCTTTCCTTTAACAAATCAGGTTAATATTTCTTATAAATACGCTTACATTTTAATTCCCTTCGCATTTGGCCTCTTATTCTCGTCGTTTAGAATGCTGCAGTCAATGACGTCGACGTCGCTCTCTCGGATGGACTCGTAGCGATTCTGAAACACAGTCTATTGCCTTCTGAAGACTTTCGTCTGCAGATCTACGGCAGGTTTCGTAGGACCCAGTCCTTCAAACTCTTTCTGGACTTAC
The DNA here is from genome assembly GCA_022343465.1 of Oscheius sp. G VE-2021. Classification (NCBI taxonomy): domain Eukaryota; kingdom Metazoa; phylum Nematoda; class Chromadorea; order Rhabditida; family Rhabditidae; genus Oscheius; species Oscheius sp. G VE-2021. The sequence goes on from JAJQXH010000058.1 coordinate 2,960,664, forward strand.
CTTGTGAATCCGTCGAAGATGGGCCCATTTGTGCATGATGGGACGGGAGAAAGTGTACAAGGAACGTAGCAATTTGGTGAATCTAACCCTGACCTGAATAAAAAACAACGTAAAGTTTAAGAAACAATTGTACCTCGGTCATGACCTCCTGTACATTGGCCTCTGTGACCAAAATGCTGTGGGCGAGGACCTAAAGAAGGCATTTTAAAGAATGGGAAGGAGGCTCACCAGATCCTCCTCGAAAGTGAGGAAGGGGACAAATACGACGACGCTTATGTAGATCTGGGGATAAAAGACACTGTTTGTGCCAGGTTTTGTGAACTGAAAAGAGATTTCCGAGGAAAAGAGAGGGAACCTACGCTTTTAGTAGAGGATTCTAAGCTGAGCTTGAGGCAGTCGACGAGTTGGCTGTGGAGACAGCCATCGCAGTCTTCGTCCTGAAAGAAGGAGGTTAGATAAGAGAGAGAGAGAGAGAGAGAGAGAGAGAGAGAGAGAGAGAGAGAGAGAGAGAGACTCACAGAAACCATAGTAGACGGACTGAGATCCAGAACGTAGACATGTCGGTAGTAGCGTGAAATGTAGACGACCTGTAACCAATGTCTCCAGAAGTCCCCATTATGCAATACCTTCGTGTCGTGTGTCACCAGAAACCTCTCTTTTCCCACAATTTCGTCTGGTTTTCCTCCCTTGGGCAATATGCCAACCACACTCATCTCCTGTCCATATTCGTCCTAAAACTCAGCTTTTGCTGGAAATGCCTGAATCCTACGTCGGCTGGGGAGTCGTCCTCGATGGAGACTGTCCTGTTGATGTGGTCGAAAAACCAGTGCGCCCGTATGTTTCGCGAGACGCGGAAGTTCCTGTGCATGAAGATGAACACCTCCTCTGCCTTCCGCAGTCCATCCGTGCACTCTGCAAAGGGAACGTGTGTATGTGAAGCCGTGTCTTGATTGGATGAAATAACCTTTTCCGTAGTTGGCAGGCAGCGCTGGGATCATTTCGTCATTTACAGACTATGAGATGGAGCCAGCTGTGTGCCTGCCGCCAAAGGGCACTTTTTTCGCCGCGTTACTCATCCGAATGATGTCCCATTTTCTGAATAACAGAAGGGGTAATAAACAATGAATAATCAGCCCCCCTGACAATAAAAAAACGCTGTTTATACAAAAGATTTCATAACTACCGCATTGGAGACCATTCGACTTGCTTTCAGAACACGCCTATCTCTCATCCCCAGAGAATCATTGGATTTCAAAATAGATTTACATACTGCAGTCAGAAGCGCGATGGAGCTGGTTCAATATTTTCAATAGTTGATCCCCAGTCCCCTAAGTAGCTCAACGTGAGCGTACAAAGAAAAAAAAACATACGCAGAGGGGCGTCGGTCTGACTCTCTTCCATCTCAGAGGTTGAGAGTCCTTCGATTTCTGTAGTTTTCTAAGAGAAGGATGAAGTAAAAGGAGAAGAAGAGGAGATATTAATGGAATCTAGCCAAACTAACTGGAACCCCAAATAACAAAAAGGCAGTTTATTCCGTAAGACACCCATACACCAGGAGATCAAAGGAATTGCACAAAACAACAAAAACGATTGAAAATGAGGATGGGGATTAGGTCTTCAGACTCTTCATCTTCTCCAGGAAGGTGTAGGGACTCCACTGCTGAAAAGAAGCAATTGATGAGAGAGAGTGAGAGAGAGAAAGAGAGAGAGAAAGAGAGAGAGAGAGAGAGAGAGAAAGAGAGAGAGAGTGAGAGAGAGAGTGAGAGAGAGAGAGAGTGAGAGAGAGAGAGAGAGAGAGAGAGAGAGAGAGAGAGTACTTACAAGGGCCGTGGAGCAGAGGGCTCGGCTGTTGTGAACGGTTTGAATCGTCACCTTCTCGTTGTAGGTGAGACCGCGGAGGAGCTTCGGTGTAAGCCTGAAAATATGTCAATTTCATAACTAAATTTCAAGTGAGTAATTGAAGGAAACTCACAGAAAGTACTGGGTCTTGGCCAGTTTTCCGTCGCCGGTGAGGGTCTTAACCATTATGTCGAAGACCTTCCTCTCGTTGGTGGGATCCATTCCTGAATCATGCATAGTTCGAATACTCATTGCGGATCGAACCCTGGTTGATTTCGTCCACACATCGGAAGGGAACGGGACAAAGCTCCTGCAGGGCAAGGATGTAGAGCATCGTAGACACACTGCGCTCTCCTCCCGATTGCACCTGAAAATGGCCAATTACTGTTTTATTATTGAGTCCCGCATGGGAAGGTAAACCCTGAATTCACCTGGTGATCAAGGCGTCTGAGGCGATCGGTGGCTCGGAAGCTGACCATGATTTGAATACCGTACCCAGCAATATCCAACTAAAAAGGCCGAATAAAGTGTCCTATTCTGCCAACTCACGGGGTCCTCGGGTTCAGAGAGCTCCACGGCTCCTACGCATCCGATTCCACCGAAGAACTTGGTGTAATTCTTGCTGATGGCCTCCACCAACTTCTTCACAGGCTCCTTCCACTCGGCAATATCCTAACATCAATTACACATGGTTTGATAAAAAAGAAACCTTGGCGAAGATGGTTGAGAAGTTTGTGACGGTGTCCGTTTGCTTCTTGACGTCTTCCTCGAGGGAATCTAGCTCCTGAGCCAGCTTCTCGTAGCGATCCACATCCTGAAACATGCCGATTTTAGAAGAGAGAAAAAACAATGAAAAGGAAGGAAAAATTTAAAAATATATATATCAGGGGAAAATAGCATAAAATTATATCTCGGTATATTTAAGCATTTTGAAAAATACATGTTTTTCAACTCACGTGAAATTGCACATATTACTAAATTAACAATAATTTTAGAGTAACTTCTTGTTATTTCCTGAATAGCGGGTTGCAAATTCCAACAGGTGACGCGTAGGCGTTATTGATCCGAACGCCCCCGCAAGCTCAAACAACGACAAATGAACCTATTCGTAGGTGAGTAGCTGTGTTTAGGAAGTGTTTCTAAAATACGGTACCTGCTGAGATCCGTCGAGGGCTTGCAGTGTCTTCTTGGCCCTTTCCTCTTCCATCTGGGCCTCCAAATCGTCCAACGAAATATCGATAAGAGAGTAGCGCTCGAATCTCTGAATCATCCCGATCCTCCACCCTCCTTATTTCCCCACCTCCTGCACTCTCTGCCAGCTGATTTGCTCCTCCGGAGTCATCCTGTCCTTGTCCACCAGCCGTACATTGCACAGAGCGTACATCTCCTTCCTCGCATTGTTGACCCGTCTCTTCTGATTTTCCCTTGCCTCAGTCAGCCGCGCCTTTTCGTCCTAAATCAGCATTTCAAAGGAAGAATTGGGATAACTCACAAACAACTCGAGGTACTTTTCCTTCTTCTTTCCGACCTTCTCCTCCACCTCGTCGATCGCCTTGTCGAGTTTCTGAATAACCTCCTCCAGAAGAAGCTTCCTCGCCCACGAATTGGCCATTTTCTCCTAAAAAAGAATTGTGTTTTCATCCACAATCATACCATTGTATGGGAGAGCCTCTTCACGAGGGCCAAGGTCTTGGTGTACGCGCGTTGTCTGGCGTCGGCGAAACGCTTCTCGGCCTCCACGATGCTGGGCTTGCTCTGTCTGGCCACGTTCAGCCTGAAATGATAGATTTTAAGCTAATTTAAGGAGAAAAACGCACTTAGTCTGGTTGTTGTCGAAGGCAATAATGAGCCTGTTGATGTTTTCCTTCATGCCCCTCAGCTTAGTCTGAAACATTGGCTATTCGCGTGCTGGGGTCTTTCCCACGTCTTTCTTTCGAATGTTCATTCTCTTCTCTTCGCAGACAGTCCTCCTCTCATCAATCTCCTTCTGGCGTCTTCTCAGCTCTCTATCCTAAAATAGCCATAAGTACTCTTGTGAAATGGAAGGGACCTTGTTCTGCAACTTCAGCGTCTCCTCCTCGTATTTGTTTCCGCCTCCAACTGGCCTAAGGTGGGCCAGGTAGAGACGGGCCGGCCTCAGCACCGAATTGCTCGTCAACCGCTCGTGCGAATATTTTGAGACAGTGATTTGGCACTGAAATCAGTCATTTAGTTCTTTTTCATTCGTTCTCTCCCGTTTTAAACTGGAATTTGTCCCTGAAAATCTTTCTAATACATTAGATGTGACAGTTCCCCTGCTTACCCTCTGATTCCCGGCCAGGAAAACATTCATTTTGTGGTCTGCGAGGTGTCGGATGACCTCTTCGTAATGGTCGTTGACACGATTGTCCCCCATAGGAGTCATGTGCAACTAAAATTGTTGAATCGAGGAAAACTAGAGGCAAACCGGCTGAACATTGCAGAGGTACTGTAGGACGGGGTCCGGGGCGGTGAATATCTCGCTGACGAAGCAGCGGAATCCCAGCTGTTGCAGTCTGGATGAAATGCTGGTGGACAGTCGGGCGGTGTCGATCTGAAAATGGAGAGGAATCCCCGACAAAGAATTTAGCGGTCTACTCTGGAAAACTTTAGAATGATTCTGAGACGCACTTGGCTTCTGTCCATGACGGTGGTGTTGACGCGTTTCCAGTGAGTGGCGAGGGTGGCCTCGTCTCTCCTGGATCCACAAATGAACATGAGGGAATCCCTGAAGGCCACCAGACCCTCCAGTAAGTGCGCCTTGTCGCGGGGGATGGATATCTGAAGGTTCACCTTCAGCTGTCAAAATAGGGCCTACGTGGAAGAAAGGGACGTAGATGGGATGCTCGAATTCCTTGCCATTCTCCTGGATCCAAAGGAAGGCGTCTGCCACTTCGTGGCAATTCAGTCCCTTCAGGATCCTCACTTTCTCGTCAAAGACCTGGTTGCTCTGACGCTTCAGAATGGAGAGTTCTGAAAATACGAATGCATTCAGATTCAGTTGTTTAAGTTCTGAGTCTTTTCCTTGTCATCCCAGTGAGCTTGGAAATTATTTCACTGAAAATGAATTCGGGGAAACTGGGTGAAGGTTATCATCAACAAAACCAAGAAACTTGGTAAGTTTAACGTACGGTAGTTTTCCTGAGACAGTTGGCGTTTGTCGCTTTCCACTTTGGCCGCATCTTCTTCGAGAGCCTCAAATTCATTTCCCGATCTGGCGTAAGCCTCTTCCAAATTTCCACAAGCCCTCTAAAATCAGCTAATTAGATTCAGTCTTTCCCGCTAAAGAGAGCAATTCCCCCAAAGAACTGACCTTGTCCTCGGCGTAGGCTGCCTGCGCCCTCTGGATCTTGTCCTTCCAAACCCCCACCTCCTTCTCCAGGTGGTCCACCTCACTCTTGTGATCATCCTGCATCCGACGGGCCTTCTTCAACTGATCCTTGGCCAATTGAATCTAAAGTAGGATATCTGCTATTTCCACATAATTACCCACTTCTTTGTTGTAAAAGTCTGTCTTGGCATTCATGTGTACAAAAGTCTTGGCTTCAATGAACTCGTGCTTCTGAAGGTTAGATTCCTTTGAGGAGAAAAAGAGGCCTACCACTTTCTTATGCGACTCCTGAATCTTCTTGATCTGTGCTTTATGCTTCTCAACGGAACTCCCAGCCAGGTCCATCTGAACATATCTTTCTGAAGCGCAATTCCCCTACCTCCTTCTTTAGAGTCATCACTTTCTTCTCCGCCTTGTCCGCCTCTCTGCTCTTCTCGTACAGCTTTTCCTGCTCGGCGGTAAACGTCTAAAACACCAGATTAAAGAAAGAATACATATTCCACCAAGATGGAGTGTTTCTGGTCGAGGGCGTTGATCTTCGAGTCTCGCTCCTTCTTCTGCTTGAAATTGTCCACTCTCGGCTTAAGACGGTCCATTTCCCCTGAAACGCAAAAGCAACTACAAAGTACAACCTTCCTACCGACTAAGTCCTTGAGGGCATCCGCGGTCTGTTTGGCGGTGGCCTTCAGTTTCCCAAAGTCCGTCTTCCTTCCAATTAGCTCCTCGTGCTTGTCGAACAGCTCCGGATTTCCGGCCTGAAAGGTATTCCTTGAAATGCTTTGAATACCCCACCTTTTCTGTATTTCTGAGCAGCTCCATGGGATTTTGCTCCGAGAAGCTCTTGACCTTGTCCTGGGCGAGGAAAGTGCAGGGATTGTCCACCTAAACGGCATACACCAATGAAATGTCTTCAGAACCTGGATATTGTAGGAGGCAGCCATCTCCCTGACTGTCTTCTGGTTGCGCTTTGATCCATTGATGTGGTACTCGAAGTGGTTCGATCTGTTGAGGACTATCTTCATGCGCTGCGTTCCCTTTTTCGCATCCTCGCTGAAACGGCTCGAAATCAAAGCCAATGTCTTATGTTGGTATCAAACAAACCCCCGAGTTGCCATTTTATCACCGGCTTATCTTACGATCAATGGCAGCTGGCGCTACCCAACATTGGCAATCATCAAACAACGCAATGCTCAGTTTATTAAAGACCGTGGCTCAAAACGGGAAACCAGGCCGCAAGAATACTGAGCTCACGATACTGTCGAAGCGCATGTGCTGATTTGTGACAATACCCAGCATAATTAAAGCCAACGTACATGTGTACCTCCACGAATCCCGATTCCGCGCCATGTCTGATGTAGTCCGTGAGGCGTTCCGATCTTCCCAAATTCTGAATTGCAACGTTGAAAATAATCCGTCTCTCTCCAAAGCGAAACCTTGGGACTTCCCCCGACGGCCAAACAGATGCCACAAATGACGGTGCTCTTCCCGGAGCCATTCGACCCGATTATGAGGTTCAGGTTCTCTCCAGCACGGAGTTCCGCCTGTTCGTAGGTCCTGCCAATGGTTAGTCACAGAAGAGGAGGCAACTCACAAGAAATTGTGGAACACCACTTTCCTAATTGAACCATCTGGGAATTTCCGATCGGCAGGATGCTGACTAGCATCACCATCGGTCATTTCGGTTGTTCAACTGCAACATAGTTTCCCCTCGAGAATAAATTAACTTCAATACGGTGCAGCTACTCAGCTCACGAGTGACAATAAAAACTGCGAAGATTATGAAAACAAAAACGGTCTTCTTAAAAACATGTATAACCGAAAAGCGCGAATGAGCTACATGAAGAATTACTTCCACGCACGTCGATACGTTTTGGAAACTGCGTAAACCGAACGCACGCAGGGCTATCTCACTATTAAACCACATCCAGAAAGAGGTAGAATGCATATAGAACATCCAATAGGAAAGACATTTAGTAAAACATTGTTCATTCATTGTCCATAAATCAAACATTAGGACGAATCACGATTGTCCCCCATAGGGGATTACTCCTCCTCCTCCTGCTGCTCGGGGTAGTCGCCGTCGAGTTCTCCGTCTTCGGCAGCCGCTTCTTGGTACTGCTGATACTCGGAGACCAGATCGTTCATGTTGCTCTCGGCTTCCGTGAACTCCATCTCGTCCATACCCTCGCCGGTGTACCAGTGGAGGAAGGCCTTCCTGCGGAACATGGCTGAAAATGCAGAATTAGAAAGTAGAAAGGATAGGTTTCTTTTCTGATTTGATGACATTCTCAAAATATGTCCAACCCACCAGTGAACTGCTCCGAAATTCGCTTGAACAACTCCTGAATGGCGGTGGTGTTTCCGATAAAGGTGGCAGCCATGGGAAGTCCACGAGGAGGAATGTCGCAAACGGCGGTCTTGACATTGTTCGGAATCCATTCCTTTAAAAAGAAATCCCGCTTAAAGGAATATAATCTTAGACCCACCACGAAATAGGAGGAGTTCTTGTTTTGCACGGAAAGCATCTGGTCGTCGACTTCCTTCATGCTCATCCTTCCGCGGAACATGGCCGCAACGGTGAGGTAGCGTCCATGGCGGGGGTCGCAAGCGGCCATCATGTTCTTGGCATCGAACATCTGAAATAGTTAGTCTAAAAACTTATTAAATGATTGGTACCTGTTGGGTGAGTTCAGCAACGGAGGAAGCGCGGTAGGCCTGGTTGTTCTTAGAAGACAGAGGAGCGAATCCAGGCATGAAGAAGTGCAGACGGGGGAACGGGACCATGTTCACGGCCAACTTGCGCAGGTCGGCGTTGAGCTGACCGGGGAAGCGCAAGCAAGTGGTGACTCCGGACATGGTGACGGAGACTAAAACATTAATATTTGAAGCTATTCGAAGAAAATGCCAAGGTGATTGAGGTCTCCGTAAGTAGGGTTGGGGAGCTTGAGAGTGCGGAAACAGATATCGTAGAGAGCCTCGTTGTCAATGCAGAAGGTTTCATCAGTGTTCTCAACCAACTGGTGTACAGACAACGTGGCGTTGTAGGGCTCCACGACGGTGTCAGAGACCTAAAAATAAGGTATATATGGTATTGTATCAGAACCATACCTTAGGGGACGGCACAACGGAGAAGGAAGACATGATTCGGTCGGGGTATTCCTCACGAATCTTCGAGATCAAGAGAGTTCCCATTCCGGATCCAGTTCCTCCACCCAGAGAGTGAGTCAATTGGAATCCCTAGAAATCAAAGATTAGTAAAGAATAAAGCTGATAGCAAACCTGGAGACAATCGCAACCCTCGGCTTCCTTGCGGACGACGTCGAGAACCTGATCGACCAACTCGGCACCCTCGGTATAGTGACCCTTAGCCCAGTTGTTTCCAGCACCCGACTGTCCGAAGACAAAGTTATCGGGACGGAAGAGGGCACCGAAGGGACCACCACGGACAGAGTCCATGGTTCCGGGCTCGAGGTCGACAAGAACGGCACGGGGGACGTACTTTCCACCTAAACTAGACACGTCATTCAATTTAGTACCGCACATACCGTTGGCTTCATTGTAGTAGACATTGATCCTCTCGAGCTGGAGATCGGAGTCTCCCTTGTAGGAACCGTCAGGCTGGATTCCGTGTTCGTCGGAGATGACCTCCCAGAACTTGGCTCCGATTTGGTTTCCGCACTGACCGGCCTGGACGTGGACGATTTCACGCATGATTAACTGAAAATGAATATATAGAACTGTTAACTAGACAATACATTACAAGGAAAGTATGAAAAAAAGAAATTCGACCGAAAAAGGGAACCGCCCGATATGCTAACATACTGCGTGGGAGGAGACAGGAACTACTCAAAAGCCCGCGATTGGGCGCCAGAGTGCGGGAAATTCAAAATGTCTCCCGCCAAAATTCGCACTGGCGCTCGAGTACGTCAATTGCAAAGCGCAGCGGCTTCCAGGTTTTGAAATCATGATGGCATCAATAAGGATACCAAACAGCAGATATTCAAAGAAAATACAAAGAAATGGGGAAAAACGCTGAATATGGAATAAACACGGGGAATCAAAAACTACAACCTATCACAAATCTAATAAAAACAGTTTTCCTAAACAAAACATTTCCAAATTAAAGGAACTAGAGATGGTAGAAAAATGACAAGGCATTGACGCTGTACGCTGGTTGTCTAGCTGTTAAGCTACATTTTTAAAGGTGTATACTAAAATAGCAGAAAATACGCGTTAAAGTAAAATTATTAAAGTAAAATATAATGAAAAACGAAAAATGCGAATGAAAATGAACGTGGGGCAAAAACACGCAGGCGTACTGTAGTTCGCTTCGGGAACCAAACAAGTAGACCTTTACCGCCATTAACACGCGAGCCAATTAAAGGCTACAAACCCGAAAACGTTTAAATGATTTTTTTTGTGAATACAAAACCTATCGATGGGTATTTAGGGCAAAATTAAATTCGCTGACCTTAAAAAAGTTATTCAGGTTATGTAAATAGTAGAAAATGCCTTGCAGAGGGAGTGAGGCAAACAAACCGGGATTCAATATACAAATGGGGATTTGTTCCAGTTTTTCAGCGCCGCCGCCAGGCACGGAGGTCGCACCCGCGGGAGATCGCCAGATAGCAGTCCTCCTCCGAGATGCTGGCGCTGCTCCTGCTCCTCCCAGCCACAGTCTTCTGTGCCAGCAATGACAGCGACTTTCAGAATTGGGCCGAAATTGAGGGGAAGCAGAAGATTATCGTGAGTACCTGCATTTCTTCCTTTCCTGTACTCTCCTTTTCTTCTCTTCTTTCATGCACTATCTCTCTCTCTCTCTCTCTCTCTCTCTCTCTCTCTCTTTCTCCCTATCTGTGCCTATTGTCCTCTCCATTCTATGTTCCTCCAGTACTCAAACGCGAGTGTCGTCGACCTCCTCACAGGCCAGGCCTTCTATGTCTCTGGAAAGACTGTGACCTCTGCTAAAAACGCCCCAGTGGCAGCCATTGTCTCGGCGAATGTGGTACCAATTGTCCTGTCTACTCCAGTACAGTCTCTTCTAGAATATCACAGATGACGAACTCATAACCTCGGCCCTAAAGTACAAACCATCTCCCCTAGATGTCAAGAAAGCAAAGATTAACGCCGCCGCTGGAAACACTAACTTGGTCAAGGTTGGTCCAACAAGCTATTATTTCATCTATTGGATTCAGCTATGTATTAACAACCATTTAGGAAAAACCGAAAAGGAAATCAACCAGCTGGTCCACCAATTCCAACAGCAGCCAACCGGTGGTATTGTCTCTGCCGGAGATAAGGAAGAAGTTCATCAACCACGATTCGACTGTCAAAGACAACAAAGACTGAATCTCCCGGGGCCATCGCCTGATACGAGTTACACTTCAATCTCATTTGTTACTGAAAATTATTTATTCGATGTTTTAGAGAGAGAGAGAGACAGAGAGAGCAAACATTGTTTTAATTGTTTTATTCAAAAGATACGCATTGTATAATCCATTTGTAATTAAGCTTGAACATTCTTCTTCATTAGCCTCTTCTCCCCTACTTCTCCGGTTTCACGCTCTCCGTGGGTCTGCTGACCGTAGACCACGTTTGGTCGTGCTTCAGATCCACTCTTTTCACAATCTCTGCCTCTTGCCATTCGCTCTTGTCCAGACTGGTCTTGTATTCCGCGTCCCTCGAATCCCTAACATGGTCGATTTTTCTACGAGCGTACCTAAAGATGAAATGTTTCATAATTTTCCTCAAACCCTACATGAGTTTGGGTGATTCGACGTGAATGTGCTGCAGAGGGGTTTCCTTCTTTGTAGGCGTCGATAGCAGACTTCCACTGGAGGAAGGTGGCTTCACTCTCTTGCGTTCTTCTTTCACATTCTCCTGGGAAGGAGGTGGATCTGGGGATGGATGGGGGCTTTGGGGGCGTTTGGGTGACTTTGCATGATGATTCCTAGCTTCTTTGAACTTTTTCGTTTGTGAGGAGTCAGCGGGACAATCGGAAGTGTTGGATATTAGAGAGTGGTCGTCCCGGACCTTCTTCTTCCCGCCGCACATTGCAAATGGATCCAAGGAAGGAATAAATACGTTGTCACTCCACGGATCAAGCGTAAGCACATATGCAGTCTCCGTCTCTATCCATTTCTTCCCATTTCCAACCCTCTCCAGCCGACAGAAGACTTTATTAGCAGATATGAAAACGAGGCTTCTACGGCCGAGATCTATGACAGAGACTAAACAATTGGAAAGGGCACTCGGGGCTTTGCTAAAGTACGCGTATCGAAGGACAGGACAGACAGGCTCAGTCGGCGGAACCGTTGGCCGGCTGCGGAGCCGGAACTCCCTTGCTCAGCTTCATCTGACCAGCCAAAAGGGGGTTTATGGCATACAACCAGTCGTACATCTAAATGTTTGATTGTTTCAGACACTCAGATGGACGAACCTCATCTCCTGGCATTATCTGCATTAGGAAGCCTCTGTGGTTCGTACATACAGAGAACGTGTTTGGTACTTTAAGCATCGCCTGTTGGTCTTCAGAATACTCGACCCTTGCGTTTGCCAGGTTGATGATTCCACGTATGACCTAGGAAAGATCCACTTTTAATGAGATTAATAGGTCCTTACCAAATCTTTTTCATCACTGAAGAGTAGAATATAAGGCCGTCGTACGACCACCCATCGCCTTGTCCATCCCTGCGTCTTCTCCTCCAAGAAGTTCATCCAACCCTTCTTTGACACAACAACTCCCACCCGTTCCTCAGAGACCTACAGGATCTTTTCTTTAAAACACACATTAAGCCAAAACTACCTCAGGAGCAAGTAGACTCAGTTGATTTAGACGGCTTCCACTCAAGCTTCTCTTCAAAGCGATGGATTCCAGAACATCATCGGCTATGCTCAGATTCTGGTCTGACTTTGACTTTTGGCGATTGAGGACATCAAATGAGGGAGAGGACTTGATGAGACTCTTGTCCGACATGGGAGAGGTCACGCTGTTGGAGCCAGAGTCGTCGCTGCCTTCGGCTGGCTTTCCTCCGGTGGGAGGGTCCTTGTTCATGGGAATTCTTTGGCGAATCAGACGCAACACCTTGGAGGCAATTCCTGAATGTAGAGGCTTATAAGGACTGTGAAGATGTTTACCTTTCTCTTTTTCGTCTAATTTCACAGAGTCTGGGATTGCACAAATGGGATCCGAGGGAGACACGGGAGTCGCTACTTCACCATTCTTCCGTTTTCCTTTGAGTTTATCGCGAAGACGGAGGAAGAGGCGTACACGTTCCACCTGTAAGAATAGGCATCTCTCTCTCTCTCTTTGTCTCAACTGTAATTCTTCTTCTCTAACCTGTTGAAGCCGCGTCAGTTTCTCCAATTCCCACTGATGTTCAAATATCAGTGAATCTCCTCTAGGCCTCCATTGTCCAAGGTTCTCCTCTCCCCTCACATAAGCCGATGAAGTATCAAGTACTCGTCGTTGTCGTCGTACTGCTCCTACAATTGCTTTCGTAAAAATTTACATGTTTTAAAACCTGGACTGCCGGAAGAGGTGGAATCTTTGAGGCAAATTTGGTAGACCCCAGGGATGCGATTCATCTTTGGAGACCTAGAGATTCCACCCATGACGCTTCGACACAGACGACTGGCAGCCGAAATCTTAGAATCACGAGCGTAGACAACAACGCAGAGATCCTTAGTAAAGACGGCTGGAGTGGCACAGCCCTCGGCCTCCATGTAGGCGGAGAGAGTCATGTAGATCTGATCTCCAAAGTTAGAGACGCGGTTGAGCAACGGAGAGTTGTGGAGGGAGCTGTCCCAGGCAGCTTCGAATTGGAAGAAGGTTCTACAACAATCAATGTGGTTTCGAGCGACCAAAGAGAGCACCTTTCGTCTTGAGTGAACTCTAGATAAGTGCCTGGGAAAAGACCAAGGGACAACACGTCGACGTCATCTCCCCCGTTCCATTCGGGACCTCCTCGAATTCTACCCACGACCAACTCCTGGCAGTCCTTCCATTTGATTTCGCCCTAAGTGAGAAATTGTTTTTTCGTACTAGTTTCCCTGACCTTCTCATGGCAAATGGTAATCTTGATCCTCCTCTGCATTCCCTGATGAAGCAGTATGATCCCATGGGTAGGCAGCCCCTGCGCATGATCCACAATGGCTGGCACATACTCTCCACTGTTGCCCAATTCACAAATTTCGAAATAAACCAGAACGTCAACTTTACTTCTCGTCTGAGCGTTGGTTGAACTATAAAATAATGTATTCCGTCTCTCGTTTCCCTCACTTGTTATGCACTGGAGCAGCCCCCTTTCTGCTTTTGACAGGCGTCGAAATGACCAAAGAAGGCTGTTGGAATGACAATTTGGTCGACATTCGTCTCCTGAGACAAGAATTACTCTGATTTAGCTATGCTTACCCTAGGGCGCTGTGTTGTCGTTCGAAATGAGGCTGAGTTCTCGGCTGGTAGTGTCCAAATACCTCAAAGATGATGGGGAAGTGATGCATGTAGTGGAGGAATGTTCGGCTCATTTTGATGTGCAGGTTCTGTGTGTGTTGGAAGGATAGCTGCATCTTGGGACTGTTCTTGATAGGCTCCGTTGAGAAGGCTTCGTCGTGGCGATGGAGGAAGTTGAACTGACAGAAGACATCGGAATAGGACTCGGAGACATCGGTCGCCTGCTGGACGACCACTCGGAAACAAAATTCCTCGTCCTCCGTCGTGTGATCAGGGAAAGCCAAGGAATTCGAACCATCTGAATAAATTCATTTTTTTTGAATTTGGGATTTTTACCTGTTTCTCCATTTTTAGCCCTGAGGAAGTCTTCCTTTCTGAAGTGCAACTTTGCAGTCTGGCGAGTTCCTTTCTTTTGAGTATCTATTTCTCCTGAAATATTTGCATTAAACTCATTTTATTTCAAATTCAAACAAATTAAAGTGCTATTACTATACATATTGACCAACCTTTCTGGACTGGTTCAATGGAGACACGGAGGTAGCCTTTGACTTCTCCTTTCTCATTTACAACTGCCACTTTGTGTACAAGTGGCACGTTGTGTAGTAGATTCGAAAGATACACAAAGGCCCTAAAAAGATTTTGCACATAAAAAGGAGTTTACAAACCTTCCAATCATCCTAAACCACGGGAACCTGTCGTAGAAGGGGTCTGTGCCCATAAGTGCATCCATCATAGGATCATCCAGCGGGGAGAGCTGGGCATCGGCGTCATACATATCTCTCATGGACTCCAACCTCTGCCTGAAAACACACGCTTCAATGGGCGGGCGTCTTATATTCTGTGCAGGACCTGTCGGGAATCAACCGTGCGGGGTTGAGTTGCAGTGCGGCCAGCCAGCCCTCGGCCACCGAGGTGTACGGTGGCTCGCAGGGAGTGCCTACCACCGAGAGTTCCGCATTGTATACACTACGCATGTCTTCCAAGCGCTGCCTGAAGCAAACGTCTCAAAATCACACGCTTGACCCGCAAACCCGCACTTTTACATTTTTCTTGAGTTTTCAGATAATCGAGAGGAAAAGTAAACTGAACATGCTAAATCTACAAAAGATGCAAAAGTCCGAGTGTCGCTGAAGCAAGCAGTGCATGCGAGAGGGTGCAACAGAGGACTCACTTGAGCTTCTCGATGCTCCAGTAGTGGGTGGCCCCGTTCTTCAGGTCCTGCACCTGGATGGCAACCACTGTCTTTGGGTACGGTCTTTGGGTTAGATCCTCTCCAGGAGGCAGCAGATCCGGCGGTAACGGGCTGAAAAGGGTAAATGTTGTTGTCTTTTTAGGAGATTTGAAAGACTCACCTGTACATGGTGTCTGTCAGAAGAACGAATTGGAACTGCACCTTCTTCTGCAGTTCAACCGAGATTGCATTGGCTTCTTTGACGAAGATCGCATTTCCCCAGAGATCGTCTCTCACCTAATAATTCCCTGTCTACACGTATTCATATTCAACCCACTGAAGTGAACTGATGGTACCTCCACTTCAAAGCAGCTTTTCTCAGAATCCTCTGTTGATCCGTAGTCCAAGTGGGCAGCTCATCAGCTAAACCTCAGTTGATAAATAGAATCCAAGGAAATCCCTACCAAACTCCATTAGACTGCTCGTGAGGAACTTTTGTCCTTCGTAGTTTGATCCACAAGAGGAGATGAACGATTGGGCCAAGTCTACTTGTCTTTGGAGATTTTCGATTACAATCTCATATTCCTTGTTTTTGCGGGACATTTCCAATTGCAATTCCTCCTTCTCCCGACGGTACTGCTTTTCCACTTCCACCAACTTCTGCTCCATCTCCGCCTTTAGGTCGATTCCTTGTTTTTCCAACATCTCCTGCTGGGCGTATTTCCAATCCAAGGGGGCATCTGAAATTGAATTCTAAAGTAAAAGGAATTGAGACTAACCACTCAGGGAGGAGAGGTTGTAACGGCTTTGACGGGCTTCTTGTGGATCGTTGTACCTAAAAAGGAATAAAGTTCAGGTGAAAGGAAATAATGAACAAGGCAATTAAAATAAACAAGGTAGAGTAAATAAAAGTACCTGAATACGTGATGTTTTCCCAGAATAATTCGAGAACCCGTGTGGAGAACCGTAGATTCCGTGATTGGACGGCCGTTCACGTAACAAGCGGCGTTCTGATCTTGATAGTTTCTCTCAAATGATTTTAAGCTTACCGGTTGCAGTTCGAGAGTGACGGCGCCATCTTCATTGGAGAAGGTGCAGTGGAAGTCCAGAATTGCCTCCCCAGACAACAGGATGTCTGGCCTTTTCTCAGCCTCAGGACGGCCGACACGAGTCTTTCCTTCTTTCAGATAGTAAAGCAAACATTCGGACATCAAGGGGTCTTCGTTGAGATTCACAAGGTGTGGAAGCTGGAAGAATGTCAAGTGAGAGAAAAGGAATGCCAAACCTTCTTCGGGCTGAACACTCCCAGGGTGGATCCGTCCTCTGTCGTTGCCAGACCCATCTCCCTCATTTGTTCCTCCAGCTGTCGACGGACGTCTTCCGTCTGTCTCAGTCTTTCCTCCCACGGTCTGTCCATTGCCTCCATCATCCGTTCGTAGGCCTTCAGGTTGTCCATGGCCTCGTTGTCTTGGGCAGAGTAGCGCTGTTTTGGCCTTTCTGACAGGACAGAGGCCGTCATGTCGTCGATGTTTATTCCGTTCGCAGTTAGGGTGGAGCGCAGTCTGTTCACCTAGAGAGGAAATGAAGGCTCATAAGGACATAATCAAACTTCTTCTTTGAGGACGCGGATGGTCTTCTGGTTCGGGTCTTCGTTGATCACAGCGTCGCATACGATCTGTTTAGCGCGATCGGCGTATCTGAAGAAGAAATATGTAAACTTGCTGTGAAGTGATAGCCACTTAAGGAGAATATCGTACCTTAATGTGGAGAGCGTCTCGTCGTAGTTGATATCCGCAGGAGACAACGCAGCAATCATTGCAGTTTTAGAGTTTCCTCCTAGATTTTCCCTGAGTAGCCAAGTGAGGACTGAATCTCTGTATGGAATCCTTCCACTCTTTGCCGAACTCTTCTTTCCTCCCTTCTTCGAAGCCTAAATCCTTTCTATTGCTCAGAAAATATAAATTTAGCAAAGCAATTCTGTTAAAGAGAACTTCGTATCAAAGATTCTGAGTGAAAGCGCGTGCAAGTTAGCGTCAAACGGGTGTCAGTGGAATCGCACGCGCACTCACCGCAGCTTCTGAAGTACACTGAAATTCCCCATTGTCACATGACACCTCTACTCAAACAAGAAACTACCTCTTCAGCCAATTTGCTGATGACTAAACCAAGAGTGGTGAGACTTTTGTTGATGTTGGCTCCCTCCTTTAGACGCTGGCCTTCAGCTCCAGTGGAATTGGCTCGCTCACTTCCAGCCAGATCGACAAGAGAGATTTTGGAAACTAGGCCCTTGTTGTCTTCTTCTGATTCAGCATTCTTCTTTCTTTGGGTTAGAACGATCGTGAAGACAGCGTGTGAACGTGAGGACGTGGAGTTCATATTTGTGGCCGCAACAGTTCTAAAAAAGAGTTTGTTGTGAGGTGTCTCCTTTCGTTTTTTATTCACCGCTCATATTATGCGTACCTTGCTTTGTTTCCTTCGTCCATAAAATTGAAAATCTCATGGTAAGTGCTGACAGCCAGAAGACTCAGCCCATCTACGAATGGTCCCAGCGCCGGATGTTCTCGAACCCTAAGTCCTAAACAAGCCTTACTTCATCCTGTTTCTTTGCCTAACCAGAGCTGTTTTCCTTGTTAGCAGGGTTTAGAAGATCTTTCACTCGTTCACAGTAGATCTCCATGTAAGATACCTCCACAGTGTACTCAATGTCTCCTCCTCTGTTGGCCTCAATCCTAAACATTTTCTTTAATTACATCTATCAACTTTTACCTTGAGAAAAGATCATTGCATAGTCTGGGAATGATTCCACTTTCATTCTCATCATTTGGCTTTCCCATCATTGTGTATGACTTTCCAGAACCTGTTTGTCCATATGCAAATATACAAACATTGTACCTGAAGGGCAAGGTTACCACTCTCTAAAACAAGATTTACCCTTCGAAGGCATGCTCGAGCATTTCCACTCCAAGGTCTTCGTAGACCTTCTTTTGGGATGCAAAATGGGGTACATGTTTATCGCTGGACCAGTAGGAATGATCGAAGTTGAAGTTATGGAATTTGTCGGGAGAGTTTCCCTTGATCACTGAAATTCCCTTTTTCGCTGTGTTCTCTTTTGTTTGAGTTGCTTCTGTAATTTCTTCATTGCCCAGCTCTTCGCCACACTTTATTGGTTTTCATTAGCGCTATGGTGATGTCATCTGGGCTACTGACGCACTCTGACGGCATCGTCAGGGGAATTAGACATGTATGAGAGAGAGAAAGATAGAAAGAAAGAAAGAGAGAGAGAGAGAGAGAGAGAGAGAGACTCACGGGTTGTCTGGCCCTGCATTTCGATAATGTTCTTCGATCCATTGCTGATCTCCCGTTGGTTGAACGGGCGAACCCGCACAGCCACCTTCACAGACGACATGGCGATCAGTCGACGAACATTCGATTGCTTTAAATGTTTAAAGGTAGAACTGGGAATGATCGTGAGAGAAAACAAACTAGGTGGAGAGAGAAATAAAGAGCTAATTTTAGATTTCTATCAAGAGTTGCTTCGAAACAAACACAAGCTCCAGCCGATGACGTAATGTGGCTTCGGATGGATTCCCGGAGGAAATGACTCGGTCGGCTGGGATTTGATTGTGGACAACCGCAGATCGAATTGTTTCGTCCAAGGCACACAGAAAATTCGCTTGATTCAAGGAAAACAGTTGACGGGAAACCAAAATTCGAAGGAAATGGACGACAAAAGAAAAACAAAAAGAGGGCTTTGAAAAAGAAGAGGGGCCTATAGTTGTTGCCAATCCTAGTTCTCGGAAAAAACCTATGCCAAAATTATGATGTCGAAGTTAGAATTTCTAACTTCGACATAATAATTTTGGCACGAATTAGCATTTTTTCCAAGAACTAGGTTTGGCGAGAGGTATACCAAGGGAATGAGTTATATTTCGGACGGCGACGCCAAAGCACTTCCCCTTGACCTAATTAGCAAATTGAAAGGAATTCGGTTTATCATCAATCATTTTCTAAATAAACGGTTTTTCACAATCCCTTCAACTAGTGACCTTCAACAATTGTTGAGGAAGATTTTCAAAACATCCATTAGTTGCGTCCCAGAGAAGAGTTGAACTTCTTCCTCGGAGGATTACCGGGGTTAATCCTTTGAATAATGGCCGCAGCTACTAATGCGCGGCTTATTAGGAACGCCCGCGGGGAAGAAAATAACCACAGGAAACTGAGGGATACCTTCGGCTGCTACAAACTTTGTGGGACAAAGCGGCGGTTTTGTGGTAAACACGAAGGCTTCAAGTTCGGATCAATGCCAATTTCGGCTCGGCCCCGGATTAGTCGGTCCGGCCTGACGTCATCTTCCCCCACTTGGCCATTCATTGTCGACACTCTGGAGAGACACATCCACTACGGACACGTTGTTGCCAGATACGTACGGAAACAAAGGGGAGGGAAGACATGTTTTCGGGCAGACGACAGATTCCGGAGCGAAACGCAATTACGCGAGGGGCAGGGGATGTCGTGGAGGAAGCGGCGGAGGAGGCCCCCGAGGACACTTGATGCCTCGACGGAGGACGATGAACGCGTAATCCTGGGACTCATTAGCATGGCAGCGGAAGGAGAGGGAAGATTGCTTGGTGGAACAATTGCCATCTTCCTCTGCCCTCTCTGTCACACACACACATGCGCACGGACACGCCTTCTTTCCATATTGTCTTCTCTCCATCCTTTTAAGAATCTTTGAGTTATGCCATGAAAATTGAGGCAGTGGTTGCTTTGCGAAAGCAGTGGGTAATCTTTGCCATGTAAAAGGACATGAAGGTGCAATTAGCCAATCTTCTGAAATTGAGCTCAATTGCTGTGTAATTGAAGAATTTCAAAGGTTCTTTGTCCTCAAACACTGAAAGAGAAGCAAGAAGAGAAGGAAATTCATTTTCCTATAGATATCGGATCCCGAAGCGATTATGTGGCCCTGCGGTTGTGTAAATGGCGTTGATTAGCAGCAAAGCCTCTGAAAAACGCCGGTTCTTGTGAATTCCATTTGGTGACGCGTGTCATCAACGCCGGCCAATTACCAGTAAACGTCACCCGGAGCCTTCTGTTTCTTCCGCCGTTCGCAGTGGACAAACAGGGCCCTCGTAGGGAGAAATCGAGTGTTCGCGTGGCTTTCGGGTCGGATGGCGTGGGAGGAAGCCATCCGGGCGACTTTTTCGTGGATAACGACCGAATAGCCGACGGCGCCAATGAAATTAGCTGCGCATTAAAGGGAGAGGGGATGCGAACGGCCGGCGATGGGAAGCGAACGGAGAGAGATTTTAGTGAAGAGAGGTTCAGGCTGAGTGATAGGGAATAGATAGGGTTTAGGATAGAATGGGTTTAGAGTTATAATCTATTGATACGAGGTTAAGCCAAAGGTTTTGCAGTTATTCTAATGAATTTAATTGTTTCCATATATACAGGTTACAGAGAATGACGGCGAGCGATTGATTGAACGTTTCAGTTTAAAAAGTTTCTTTGTAGAAATAACAAACAAAAAACAACTAAGCTTAAATGGAGTATCTATAATTCTTAACAACGTTTAACTTCATCATAATCAATGTTTTTAGGACATCGCTCAGAAGAGCACCCAGAAAAAAGAAAATGATTCCAAAAGATTGATTATGACAAAAGAAATTATCAAAATATGATGAATTCAAAATCAGAAAAACATAAAAGAGGGGTGGTAGCTGAAAATTTAAATTTATAAACGAACTTTTTTGCTGAAACAGTGAAACGTTGTTTATAAACAGTTAGAAGATCTAACGTTTCCAGCGGCTTATTGGAAAACGACACGTTCTCGCTAAACAAACAATCTTTCAGTCTGGAAAATCAGATTACAAAACATCAGTTCCTTGTAAAGCGAGGATCAGAAGTTACCGTTGTTATTTCAGTTTTTTCCAGGAGGGACTGCTGTTGACGGAGGAGAAATTCATTTCGAAGCTAAGTGACCATAGAACGGCGTAATGTTATGTTCCGCCACAACACCTCTCTCTGGAGAGAAAGAGACAAAGGGACGGAATGGAGAAAGCTCAGAGGAGATATTTGAGAGCCCGGTGATGTGGGTGTCTAATTGAATGGTCGATAGGGCTAGCACACGGCTCCTTCACCCAATGGAGGCAGCCGATCGATACGACGACGGGTACGTCGCCCACGACGCGAGGGATTCACCTGCGCTTTAGGCAACATCACAATCGAATGCGTAATGCAAATCACGGATGGGGAGGAACGAATGGATGGGAGGAAAGGGAGACTACTGCGGGATGACGGAGGTGACAGAGATCTCGAGGAACAGCGGGGGACGGGAGACGCCGATCACTGCCAGACGGTCATCGGTCACCTGAAGGGAACAGGAATTCATCTTCATTAACAGACGAGTTGAAATAACATAAAAAGACGTTAACTATTGCGTCATTGAAACTTTAATCCATCAAAGATTACTAACCTTATTATGCCTTAGTTCAAAACCTTTTAGGCCCATTTCCGCAGCCACCCATCGGACGAAGACTCGAAATGGACTCTCGTTGTATAAATCGCGGTATTTCTAAATTAGTATTACATTAAATGGTTACGCCAACTAACCTCGATATTCGGCGGGGAAATGCGAAAATTCAGAAATACATTAATGGCCACAGTGGGAATTTGTTCGCAAATTTTAGGGACAGCTTCCAGGACAAACTAAAAAGTAAGTGAAAATACCGTACCCAGTTTGTTTAATAAATGCATCCAAGTCAGCGAAAGGGATGTAGTGGCGGTCAGCAGAGAAAAGAATTAGCTTTCGACAGCTAAGACGGAAAGATCTCTGGAATTATTCCTTTTCAAGAAAAAAATGGGATTCAAACCCCGAATTCTCTATTAACATCAATTGCATAGGATTCAATTCCAGTTTCCGCCTCTTTCTTTCGAATGATTTCTTTGCATCCCAGTAGCTGATCGATCGAAACTTTTAATTCATCAACATGGCCGTTGAATTCGCGTAAAAGAGAAGAACAGGGACGGTGGAGGCAAGCCTAAAGGGAGACAAGTGATTATATGATTGACAAGTTATTATAGGATCTTACTAGGTTTGCTTTCTTAAGAATGAAACGAGAATCCGGACAATTACAGGAACCCAGAAGGATCGAAGGAGAGTCTGAAATGTTTAATAGATGTCAGCAAATGACTTACCTCTAAGCTGAATTTGGTTAAGTTGGTTTACCAAAGTGTCCCCATTGAGACGGAATGACATTAGATCCAGTCTTCTGATCTTCACTTCCGCTTTCAGAAGCCAATTCAGACACCCAGCAATCTGTTCTGTCTCTCCCGTGATTGTAAATAGCGTCTGATCATCCTAAAGTAAAGGTTTTATAACAATCTACGTTACTCACCGATTGATGCGCTCTGAGAATTATGTTATTGTCATTGGAAACAAGAGTTAGATTGATGAGCCTCCTCTGAAGAAAGCCACGAACACAGTCTCTCACTTGGAGAGACACATTCTAAACAGGTAAGGGCATGTCATGTGAAAATCTTACCCATAATTTGATCAGCCGTTTTAAGGGAACGGGACGGTTGGAATTGTCGAGAATATAACCAATTATCGGTATTATGGGGGAATTCATTGTGAGCCCGAGAGTAAACGCACAAAGGAAAAGAAATCACAATTGCTCGGCCTCGATAAGCAATAGCGTTACTCATAAAGAAATCAATAGCAAAGGGTCACCTAGCACGAATTATAGAGGAGGCCTCATAGAGTGCATACTTGTAGTTGCTTTAGAGGAATCCTACAATCTAAAAATGACTGAACGGTCAGTCGTAGACAAACGCAGACTGGAAAAGGCAGACCTCCTTTTCTTCCCTTGGCACTCTCTCTTTGTCTTTAAAACTGGAAAAATCTAATATTTTATTGGCTATATAATGCTGTAGATGAAACTTAAGACTAATAAGATGCTGGCAGTGTGAATGCGTGATGTGTTGCAAAGTGGAGAGTCGCAGAGGCAGGTTGGGGCTGGTTGTGTGCAGGAGACATTTGTAGACAGTTGATAGCCAGGGCGGTAGAGGGAACTCACACAGCCACGCATCACAAAAGCAAACCCTAAAATACATTTAATGATAGGTTTAACACAAGTGACTGTTTTTGAATAATCTTCTCACTAACCAATTTCTTGAATGGTTGTTTTGACGCAGTGATCGCTGACAGGGCACTGCTCCCCGCGAACTGATGAAAACTCGAAGGCCTCTGCATCGTGGCAAAAGGGATGAGATGGAGGTACGTTAAACCTGAACCCATTGAATTATGCCTACTTCACTCTTTACTTTGTAAACATCAGTGTCTTGAAGGCATCCTTGGCGTCCTGTTGGACAAGGCCTAGAGGAACCTGTGAGATGCAGTGGTGGCACGTCAGATGAACAGAAGAAGTCGCTGGTAAGAACAACGACAGTTTAAGGAGGAGGATAAACATCACGTCATTCTGAAGGCTGTCTGAAATGTTAAAAAATAGTTTAAAGACGATTACTCTTTAATTTAACATTTATAAAGCTAAAAAATAAAAGATAAACACTGAAAGAGTGCGTTCCAAACGATATATTTATCCGTCGTTTTTATGAAATTTGTGTAGAATGACGTAATGTTATGATAAGGAGTGTGTAATAATGATTGAAATAGGAGAACGGCCGATTCGGATTAAGCGGCAGCTGATTGTATCCAATGGAGGGGATTAGGCCGCGCGGTTTGCATTTAAGCGGCGGCGTTTCCATGGATACCTGGACATCCATTACGGAGGCCGGAAGACCCTCCGACGCACGCCATCCGACGCCACAGCAGGACCTGTTTAGGCAGATGGTGGAGGCAGAGGAGACGAATCATGAGAACAACTAGAAAGAAGATCCCTCTCTGTCTGTATGTCTCTGTCTCGTCGCTCTCTGTATCTCTCTCATTCTGTTGGTCTCTTTTTTTCTATCTCTCGCTCATGCTAAAAAATAAATCCTTCAGCACATATTTTATTTATCTAAGTCTACATTGGCTCCTTCCTCAGTTCTGCGCTCTCTCCACCATGTCATCCAGATGAACACCATTCCTGTTCGAAAGATGATCCGACTGCAGGCTCTCCAGTGTCTTGGCCGTTGTCAAAAGCGGACTGCTAGCCATCTTTGTCTGACTACTCCACTGCGTTGAATCGGCCACATCGCTTCTTGTGGAGGTTGTCTCCGTCGTCTCACTTCCATCGCCAATTGTCATGGAGGCTTTGTCCGCCAGTTGGGCGCCCTTTTCCTGTCTTCTGCGGTTTCTCCTATTCTCTGCCACTTTGCCCAAGACGGCTGCCATCGCCGTGGCAATGAGCAGGAGAGAGGCGACTCCGGTGCCTACCAGCCATTCCACCCAGGCACTTGACTCTTTCTGAATCACCTATCAATTAGCTCACAGTATCTTAAACTACCTTCTGTTTCACCTCCTCTTCATGCATGGATTTGTAAACTCCCCGTCTCGGAAAGGTGAGCACCGGTCCTGCCAAAGCCAGCATGACCTCCGATGCCTTCCACAAGCCACTCCCATTGATTGGTCCAACCTCCATGATAAAATCCGACCGTGCGGTGAGCAAATGGGCCAACCACCGTCCTTCAACCATCTTCAGATGTAATACGTTTCCAATCGTGTTGCATTTCTCCTCCGATTCGGCTGAGCCATTCAGATTGGAGATTGTGACAGTGACACGGATCAGCCCAAGTCTACGGGTTAGCTTTTGGAACTGAAGGAATAACAAAGCACGAGAATGACAATAAGAAACCTCTTCAGAATCACAGACACCACTTATATTGCTAGTTTTTGGCAAAGGAATAAGATTGGTGGCCTTGAAGATGCCTTCCAGATGACAAGCGACAGATGAGGCCACGGGGAAGAAATCTTCGTCGTAGAGGATTGAGAGATTCATCGAAGACAAATGATCAGAATTACGGTAGGTAGAACTCTGACTTGGTTTTAAACACGAACAAAGGAGGCTACCGTAATCTGGGGACATCCCGCGGTCACTTTTAGGATGTACAAGAGGAGGATCAACCGCATGGATGGAACGAATGCAGTAGAATGAACCGCTCAACTAGACCCATTGCTTTTCTACGTGAGCTGTCGGTCGTGTCGAAATTGACTCATTGACGGGAACAATATGTAGATAAAAGGCAGCGTCCACGATACCATCACAGTTTGAATTCTAAGTTTAAGGTCTCAAATCTTCCCACACAGCAAAAACAACTCTCTGGCAATAAACCTTCATTTCTAATACTTGTATACTTTCGATAGGCCACTAGTCGTAATCCCTTCAGGCAGACTTCTCCACAACAATGTTGAAGGCGGGCTTACCCTGAAATTTCAAAATTAATAGAACCATTTTTAAAGCAGGGATTGGCTGGTAAAATGGCTAACCTGGGTGTCCTGACCGGCGGGGACCTTCTTTCCGTGCAGGAGGTACGGCTGGGCGAGGTCGTGTCTGCAGTTGGACCAGCCGGTGCCCAGGCCGACGCCGGAGCCGAACCAGATGGGCCAGGTCTTTCCCTGAACAACTACGGTGACGGAATATCACTGGAAAAGGAACCTTGAAAAAGGCGACGCTGGCGACGATTCCGATGGCGACGCCACCGCTGATTTTGAGAAGGGAGTCGGCGAAGCACCTGTCGACCTTCTCTCCCAGGACGTCTTCGCTCCTGACCATCTGAAGGGGCTTTAACAAGGAAAAGACACGATACAGGTAGCAAAGAAATGAATCTCTGGTGAGGAAACAGAAAGTGAAGAAAACGTTTATTAAAAAGAAATCAATGTCTACTGTGGCCCCAGTCCGCACCCTCGTAGTCTTCATTGTCCCTCCACTGCTGACAAGGGTAGTAGTCTGAAATAATAACAGAATTCATTGGAATTTGGGCTGCTTCATTTTCAGTTATGAAATCAAAATAATAAGAGAATGCATATCTCCTAGCGATAAAAAGAGAATTACAGCGGCATTACATCTAAAACTTCTCTGGACTTTAACAAGCCATTCTTTGCACTGACCATAGGTTGCATCCGAGTAGCTGCTGTGTCTGCGGTGATCTCCCGAATGGGCGTTTTGTGGGTCGACAGGAGCCTTCATTCCCCTGACGCTGGGTAATTCAGATCGGAAGTAGGACAACTAAAAGAGCGTTGTAGGAAAAAGACCAAAGGACAAACGTTAGAAGGCGTGAGATCAGGAGCAGCGCCCAGAAGAGTCCTTCGGCCGACGGGCGCCTGCTTGACAGGGCTGTTATTCGATCCGGACTGTCCTCCCGTCGAAACCACGAGATCAGCCACCTTAATTACACATTTCCAGGAATAAACCACGGATGTCTACCTCATTCCAGTCATCGTCTGTGAATTCCTCCACGTAGTCGTTCGGATTGAATGGCACATCGCGACGTGGCAAGGGAGGTAACGCCTTCTTTTCCACTTGCCGACGGGGTTCAAAGAAACTGAAGGGAGAATTATAGCCGCCTGTAAGCTTAACTTACTCGTTGTAGGAATCGCGAGGGTTGCTCTCGGCCACTGGCGGCACAGTTGGCTCAGCGGAGAGTTGGTTGTAGGGAACCTCCTCCTTCGGGTAATGGCGTTCGGCTGACGAGAAGTATTCGCCGCGGAAGGGTTCAGGGCTCGCTCTTCGGTTGAATTCCCTAAGAGGATCATAGCTGCACACGTCGGAAGGTCTCTCCTTTTCAGCGAACTTGGGAACATGTATGTCGTAGGAATGGGGACCAGGTTGCCAACGAGCCCTGAATCAATAGGGTTTACGATTATTTCGCAGAGAAAGTCATTTATTTAGAATATAAGTGTGAAAAATAGTGACGCTTATCTAATTTGTTCGCTGTTCTTTTTCGAAACGTTAAGAATGTCGTCTTAATTTGTCTCTGAATAATCTTTGTGGGGAGGATGCGTGTTAATATATTCGAAAGCCAAAATATTCTCCATGTGTCAAACCAGTAAATTTGTACGTTTCGTTATTTTTCGTGTACCGCAGTTAATATTTTATCCTCTGGACATTTGTTTCTTTACGTATTTTCTACGAAAGTCTTTCGTATTCTATGGTTGGTTGAATAACAGACAAATGCATTAAAACAAACCTGTTTTCACTCTGTTGTTTGACGCTTTCGACCCTCTTCTTGTACTGCTGCAGCCAGGATTCGCTCCTGGGGGTCTCTTGTTCCCCTTTCAGGTGGAACATGTGAATGTCTTCGAACTTGGCATCGTGGATGACCAAAGAACCCGTTTTCTCGGGATGACCGCCGTCTTCCCTTTTACTTTCCTCCCTAGCCGGTCCCTTCGACTGAACTCTTGAACTGTCTCTCCCCTGAAATCCACAGATTTCCAGGATACGACAGATGTGTTACTTCCAGGTTTTCTGTACTTACATAGCGCTTGTACTCTGGGAGGTGGTACAGATGCACATCTTCAAAATTCGCCTTGTGGATCTTTAACGAAGGTTTCTGACTCGAATTGGTGGAACCACCGCTATGTTCAATGGGAACATCCTCCTGAAATGCTCAATTCTTGCTTTATCTATGGTATATTCTATTTGAAATTATTATGAAGGCATTTCTAAATAAATTTTTGTTCGGGGGAACTGTCCGACTAAAGGGAGTGTGTGGAAAAAACTACTTTTATCATAAAAACCAAAGCCCAGAAGCACGCCGATCATAAAGTTGGAGCTCCTCGTGCCGGTTTATCTTCAGCACTACGACAAAATCATTGTCTGGTACATCACGGTTTCAGATGAAAATATCACAACGCATTTAGACACCCCAACACACACGAAGTTTAGTAGCATCTATTTAGAAGTTTACTAAGAGGTTTAGAACTGTCCGTGTAAGACAGTGGGAACTGTCTGTAGCCAGGCTTCAGGCAGAAACCAAAACAGGCGTTTCAATTCATTCATTGAAGTGTATTCTTCAATTTTTCGAGTTGAAAAAAGACCTCGAGAAACACAGGAATCCAACTTTGATCAACGGTGTTCATACTTTTACAGACTTAACCGGGTGTAAGGAACGATCGGCAGGATCGGATTAACATATTCAAGGTGACCGAACCCTAATAATAAGACGAATGTAGCAATCAACAAGAAGAATTATCAGATGAAATAATTAATAAATGAAATTTAAACTTGAGCATTCGCCGGTCATTTCCTTAAATTCAGATCAAGACAAAATGTAAGAATGTATAGGGTAGGACAGAACAATTACCTGAATTCCCTCAATGACGCTACGGTCCTACACTCGAAGCACAGAGTTTACCAACGCCTAATCTCGAATTATAAGAAGGACTGATTCCAGAGCAACACGCACGTTAGGCACCATAAGACAAAGATACAAACTATACAGAAGGACCATCTTCGATTTCCCACCCAGATAAACAATGAGCAAGACACCTCACAACTGACCATATCACGACAATGTTTGACACGGACGGTTTGAAACCGCCTCGGGAGGTGCTATTCGGACTAAAAATACATTCACAACTACTTTTGGGGGTGCTCTATCCCATAAGTAGGGTGCTCTTTTCAATTCAAACCGGAACGTGTCAAGCAGTGTATGTGTATCACGACATATTCAGACTTAGCTCGGCTAATTGCCACGAACCGGGGTTCTCACCGGCCGGACCGGGCCGACGGGGGGTTTTTGGTCGGCCCGGTCCGGCCGGTGAGAACCCCGGTTCCATTTTGGTCCCATAAATTACCAACCACACGACCAAAGTTCGATCCCGGTCGGTGCACTTCTTTTTTGTCTAACTATATTTGACTAATATGATAACTAGAAACATACTTAAGGCATTATTTTAAACAGTTGAAAAATTAATTGCACCGATATTTTAAAAAAATTTAAAAAAAAAATTAAAATTCGGTTTTCAAAGACGGGCCGGCTCCATACCTTGGGAATCAAATGAAAGGGGTTTTAAAAGTGAAGGGGGTAGAACCACTCTTTGGGTGAAAAGTGAGGGGTTATCTCAAAAATGAGTTAATACTTAAAATACACCCAGTTGTCCCCGTAAAAGTGATGGGGGTTACCCCGAAATCCTGGCCCAGAAGTGACAGGGAGTACCTCTACGACCAGCCGTTCCCAAGGGATGGCCGGCTCAAAAAATCCCTCGGCCCGGGCCGGCCCGTCATTTGAGAACCCCGCCACGAACGAAGACTGAACCATTTCACAAAATGTAGTTCTTCGGCACATTAGTGCATTAGTATTTCATATTTGTTTTCATCTGTAGACATTATACAATGAGAATCGTATGTACTGCACGATGTCTAAGTCCACGTTTTCATAAATCTCCAGCGAGACATCGACTTGTAACAAGGTCCCATGTAAAACAACTGTCCTTGCAAAGTACGAGGTCCGCGGGAAGTTACACTATCAAACGCTCTTCCTCTAGGAGAAGCGATTCGCAGAAACAAGGAAATTCCTGAATGTAAAAGAAGTCATCGCTGAAGAAGACATGGCCTTGACTTAGAAACTGAGGACCCCCACAATTACACCCCGTGTTTTAGAAAATGACTCTATATTCACCTTAGCACTGCTCGACCTTTCCTTCTCTTTGACAGGAGACGCTTCCTTGATTTTACCGCCACCTTCCTTTGAGTTCGTTGGAGTCCGCCAGGTGTCCTGCACAAATGCATTTTTATAAAGAAGATCAATTACATCATGAGAGGGGCCTTTATCGTCGCGGAATTTGGTCACCGGTGGTTCCCGCCTGCCCTCATTCTTCTCCTGGATGCTCCTAAACCAGCCCATTAGCCCATCACTGCCTACCCATTAATCTCACGAAGAAATCCGCTTTTTGCTATCTTCCTCTCGTCTGTTTCGACGATCCCTCGGGGGATCCCTTGCGTCCAGATCTCGGGGGCGAATTCCATTGTAGGGATTGTTATTGAACTGTCTGAAAATTAATGGTCAGACAAATACATCGGTCCTGCTGAAACCTCCAATTAGAAGATCCAGAAGAGCTAGCACGCCACACTTCGTCCCGTACACTGCCGACGGCAGGGGCTATGGAACGCTGAGGATCGCGAGGTTCACCATAAGGTAGGGCCCAATTCTCAGAACGGGGGGCAGAAATGATGTCCTTGAAACATTTCCGAATCAAAAGAGCATTTCAAACTACCGGGCGGTCGCCAAATCGTCCCCCACCGCGGGTTTCGTTTCTCCAAGACACCGAAGGCTCCGCGCCATGAAAGGGCGGCCGCTCGTCTCTGAAGCCAGGTCTTGGGGGTAATTCTTCTCGAGGCGGTCCTCCCTCTCTCCTCCAGCCATGTTCCTGTAGCGGAGGATCTCGCCGCCAAGAGTTTTGAACTGAAACTACAATTGACGTATGAAACATAAGATATGATACCATCGCCCTGCATAGGAAAGTGCCGGTCTGAAGGTCTCATCGAATCATGGTGGAACCGCGCAAACTCGTCTACGGTCTGGAAAGGACACTTTTGGTTAGGACCATTATGAGAAACACATCCCAGTAAAGTATTAATATTAAACTCGAACCGACTGAGACATATAACGTTGGTTTGGACCCTTTAGTTGTACCTGTCTGCGAAGATAATCTCCATATGAAGGTGCGGAACGGAGGTACGTGTGAGAAAGTGCATCCCGGTCATCTAAAACAAAACTTTACTTTGTCAGCTGGAACATACCAAAACGCTGGTCCCGATTATACATCTCACCCTCCTCGAATCGTACAATTTTATTGTTTAACCTGAAAATTTAAATAAAGTCAGTAGTTTTTTTAATATTTAGTTTATTTTCACAAAACAAACAAAAAACAAAACAGCTACCTTTTAGAAAACAGATAGTGAACAAAAATCGAACCACTGTGAAAGTCGTGCACCGCCCGCAAAAAACGCAAGTGGCGCAGTTATTTGAAAGAATCCCGCAACGAAATAGCCGTTTCGAGACGGGCTCCGCCCACTACGGACCCCTTCGTTTTAAAATGCAGCTGCCGGGTTTTCTTTTCCGTCGGTACCTTAATTACGTTTATCTCAATGATTGCTGTTAAAAGTATTGCTGTTAAGCTCGCATCGATATATTACAGTCAAAAATGGAAATTATAAGACCAACATTCAGGAGAAAATGATGCGTGGTGGTGGTCAGGCGCCAGTAATTGTCCTCAGCCAGGGGACGAAGCGCGAGAGCGGCCACCAGGTCCAAGTGGGCAACATCTCCGCTTGCAAGGTAATTTTTACTTTGAAATTGCAACAATTGTCTGTTGTAGACCATTGCCGATGTTATCCGCACCAGCTTGGGCCCTAGGGCTATGTTGAAGATGTTGATGGATCCTATGGGAGGAATCGTCATGACCAACGACGGAAATGCCATCCTTAGGTAAGGTTTAATAGTTTTCTTGATGGTGAACATCTATTAATATGATTTTTAAAGAGAAATCACCGTGAAGCATCCCGCCGCAAAAAGCATGATCGAGATTGCCAGAACTCAGGTAAATTTTTTTTTGTTTTTTTTTGTCATCAGTAATTATTCATGATCATTGCTTAAACAAACTTATCCAATTTCTTTAGGACGAGGAAACTGGGGACGGAACTACCTCCGTCATCGTCTTGGCCGGAGAGGTCATGGCTCAGGCACAGCCTTTCCTGGAGCAGAAGATTCACCCCACCATCATTATCCAGGTTTTTTATTCGATTCACTTGTTTATCTGTTTCCTCAGTCTTACCGCCAGGCCCTCGAGGACATGGTAAAGCTCGCCGAGGAGAAGTACAGCAAGGGAATTGATATCAACAATGACGATGAGGTAGAAATTACGCGATCCTCAAGCGAAACTGCGTTTTAAGATCGCCACTGTCGTCAAGTCTTGCTTGGGAACGAAGATGCTGAGCAAGTGGATGGACCTCGCTGTGAACATTTCCTTGGACGCCGTCAAGACCATCCGCGTTGACAAGGGCGGAGTTAACGAAATTGACATCAAGAGGTTACTAAGCAGAAGAGTCCTAAGAAATGCATTATAGATACTGCCGTATTGAGAAGATCCCCGGAGGTACTATCGAGGACTGCAAGGTCGTGAAGGGAGTTATCCTTAACAAGGTAGAACCTCTTTTTTTGTGAATACATTTTGCTACCAGGACGTCGTTCACGCTAAGATGCGTCGCCGCATCGAAAACCCCCGTTGTGTGCTACTGGATTGCAACCTGGAGTACAAGAAGGGAGAGTCTCAGACTAGTCTGGAGATCATCCGCGAGGAGGACATTAGCAAGATCCTCGAACAGGTTATTGCTGTCTAAAATGTAACTGATGGGATTCAAGGAAGAGGAGGCTATCCGCAAGCAGTGCGATGAGATCATCAAGGTCAAGCCGGATATTGTCTTCACCGAGAAGGGCATTTCCGACCTTGCCCAGCACTTCCTCCTCAAGGCTGGAATCACTGCCATCCGTCGGTTGAAAAAGACAGATAACAACAGGCTCGCTCGGTAAATTTAAGATGTTCCTATAAATTTTTACGAAATTTTAGTGTCTGCGGAGCCAGGGTTGTCAACGACACTTCTGACATCAGGGAGGAGGACGTCGGAACCCAGGCCGAACTCTTTGAAATCACCAAGATCGGAGACGAGTGCGTTTTCTTAAAGAACGGATTCTTCCGGGGTTGTTCCCCCGAGTCACCACTGCATAAAATCTGCATGTACTATATTTTAGGTACTACACTTACGTTACATCGGCTAAGACCACTGCCTGCACCGTTTGCCTGCGTGGACCCTCCAAGGACGTCATCAACGAGGTTTTTTCTTGTAGGATGTATCAGCAATTGTACTGTTAGGTTGAGCGCAATCTGCAGGATGCCCTCCACGTCGTCCGTAACATTTTCCTCAATCCTAAGCTTGTCCCCGGAGGCGGCGCATTGGAGATGGCTCTCGGACAGGCTATTTCTGAGAAAGGGAAGAGCATCGAGGGAATCCGCCAGTGGCCCTACAAGGCTATCCAGAGAGCCCTCGAGGTGACTGAACTGTAAGAGAGAAGAAACTGGTCGTTTCAGGTCATTCCTCGCACTCTGATCCAGAACTGCGGAGGAAACACCATTCGTCAGCTCACCGCCCTGAGGGCCAAGCACGCCCAGGACAAGGACAACTGGACTTGGGGAATTGACGGAACCACCGGTGATTTGGTGAGTGAACTATTATTAACGTGACATAAGTGTCTCGGTCACCCAACAAGTGTTATCTGTAAGAAATACCGTGCCACATCTTTCATGTCAGAGTAATTTTACTATTTTCAGGTTGATATGCGCAACTTGGGCATTTGGGACCCATTGAGCGTCCGCCTCCAGGTATTGAAGACTGCCATCGAGACTTCGGTAAGCCTTCTTTTGTCATTGAAGTAATTCTCTTTTTGCAGGTCATGCTCCTGAGGATCGACGACATTGTATCTGGAACGAAGAAGGCCGGCCAGGAAAGTGTCCAGGAGATGCCTCAGTAATCCAAGAGCCCCTCCATCGGTCTCCCGCAAGCTTTTGTTCTCAGCTTTTTCTCCCTCCTTGTTTTAGCCCCCCGTGCTACGCGTGAAGCGACTTTTTGAGTGATCTGCGATTTTTCGTTGTTAAATCTGCATGTTTTCACCTTGTTGTTTTCATTTACAATGAATTTCGTGCTTATTCCACTGATTCCTCTTCTTCCTGTGTCCGAAGTCTAATCCTATCGTTGTTTCCTCTGTTCTCAACAGTCTGGCCATAGTGCGTATTTGTCAATGCCACCTGTCCACTGTCAGTTCGAGGCGACGTTTCTGAAAACGCTGTCTAAACAAATGTCAAGGGTGGCCAGGGCTGGCAGATTTGAGGCCCGGGCCGGTCCCGAAGGCTAAAATTTAAATAACGCCTTTTTCTTTTTTTATTTCCAAGTTAAGAATTTTCTTTTCTTTTACAATTGTTGTTTATAATTTAACGAATAAAATGACAGGTTAAACCGCAAATGTAGTCAACTAAGAATAAAGATATAAAATTTGGAAAATATATGTAAAACAGGGCCGGCCTGGGCCCGGATTTTTGGTGAGAGGCCTGGCCCTTTGCCAGCCCTGAGAGTGGCTGAACCGAGGGCGGGGCCGTGGACTTTGGGGCAGAGGGCCGGCCCGAGGTTTTTTCTGTAAAACTTTTTAAAATTTAACTCACTTCAAACTTAATATTTTTCTGTTATTTTTGTTGTAGACAACAGTTCTAAACATGCAAAAGATAATACGTGAAGGAGGATTCGAACTACCCTATATAATTTTTAATTGTTTTTAATGGCCGAGTGGTCGGACTGGTAATACAAAACTACCCCAGTTCAATCCCCCTTCTGCGAAACTGTTTTGTACAAAATATATCAGATATACATTTTTGCCAACATACATAACGAAAACTTTTTTTTATAACCTGTGAAAAATTTTGTAGGGGCCGCGGATTTTGGGGCCGACCCGCCCCTCAGCCACCCTTGGTCAATGTCCATGAGAGAGGTTTTGACACGAAAAACTACCATCACCTATAGCTTGAACATTGCTCTCAACCTTTCGTGCATCTGTTTGACCAAAAACAAATCAGTAATGGAAATTAGAATAACATGAGACATGAAAAGGCGTGGCATTCCTAATGAAGGCTATTAAACTGTCCTCGTAACCGGTAGAAAGTGATATTTTTATCTCCTTGTACTTCCGATACGGTCGGCCTTTGTTTATTTAGCTCCTATTCCCAATTAATTACAATTTTTCTTTTATGAAGTCATTTAATCCTACAGTTTTCATTCAAATGGACGATCTTTTCGAAGAAGTCGACGTCATAGTCCAATGGGAGGAGAAGAAAAACATTGAATCTGCCAAGTGGCAGGAAAGAAAGGAGGCCCTCGAGGTAGGCTGGTATTCCTTTCCTTAATCACCTCAATCGCAGGCTCTGATGGCCCTCCTGGAGAAGAATCCCCGCATCGCCACCGACAGTATGACCATCTACGGAGAGGTCGTGGACAACCTCCGCACGGTTTTTATCAATTATAGGGGAATTTTTATGTTTGACTTTAGATCCTCAAGTCCGACAGCAACATCATGGTGGTCTCTGTGGCCATGAACGTCATTGTCAAGTTGGCCGAAGCTCTCGGCGTACATTTCAACGCTTTCGTTCTTATGGTGAGAGAGGGAAATGGCTGGGACAACCGCTTTGCCAGTCGCGTCGTTTTCAATGTTCTTTTTAAAATCACCGTTTCCAGCTCTTTCCGCATGTCTTGGAGAAGGCCAAGGACAAGAAGCAGACGGCTAACGTGGGCAAGGCTCTCGACGCGATTGCAGCCACGGTACGGCGGCACCCACTCTCCCATGCATCACTCAGTTTGCAGTGCCAGCCAGACAAATTGACGAAGGACGTGGTGGAGCACCTTTGGAAACCCTCTCCGCTGAGCAAATCTTGCATTGCCAGCTTCATCTACCGCTACCTTACTCGACAGTCGCGTCCCCCGATGGAGTTCCTCAAAACCACCGTTCCTCTGCTGGTCAAGGTTCGTATCTCACTCTCAGACATAGCCATAAATATTCACTTATTTAGTTGGCCTCGGATGGCGACAAGAATGTCCGTGAAGCGGCGTTGCAAGCAATCGGTTCCGCGAAGCGACTCCTGGGCGCCGGAATCTCAGCCTTCCTGGATTCTATCTCTAAGGATCAGACGAAGATGGCCAAGGTGGCTCTCTTACAGAAATTTTATTTATATATTTATTTCAGATTGAGGATGCCTTGAAACAGGCAACGGAAGACTGGAAGACTGAGATGGAGGCAAAGGGAGAGGTCGTTCACGTCGACGGGACTACCCAGAAGAATGGGCAGGCTGGGGTCCCCAAGGAGGCATTTTATGTGTCCCCGAAAATGCATGTTTGTTTATAGAATGGCGCAGCTGCCCCTGACACTTCGGAAGAAATCGACCCGTGGACTCTCAAGGACCAAATGGACGTAGCGGCGGGTCAGCCGGACAACTGGGCCACCCTGATAGCGTCTGCGAAGTGGTCGGAGAGGAAGGATGCCGCTGACTGGGTGGCCAAGGCGATGGAGCCCGAACCCAAGATTATGCCCAGCGAGAAGATGGTGGAAATGATCGACAGTCTCATTGCGGTATGTTGGGGTTAGATTCAAGCTCAGGCGGTCTGGCAAACTGAATACGCTAGTTTCCAGGTGCTGAAGAAGGATCTCAACGTGAATGTGGCGGCGGTGACTGCCAAGTCCCTGGCTGGGGTGGCCAAGGGAATGCGAACCGACTTTGCCCAGTACGCCAATAAGGTATGTCATTGAGTCATCCTTTCAAACTACCATGTTCAGACCATCCCCATCTGCTTCGACCGGCTGAAGGAGAAGAAACCGATCCTTCGCGATGAGTTGGTTGCCCTGGTGGACGCTTCTGCCCTCACTGTTGGCCTGCCTCACTCAACTGACAAAGTGTCCAATTCAGACAAAGCTGACCAATGTGGTGGAGGCTGTGATCGGCGCCATGGGGAACAAAAACCCGCAGATCCGTTCGCAAACGTGTAACTTCCTGAGAAGACTGTTTGAGAAGCACGACAAGAGGACTTTGCCTGTGGGTGATGTGAAACATCTCATCCCCGTCATTCAGAAGGTGCCTCCATTAGTCTTTTTTCTAGAAAACTTCCCATTCAGTGTTGCTCCGATGGAGATGGAGACGTACGCGAGGGAGCCCTGAGAGTGCTCACCATCCTGTCCAAAACCCTCGGACACCAGGTCGTCACTGGCTTGTTTCCCGAAATTGCTGATGATAAGGTGAAAATGGAAAAGGTATTTTGGTCCATAGTATACCTATTTATATGGTGATTTAGATCGAATTTTATCTGAAAAAGTACGAGGAAGCTCCTCCGCTGGTCGTGGAGCCTCAGTTGAAGAAGTTGTACGAAGGCGAGGTGGCGGAACAGCTCTCAAAGACCTCCGCCCTTGCGAAGAAAGTAGGTCCTCTCCGGATTGTAACCTAACGTGTCATCTTCAGGGGTTCACCGCCAGGTCTGCTCCCCGTGCCACTCCCAGGGCCACTCCGGTCTCTACTCCCAGGACCACTCCCATCAAGACTGCTCCTCCGAAGTCTGTTCAGCCCAAGCCTCTCGTTTCGAAGCCCCGCCTTCCTGTCACCCAGAGCGTGGCCAGGGTTCCCTCGACCACCCCCAGTATGCCGAGTGTTCGTCCAACGGCGGCTGGACGTTTGGCTACGCGGCAGCCTGTTGCCCTGCCTGCTAATGCCCCTCCGAAGGCCGCCACGGCTCGTGTTCCCATCTGGCTGAGGACTGCGACTCCTGTCTCTACCGATCGCCCTGCCGCCGCTCGAGGGCCTTTCGCCGCGGCCCCTGCTCCCCAGAGGCCCTCCTCTGTCTCTCGCCCCGCTCCCATGCCTACGAAGACCACCCCTGCGGATGTGACCACGGCGACGATTGCCCCTGCCACCGCACGGGCTGCTCCCCTGTCTCATCGCTTTGGATTTTTGGTTTGTTGCTCCAAGAACAAGTAATATTTCTTTGCAGATCGAGGCGAATCGCCCTTCTGCGCAGCCCGCTAAGGGAGCTACGACCACTGCTCGCCCTATGTCGGGTAAGGGACGTTTTCTTTTGAAATTTGTGAAAATTTTTCAGCCCGTCCCACTGGAATCGCGCGCCCCGGATCTCGGGTCTCTTCGCGTCCTCCTTCGCGCCCCTCGTCTGCGATGGGCGGCGAATCGAATGCCTGATCTCTTTTCACCGCCTGATGCCCCTTTTTCACAAGAGCTATATGTACTGGTCATAACATGGGTATTCGAGTGTATACGGTACAATAAATCTTTTACTCGAGGGCAATGTCCGAGACGGATAGGTGCAAATGGACAGTTCTGTCCAATTGCAGGGGTTTGTGCTGTTGAGAGGAGGCCTGAACTTGAGAAATAAACGGGGTTTGTCGTTTATACTAACTAGGGGAAGGATTTCACATGTTTACCTTCTTCTCTTCCACCATTGTTTGCTGAAATCTCAATTAGGTATTTTATTGTTGTAGTTTTACCTCTTTTTCCGCCTGCATCTGACTGCACATCTCCAGCTCCAAACAGATTGTGGACGCTTTCTCTGTCGCCAATTTAGACAGATTCACTCTGTGGAATGTGTTTTTGCTGGATGAAATACCTACTTGTTGACGTATTTGCAGGCGTCTGTGTGTGTTTTATTCGAATGTTTCTCACAGTCTCTTTTTATCTTCTAAATTCCCGTTGGTTCCCCTTCCACTAGAATTACCTCTTCGAAGTGTGGATCTACCTTCTGCGCCTGCTTCAATCCAGCAACCACTACGAAACAGAATTCACAAAACGATTCCGAAGGAATGATCTACGACATAATTACCTCTGCCCATTCAGCCTACCTCAATTGGGGCTTCTGTGCTGTTGTTTTCTGTAAAATCGATGTGGTAGACAGTTCGAGTCTGCGGAATGGGGGACTGAAATAGAAGGCAATATTTGGCACTAAAAGTAACAACTTCCTAACTTGTTCCCCACGCAATACCAATTAGTTTTAGTCAACAGTTACTCAATTAGTTGTTTGCACGAGTTATGATGATAAAGCATAAAAAATAAAATGAAATAAGACATACAACTTGGCTTACATGTTCAGGATTGTTGGACGATGGAAGCGGAATGCCAATACACCCGGCTGTCAGGAGCACCGCCGACAGGTAATACATAGATTATCAGCTTCAGAAGAAATATGGGAAAATGAAGTTGTTCGAACGAAGCAGTCGGGGAACGGCAGACAGTAACAACATAAGTCGATCGGCGACCCGACCCCAAAGGATGAAAGAACCAGTTCTCGTGCCACACTAATTCTCTGAAACTCTTCCTCCCAGTCACTTCCACACAATACGAGCGAATAATTCAATAATTTACACATTCGCATTACAGGATGACCGAGTAAATTGGAAACACCCGAATACCGATTAGACGGGCTTGTAATCCAGCTTCGTCTCCAGCCGCTTGGCATCGCCCACCTGAAAAATATTGCACACCTTTGAAGATTGTAAAAGGTACAAACCTTGCGAACAGCTTTCATGAAATCTTCCTCGATAACGTACTCGCGCTCCGCGCGAATGGCAAACAGTCCTGAATAAACATAGATGAAAAAGTTTCTCCTTTTGTTTTCACCTGCTTCAGTGCACACATTCCTCAGATCGGCGCAGGAGAAGCCGTCCGACAATTTGACGACGGCTTCGAAATCGATGTCACCGTGCTTGGTGATCGGATTCGCGTGGATCTTCAAAACTTCCAGCCTACTCTGCTCGTTGGGAAGGGCAATTTCGATCTTCCTGTCAAGACGACCGGGGCGGAGCAGGGCAGGGTCGAGGGTATCCGGCCTGTTCGTAGCCATGATAACCTAAAATTAGCATTTGAAAACCATTCCTCTCTGAAATTACCTTGACTTTTCCCAAAGAATCGAATCCGTCGAGCTGGTTCAGAAGCTCCATGAGGGTTCGCTGGATCTCACGATCGGCGGAGGTTCCTTCGGAGAAACGGCGACCTCCAATAGCGTCGATTTCGTCCATGAAGACAATGCAAGGCTGGTGATCACGGGCGTAATTAAACATCTCGCGGATCATCCTAAGAGAAGTTATATGAATGACAATAATAACGCAAATGAAAGCTACAAAAGGTACTCAAGCAGAGTTGTATGCTAACCTCGCAGACTCTCCGATGTACTTGTCGACAATGGCGGAGGAGACAACCTTCAGGAAGTTGCAGTCTAACTGGGAAGCCACAGCCCTGGCAAGAAGGGTCTTTCCCGTTCCAGGCGGTCCATAGAGAAGACATCCCTTCGGCGGGGTGATTCCAACACGCTTGAAGAGCTCGGGGTTCAAAAGGGGCAGCTCGACGACCTTAATCATATAATAAGACATGCTAAGAGCTTCTCACCTCGCGAAGTTCGCGGATCTGCTCCGACAATCCTCCAACATCGGCGTACGAGATGTTTCCGGGATCCTCGTGGGACATTTTGTAGACGAGAGGGTCAACCTCACGAGGCAACTGACGCCTTAAGATACAATATTTAATAACTGAGTGTGTGAACTTACATAATGGTGAGGGTAGTCATGTCCAGGGCAACACGGGTTCCCTGCTTCAGGAGCTCCTTGTTGATCGACCGACGGCAGCCGACGACGTAACGGGGTCCGTTGGTAGCCTAGCAAACGATATTCGAGAAACGCATGTTCTACCAACCTTGACAATGAACTTCTCCTCGGTCAGCTGTTTCAACACCTCACCGACGATCTGTCCGACGGACTGCAGGGACTTAATGTCGTTCTCGGATTTGTCGAAGTTTTTCTGCATTTCAGTCTCCTGAACTGTCATTTAAAAAGAGCTACCTTCTACTGTACCTTTTTCCTGAGCTCCTTTAGACGCTCCTCGATGTCTCTGCACTCGACCAGCTTGCGTTTGTAGCCGGCCAGGGCGCGAGTCCTCTCATCATCGACGACTGCCGGCGCTCCAGTAGACTCCACCATCTGGAAAATATAAAAGCAATATCCGAAATGATAAAAGGACGCTAGAAGAACAAAAACTCAAAACACATAAATCAGAACAATTGCACTATTTGAGATCGACAAGGCAAAAGAAATCAGAATCAACTAAATTTAAATTATACCAATCTTAGCAAACTTTAAGAAAAAGAAAATGGAGAAACAGAGAAATCTAGTTAAAGACGACGATTTTAAAAGAAAATTTAAAAAAACAGGTGTTAAAGGAATGTCATTTCATGTCATCTTCTGGCTACCGTACTTTTTGTGCCGTGGAGCGCATTTAGTGTCTGCGCAAACAAAGATTGGTTTGCCGCAACAAAAATTTTAAAAGTTGTAAATAATTGAACAAAGGCTTAAGTAGAGAGAGAAAAATAGAGAGTTATGAGAAAACAAACACGGAAAACAAATACAACAAAAATCACTTGCTAATCAAAAAACTCACTCAGCTCTCTCTCTCTCTCTCTCTCTCCCTCTCTCTCATTATGTGGCCTTCCCTGCTCCATTTTTTTCTCTTAAATAAAATAAGGTTCCTTCACCTTGGCGCATCCTCCATCTTCCTTACCTTCTAAAAACCCACGTCATTAACATAATTTTCTTCCGAAGACCACGTGAGCTTTGATGAAGCGCAGTCATTGTTGCTCCAATTATGAACAAGTGTGGTCATTGCAAGCGGAAGATCGAGAGCGAGGCTGCGCTCGTCGCCAGGGGACAACTGTGGCACACCGGCCACTTCTTCTGTACTCTCTGCAGCTGCCGCATCCAGGAAAATGAAACGTTTGAGGTGAAAGGTCCCTTTGAAACCCGAAATCTTTGCTCAGGAGAAGGAGTCTGCCTCCGTGTGTTCCCACTGCTTCTGCCAGTTGGATGCCGTCCACTGCGCCGGCTGTCTCGCCCCAATCGAGGAGCACTTTGTGGAGGCTGCTGGCGGCCGTTTCTGGCATCCGACCTGTTTCTCATGTTCTGTGTAAGTCGACAAGAAAATATTCCTTGAGAAGAGTTGTAGATGCCTTCAGCCGCTGAGCGGCAAGTACGTGGAGAACAACGGAGGCCTGCCGATGCACTCCAAGTGCTACTGGGAGTACCAGCTGGTCATCGCCAATGCGGCCAGTCGGAAGCAGTAGGAGGGGATGGGAGAGATTCAGAAGATGACTTCCAATCTGGACTAGAGAAATAAAAAAGAATTCTTTGAAAACTATTCTGGAAATGTTCATGTTCTTTTTTCTTCTTTGTCCTCTTTTATCACCATCTCCCTATTTACTGTTGCTCAAAATCTGCTCCCAAACCACCATTGTTCGTTTCATCCTTTAATCTCTCTGCAAATGCGTGTTGATAACGGAATTTTTCAGATTGTGCAGGCACGTTTCCCGCTTAGGTGAGATTAATCTATTCGTCCTGTGATTGAGACTTCGAAAAAGGAAGAAGATGACAAAACTGAAAAGATAGAATAATATAAACGAATTATTTTTCAATTTGATCATAATTATATAAACATAGCTAACTTCTTCACAACTGTGAGACTAAATTATTTTCAACAAAAATCTAAATGTCCATAAGGTTCTTTAACACCAGATGTGGTTCAAAGTGTAGGATTCATTACGGGTAAAAGGGGTAGAAAGGAAGTTTCACTCAACAATGCTAATTTCCGGTCACGCAGGATGGGCACGTAGGGAGACCTTCATTTTTCGCTATGTAGTCGCCTGCGCAACTATTACCGTCTACTCTATTTAAAATCCAAAGTTACATAAATTACTTGGAATCATCAATAATCAGAAGTTCCTGAGTGAAGTCATATCAGAGGCTAGACTATACACTCCGCGTGTTCTGGGGCAGATAAGGCCGTGGCGCGATGTTTGGCAGAGGGTACGAAGGGCAAATGGCAAAACAATGAAATTAAACAAAATAAATGTGAGGCTCATAAGCTCTAAAATTTAGTTTTATTGATTTAAAAAAATTGATTTCTGAATGTGCGAACCTACAAGAAATGCTAGAAAACAAGCAAACTTCTCTTTTCAATTTTCTCTTTTGCATTGCAAGCTTTCAGCTTATAAATGTGTTTTGTAAATCCCTTGTTCTGAGTTTCAGTTTCAAATCCAGTCTAAGTAAACTAAGCACTTAAACTTTTTTCTTCAAATTCTCCGTTTCTGTCAATCACAGCTTATCTGTGGAAGTTGCCAGTTGCTTGTTGGATTGACCTAAGATGTTCGAATGACCAATACCCCAGTTCTTTATATAATTCTTATCTAAAGGGCAAATTAGAAGAAATAACCACAAAAGCCGACTGTAGCCCACCCAATTGGGCGGACGCGACCTTTGTTCTCCGCTATCATTCTGTTGTCGACATGGACGGCGCCACCGTGCTTGCTCAATGCCTCGTCCAACAGGTTCGTGCATTTACAAATGAAATATTCGTTTTAAAAAAAGACTGGAAGGAAATCATCGTAGGTATTTTATTGGTTAATGCAATGTTCAACAACTGCATCTACAAGTGAAAGTGTTTGCGCGGGGATGGGGAAAAGGAATTATATTGCTTCTGGAATTGACTACGTAGAATATAAACAAGAAAGAAAAAAGTGAAATATCAGAAATAGAATATAAACTACCATTCGGATATTTTCAATATCAGGAGAGTTTTTAAAATATGCAGTCTCCCAGTCAGAAAGAGTTAGAGAGAGAGAGAGAGAGAGAGAGAGAGAGAGAGAGAGAGAGAGAGAGAGTGAGAGTGAGAAAAATATAATTGAAAAGATATCATTGAAGAGACAAGGAAATGTAGAGTGTTTCCCTATTTCAACGCATTGTAGCCATTGTTTCAGGGCGTGGAATACATGTTCGGAGTGGTCGGCTTTCCGATCATCGAAGTCGGAATGGCCGCCCAAGCCCACGGAATTAAGTACATCGGTTGCCGCAATGAGCAGGCTGTTGGTTTCGGTCTAAGCCCTTTCTTCAATACCTTGGTTTAGGCCTGCTACGCCGCCCAGGCCATGGGTTACTTGACCCACCGCCCCGTCGCCTGTCTTGTCGTTTCCGGACCAGGTCTGCTGCATGCCATCGGAGGACTGGCCAATGCCACTGTCAACTGCTGGCCTGTCGTCTGCATTGGAGGATCATCTGATGTTGACCAAGAGAACAAGGGAGCTTTCCAGGCAAGTGATTCATCGACACTGCACACGTTCACATATTATCACATCTGTGTATTTCAGGAGTGGCCCCAAGTAGAATCCGCCCGTCTTTCCTGCAAACACGTCAGTCGCCCTACCTCTCTCCAAGCCATCCCCAACCACGTGGAGAAGGCCGTCCGTGCTGCCATGTATGGCCGTCCCGGTGCCGTCTACATTGACATTCCCGGCAACCTCGTTCTTACTTCAGCCGAGCCAGAAACTATCACGTGAGGTTTCTTGATCCAACAGTTCAACCCATATTTTCAGTTGGTCTCCCAAAGTACCTCTTCCTGGACCCTCTTCCGTCCCTCCCATCCCAATGGTCAAATCAGCCTTGCACGTGATCAAGGAGGCCAAGAAGCCCTTGGTTATTGTGGGAAAGGGCGCCGCTTGGTCAGAGAGAGGTCCCCTGATGGTCCAGAACTTCCTCCACAGAACTAAGCTGCCTTGGCTAGCAACTCCTGGAGGCAAGGG
Organism: Oscheius sp. G VE-2021; assembly: GCA_022343465.1. Classification (NCBI taxonomy): domain Eukaryota; kingdom Metazoa; phylum Nematoda; class Chromadorea; order Rhabditida; family Rhabditidae; genus Oscheius; species Oscheius sp. G VE-2021. The sequence continues at coordinate 3,004,610 of JAJQXH010000058.1, forward strand.
AGTTTGCACCGATCTCCATCCCAGGTAAACAGTTGCTTTCTTTATTTTCAAAGTAATTTCAGATCTGTGGCTCCTGCCCGTTCTTTGGCCCTGAGGGAGACAGACTGCGTGGTTCTCTTAGGAGCAAGACTCAACTGGATGCTCCACTTTGGACTTCCCCCGAGATTCAACCCCGATGTTCAGATTGTGCAGGCACGTACAACCCATTTATGAATTTGAATAATAAGGTTTAGATTGACATTTGCCCTGAGGAATTCCACCAGAATCTCACCACCACAGCTCCTCTTCTGGGAGACATTGGAGAGACTCTGGCTCTCGTGAGTTAAACATCAAAAACGTCATAAATGTGTATTATCATTTGTGACTCATCCAAACTAACTTTTAAAACACAAAACTGATGCTTCAGATGAACGAAAACTTGGAAGGTTGGAGCTACGACGAAAAGAGTCTTTGGTTCAAGGCTCTCAACACAAGTGCCAACAAAAACAGGTTTGGAAAGTGATAACATGAAACTATGAGGGTTTCCAGAAACATTGTCGAAAACATGGCTAAGGATCATTCCCTCCCATTGAATTACTACGCCGCCTACACACCGGTAGATTTCTCTCTCTCTCTCTCTCTCTCTCTCTCTCTCTCTCTCTCTCTCTCTCTCTCTCTCCTTCATCATCATCATTATCATCATCTTCATCTTCATCTTATTCTTCTTACTTTGACTGATATTTTAGATTCGCGACTTTCTGTCGAAGAACGACGTAATCGTAATCAACGAAGGAGCAAACACGATGGACATCGGCCGTACGATGATGCCCTCCGTGCTCCCCCGACGTCGTCTGGACGCAGGAACCTTCGGAACGATGGGTGTTGGCCAAGGCTACGCCCTCGCCGCCTCCCTCTTCAGTCGAGATCATTCACCCAACACAAAGGTCCATTTTTCACAGATTGAGCATCTTTGCTCCTTTAGGTGCTCGTTGTCCAAGGAGACAGTGCCTTCGGATTCTCCGGAATGGAGCTGGAGACCATCGCCAGATACAGACTGCCGGTAGTTACAGTAATCCTGAACAACAGCGGAATCTACCGTGGAATGTTGCCTGAGGACATGCAGGCCGTCGAGGGAGACCCGACCCTTCAGTTCCCAGTTCTGTCCCTGTCGGCCGAGTGCCGTTATGACAAGTTGTGTGAGGCTCTCGGAGGGGCTGGCTACTTTGTCAACTCCGTTCCAGGAATCACCGATGCTCTGCAGAAGGTTTGTTTGGTGGAAATTTCCTAATCCATTCATTATCTATTCAAAAATATCTTATTTTAGATTTTATTATCCTAAAAACGTCCACTTTCAGGCCTACGCGAAGACAGACGGTCCCAGTCTGATCAACGTGGTCATCTCAACCGACTCCGAGCGCAAGGCACAGGCGCACCCGTGGCTGACCCGATCGAAAATGTAGATTCTGTAAACGCCGTCAATAAAACGAGCATTCTCTCTGTTTGTTTTTCCACTGTACTGTTTGCGGCCTGCGGGAGAAGACTGATTGACTGTACATATGCATTTTCTATAACTTTAATTTTCCGTATTTTCTTTCGGAAAACATGTTTCAACTGACACCAGCTGTTGTTGCTCTCTGCAACTGATAGCAACCGCCAACCGGAATCTGTCGATAACTCGTTCGCCCTATTATTTCGTCTTATTCAACAAACAGGAACACTCATCACCTCATCGTTTTCATGTGTTCCCATGCCTAATCCGAAGAATTCCAGTATTTTTCCCATACTACGAAATGAACATTTGTACAAACGGAAAACATTTTAACATTTGTTTGAATGCTTACGTATTTTATTTCGACTTCCACGGAATAGATGGATAATTTGACGCCAAAAATTGCCAATAATGTTTATATGTTGTGGGCAAGGGTGGCCGAAACGCGGGCGGCCGGGCCGGCCCGAGGTTTTCTGAAAATCGAATTTTAAATTTAACAAAACTTAATATTTTTCTGTTATTTTTGTTGTAAACAATAGTTCTAAACATGCAAAAGATACTATGTGAAGGAAGATTCGAACTACCCTATATAAAATTTTGTAAATTTCCATGGCCGAGTGGCTAAGAGGTCGGACTGGTAATCCAAAACTACAGTTCGATCCCCGCTCGACAAAACTTTTTTGCGTCAAGTGTTTTGATGAATAGTTATACTAGAGACACTTATTTGCCACCCTATCAAGTACTTTTTTTTTCTTCAAAATTTGGTCTCCAAGCCGGGCTCGGCCCGGCCCTGAGCCACCCTTGGTTGTGGGTCTCACCCTGATGACACACGGTCTCGACACGAAAAAATGAGCGCTGACTAAAGTTTTAAAATTTCATATGTCCCTTCGCCAAAAAAAAAAATTTCGTTAAAATTTTGAAACTTTGTTTCACCATTTGATTTTCCGAGTGCTTAAGTCATTCGTTCTCAAATTGGTATTGTATTTTGCACAACCTTTTGTTATGGGCGAATTGGCGGCTTTTATTGATTTCTGGCCCTAATTTTAATTTTTATGTAGTTGTTATTTTTCTCTCAAACACCCAACCGCCAAGTCGTGGCCACATGCTTAATAAATAAAATAGTGGACGGTTGATCAAAAGCCAGAAGCGGTCGCTGTCAATTGAATTTTTTCACCATTTTATTTTTTCAATTGAATAGCGACCGCTTCTGGCTTTCGTTGCCTTTAAAGCTATCCTAAGCGTGTGTACACACCAAACTAAACGAAGCGTTCCAAAGTATTCATTTTCTAATCTACTGTTGATTTCAAAGGGCTAGAAGCGGGGGAAATTCATCAAAGTGGCGGAAAAGCGAAAATCCCGGCGGTTAGCTCATATCAAACCGAAACCCTTTACAAGGCGATGGATTGGATTGATTTATACTGAAGATTAAAACAGGTTTGCTTTGACCGTGGTGGCGTAGAGTTCGGCCGAAAGAGTTGGCCGTATGGAGGCTGACGTGTCCGCCCCGCGCCGGGTCAATACCCGCGCGTCTCCAGCCTCCGTCATGTCTCGGCCACAAATCCCGCATTTCCTACAACAGTCACCCGTATTTCCCACAAAATGGGCTAAACTCTCGGCGAACCTTCTGAATGTCGCGCCGATCACCAGAAATCGCCTCCTCCGTGAAAATATCACTTTCCTTTGGCGATATATCTACTTTCGCCCGTCCGTTGACCCAAATCTCCATGTATCTCTTCCGTTCGGCTGCACTGTCACGTTCTCTGCATCAGAAATTGCCACTTTGCTTCTGTTGTGTTTACATTCCTTTTATTGATTAAGAAACAATTCTTTTAAGGGTCCACGTCAGCCATGCGACTTCTCCTTCTGGTGGTCGCCTTGGCCACTGCAATAAATGGTGAGTTTTGTCCTTGAAAGAAAATGAAATAGAAATGGTTCAGCTTCCTTTCGTTCAGGATTTCGTAAGTAATTTATTGTGTTGTGTGTGCACAAATCACCTCGGTTTCCGCTCTTACTGGGTTTTTTTTGCCACCCGACCCGGAACCTTAAAGGAATTCGGCGGTTCAGCTCTTTTCAAAAAGAAAAAAGTAAAACGCTATGACATAAATCGAACTCTGTTAGCAAATAGGGAACGACGGGTATTTTCTGAAAAAGAAAGCATTGGCCATTGTTTTAGAAATAGAATTTGGCACGAAACGCGTTTTGAGGTTTTAAACGCACATCCAAGTGTTATTCTAAGTTTTCTTCTTTATCTGAACCCCTCTTTTTCAGGGCAGGATCCGAAAGCAGCTGCGCCAGCCAAAGACAAGTGAGTTTCAAGTAAAAGCTGCTGAATGTGTATTTTCAGTTCAAATGACCACTTAATAAGCTTCGATGCCTGCAAGGAAGACATCCACCGTCTCTGTAATAAGGTATTTTCTTGTTTCAATTAGAAAATATTGGTTTCTCCTAGGATACGGTGGATTTGACTAGTGACATGGCTGTTTTGGAATGTCTCCAAGACGCCGGAGTGTCCGAGACGGAAACGCTCACCCAGGGATGCGAGGCACTCGTCTGGCAGTTCAAGGTACCACCTTCTTAGTTTAGGAGCTCATTTTGGGTTCTAGGTGAAATTGACGCAGGATGACAGGTTTACAGCAACTGCCAAGCAGTACTGCGAAGAGGAAATGAAGGGAAACACTGGTATGTGTGGTATTCGATGTCTTTTCGAGGGAGATTTCAGCCATGGCCGCCTGTGCCACCATGACTCAGAAGGGATACGCCCTCAGCTGCTTCCTAGATTTTGTCCAGAACGTCACAAAGACATCCAATTGCTACGCTTTCCTCTGTAGGTTCTTTTTATGACTTTAGGGCCTTAGAGTCTCTTCTGATGGAACTGCCGCTTAATCTTTAGTTTTCAGCTAGGACTGAGAGGTTGGCCTTCTCGGACTTCCGTCTGATCGGTCCCTTCATCGACAAATGCAAAAACGCCATCGACAAATTCGGCTGCGCGGTTCTTACGCCCCAGGCAGCCCACAAGGGAGTACGCGTTCCCCACACGCAGGGTTTGTCCTTTGACAGATAGCTGCCTAAACTGTCTTGTAGGAATGACTCTGGAATGCATAATCGACAAAGTGGTCAAATCCTCGAAGACGCAGCAGGACGCCCTGGCCCAGCTCGATAACGAATGTAGACACGAGGTTGGTTCTTTCTCGCAGCCAATGATTAAAGGACTGTCTAGGTTATGCGTCTCGCGGAGATGCAGAGCGACGACTTCCATCTAGACCGCCCCTTGTTCTTCGCCTGCCGTCACGACAGAGAGGTCCGTTGCCAGCCGGCTGGCACATTAACGAGTTAGGAGGGGCAATTAGCTGGCAGCAGTCAGCCGTGCGTGAAAGAGATTTCGCCCGTTTTGCGGATAACATCGTAGAATTGGGGAACGGGTACAATTAGTGTAGGATCGGAGTTTTCTCCATGAAATGTCATACTCCTGGTTAATGTAGTATTAAATAGGTATCTGTTTCAGAAGTACTGTAAGGACGTGCCAGCGGGTCAGGGAAAGGTCTTTGAATGTCTCCTTCTGAACAGAGGAGATAAGTTCATGGACCCCGGCTGCTCTAACATTCTGGCCGAGAGGGCCTACATGATCGGAAGAGACTACCGAATGGCCCACCCTCTTACCAAGGCTTGCGCCCCAGAAATGACCAAGTGGGTTCTGAAGAGAGTTCCTGTATTTGTTTTGTGAAGGTTCAAGTGCGACGCTCAGTCTCAGCTGGAGTCGGCTGCTCATTTCCACCTTTCCTGGATTCTGTTGTGTCTGGAGAATGCCGCTCATAACAACAAGGTAAGAAATATAAAGGGAAAGCGATGATAGTGAGAGCAGACATATTGCATGTATACATATGAATGATAGATGAACAGTCACAAATATAGAGAGATATACTCAGGTTGGAACTAAATACACATGATTAGAGAAAGAGAGTTGCGAAAAATACAATCTCATTTTAATGCCAACGTTTTTAGGACAACACTCCTTCGCAAGAGTGCCAGCACGAGATGCTCAACCACCGGCAGCTGATGCTCTCCCAGTTCAAAATGGCCCCTGAACTGGTGATGCAGTGTGCCCAGGTAGACTACCGCAACCATCGGAATATAATCATTTTGTAGGAAATCGACCAGTGGTGCAGTCCCCGCGGAGACATTGAGGCCGAGGGAAAGACCCTCCACTGCCTCATGGCCCACGCTCAGGTATGCTTCTCGTTTTATTCCGTTGTAAAGATCTGAGGACTTGCGGTTCTTGCGACGCGTTTAAATACCTCTTTCAGGAACGCGACGAGAAGAAGCGTCTTGGTGCCCAGTGTATGCAAGCCGTCGGCCAAGTGGTAAAGGTGGCCGATATAGGATCAAACTACAAAGTGGATCGCGTCCTCTACGCCTCCTGTCGCGTCCTCATCGATGGTGAGGAGTACTGTTACTTGCAATTAGACAAATCGCTTTAGGGCCCTGTGCGCAGGATGCCAATTCGGAAACGGCAACCCTCACCTGTCTGATGAAGCACGTTGACAACCCGGACATGAACAGGGACTGCGAGAAGAGGCTCCTGGAAGTACAGTACTTCATGGCCAGGGATTGGACCCTGGACCCCCAAATGTACACCGCCTGTCACGACGAGGCTGTTAAGAGGTCTTTGCTTCATTTTCCATTATATCTCTATATTCAGGTGTTCCGCTCTGGATAATTGGCATCTTGCGATTAACTCCGCCAACCAGCCTGACCCTGGACCGCAGGTCCTTGCCTGTCTCTACCGTACCGCCTACGATGAACAGAATCCCGTAAGAATGCATGCATCAGAACAACCTTCTAAACCCTTTTGCAGCTCTCCCCTCGTTGTGGCCAGGAGGTCCGCCGTGTCCTTCACCTTCGCGCTATCCGCGTGAATCTCTTCCCTGAAATCGAGGATTACTGTAGGGACGCCCTCTCCGAGTACTGTAGCCACAACGTAAAGCCCATGGAGGTTGGCTCTTTTTATTTAATTTAAAGATTTCCGGTTTTCAGGAGATGCAATGCTTGCAAGACAACTTTGAGAAGAAGGAGTTTGTGCAGAAGTACGGCCAATGCCACAAGGAGGTCGTCCGATTCACAGAGATGCAGGCCAAGGACACCAAACTGAACCAACTGCTCACAAAGGCCTGTCGGCCGGTCATCGCCAGCCACTGCCAGGTAGGAGGAGAGGAAGTCTCTTACCTCTTCTTATCCTTTTAGCAACTGGCCACCGAGGAGATTGACCACGGAGATGTGATGGACTGTCTCATGAAGAACAAGGCGAGTCTACAGTGTCCCCATTTAACCTTCTTTTCGTTGCAGGACTCTCGCGAAATGACTTCCAAGTGCCGTTCCTACGTGAACCACTTTGAGCTGATCTCCCTCCGCGACTACCATTTCTCCTACAAATTCCAGAAGGCCTGTGCCGCCGACATCCAGAAGAGCTGTCGCGACCATGGCAACGACAAGTACGTCCATTCGTGGCGGGACCAATGGGCCTTCAGGGGGGAGATCATCCGCTGTCTCTCGGAGGTCCGCTTCGAACACAAGGTCCTCGGGGCTCCGGATGACCTGCAACCCGAGTGCAAGAAACAGCTGAAAGTAGCGTATCTGCAGCAAGAACAGGTAGAAGTGAGTTGTGTTGTGGGTCGTCTTTGTTTCCCCCGGGTCGCACCAGCCGATGGCTCCTCTGCTAATCTATCGCTTCTCCTTTTCTTCTCCTCGCACCGTCTTTGTTTCTTCTACCGTCGCCTGAAGAGGCCTTGCACTTCATTTCACTATGAACTACTCACGATGTCACAATTCAAACAAGAAATTCTTCCGAAGCCGACACGCATGTTTTGTTTATTTCTCTTTCAACCTTTTTTTTGTGAATTTCACACACTTTATTTTCTTCAATGGGAAAGCATGGAACTGTTGGTGTTTTTTTTTTTTGAGAATTCCGCCCATTGTAAGGGCATGTTTCACAAGTATGAGCAGGTTTTCATTCCTTTTGAAATGATATTTACAACAGTTCTCCACTCAGCTGGCACCTAATTGAATCAGATACTGGAAGTCTGTTATGTCATGCTAAGCCACTCACCTTTGTTATCTGCTCACGCACTGATCCTTTAATATAAAGTCTCTCTGGGCTCCCCTTCCGTCCCAATCTCACCCTTCAACCCCACTAATCCATGGTTAAGTTCGACGACAAGGAACACATGGCTGACGCCGACCCCACTCTCACCCAGAAGTGCCAGAGGGAGATTGTCCAATTCAAGTGGGGTTTAGGAAGTATTAAGTAAGCAGCGGAAATTACAGGTGCAATGACGCCAATTCCTTCGAGGAGACCATCGGCTGTCTCAGGACAAACTTTGACGGACTCGGTGGGTCTCTCTCTCTCTCTCTCTGTCTCTCTCTCTCTCT